>JALBCR010000502.1:0-166340 GCA_030710515.1 Abscondita cerata | reverse complement strand
TTTGTACATGAGAAAAAGTAAGTTGATAGTTGATGAAATGAGTAAATGATTTATTTAAATGAATGGTTCTTTCTTCGAGGAGGGGCATTAAAAATCAATAAGTCTACATGACCTATAAAGCTTTCTTTATATTTTTTTTGAAGGGCCTTGAAATAAACTCAAAGAAATTATCAATATTAACATTATTGGACTAAGTTTATTATTATTAGATCAAACTCTCAAACAAATTCCAAAAGTTGAGAACCGGTTACTAAATCAAGCTAAATCTAATGATTTTAGTGTTCATGAAAAATAGAGAAAAAGTTACAGAGTAGGTGTATTATTGCGAATAAGCGTTTCTGTGTTAAAGCATAGAACCGCATGAATCATTTTTTGATGTTAAAGATTATCAAATAGGACCTCAAAGAATAGAATGTATCATTTTTTTTGCAATAATTGAGGTTTCCACCGCCGAGTTAGTTATTAAAACAAAAACGTCTTCCGGAATTCGACTGAGTCGAAATGGTAAGTATCAGCTGCCATGAATAAGATTAGGGGCGATATGCAAAATTTAAGCCTCTTTGAAAAGAGCAATAAAGAAAACCAAATGTTTCTGTTTCCTTATTTCATGCGTTTATGTCAATGTGGTGGGAAAAGAAACAATGTAAGAAGACATATCATAGGTCAAGTTACAAAATAATTGTGTGAAACGAATTTCTTTCCGTAATTCCGTGGTAAAAAACGATGCATATGTGGGCTAACCTTGACTAAAATTAATTTTTTGTTTAATCTAAATCTAAAAACATAATGTGTATAACGAAACGAGTTTGAATAATTACTTTATCTTTTATATTTTCGAATTCTTGTAACTTTTTGTTTTGGGAAATATTGTTAATGGACATAGTTGCGTGATGTCGCATATTTTTAACTGTTCCATTTTTGTGAGCAGTTTTTCTAATATTGTTTTATCATTAGTACGTGCCACTTAAGTCGTTTAAAAACTACATTTAAACAGGCTTGTTGGTATGAAACCCATTAAACGAAAAAATATCGTAAGCGTTTATCCCATTTTAAAGGTTGCAATAATAATATTAAAAGCTCTTTTTTGTCGGATAAAATATTATGCTTTTTCCTGTAGGATAACAATCCTCCATATTCTGTAGTATTCTCGGCGTCCCATTATTAATAGAGTTACCAACAGCATAAAATAACGTTGATAATTATAAAAGTTTTTCTTTAAATTGTAAGGCTTAAAGTATCCGGGTTTTTAATTAGTTTTTTTCTTAAACTGACAACCGTTCAGTATAAAATCAAATTTAATTAAAGCAGCTTTTTGTGCTTCCTGTTTGCGTTTAATAATAGTATATAGAAATTGTGTTATTGTGGTTTTTCATTGTATGTACGTACTTGTACAAAACCAATAGCGGCAGTGGTGAAACGATCTAGTTGTAAACAGAACTACATTCAATACGCTATACAATTTCATTTACATTCGCTCAATCATGTTGCAACGATGTAACAATTCACGTAAAACAATATTTACATACTAATTTGCACAAATGCACTAACTTTTTACATTGATCCTTAAAAATTAAAGGTATTAAGACGAAATGTAAATTATATTACGTATTCGAAGAAAGTACAACACAATATGATAACCATAAAACAAAATATTTGAACCATTACGGTATATATGAGTGATATTTTATGTAGGTTTCTAAAATAGCCTATCATAAACGTGCTATTATTCCTATCAAGGGAGGCATATAACGTTACATAAATGTGTGTAACGCTCTAAAAGTTAGGGTCACTTAATTGTTATGTACGTTGATGTAATAGCTTCTTTAAGTTGACAATCTTATTAATTAAACTGAATGTTTTTAACTTGTCATTTTTGGTTTAATTTTCATTTTGTTTTCTCTTAGTTTATGTCAATACATTTAGTCCTCTATACAAACTTAATTAACACCGAATTAATTGAACTAAATAGTGGTGTTCATTGCAGTAAATGCTTTGTACTATGTATTACCTGATCCTGTAATATTTTATACCGATTAATTAATTTTTCCGTCGACTGTGCATTTATGACTTACATTAATCGTAAACAAAATCGTCCATTAATGACCCTATTAATGAACGATTTTTATTAATGAACGATTTGAGTATAGGCAACTAAACACATGTGTATATCTAAATGAATACCTTTGTTTGGTATGATGTGACATGTCATTAAGTTCGACTTGTTTACAGGCAACGTAGAGATGTACTTTGGGCTTCTTGTATAATTTATCAAACATTCTCAACCATTTCTGGTTCGGTTTTGTAGGTGCATCACTACTTTGAATAAGCACCAATCCGTTCTCACAAAAAAGATTTATATACTTTGTTTCACTGTGATGAAAACTATTGTATTTTGACCCAACAATTGGAATTTAGTACCTCAATTCTCCATCAACTTAGTGACCTTAATTCAAATACTGTTGTCAAATAGCCATACAAAAGACGAAAAGGCAAAGAACAATCAAATACAAAGCTCACAAAAACAAACAAATTTTTCATGCTAAAAGGCATTTCGGACAACATTTTGGCCACTACTGTATTTATACTAATTTGACCTCGCTGAGTACGAAAATCGCTGTTGCCGCCGAATTCTGTACCGAAAGTTCAGAATTGAAGATGGCGGACGCCAAAAATCATAATATTTAAAATATCTCCTTCCGTTTGAAATATATCGACTTTTTGGTTCATATAAATGTTTTTCTACACAAAATTATCTTTCCAACGAGCAATATGATGCGATTATCAGAAGTGGTTAAATTTTTATTTTTCCACCATTGTAAAACATTGTAATATTTAAAGTTTTCATTTTAAAAAGAGATTATTTGGTTATTAATTTACCTTAACTAAATAATACAGAGAGAAATGATGTAGACAAAATTCTATATTTTACCACTGCACTGTTGCGCCATCTATGTACATCAATAATACGTATATTACTCTTTGATTTCCGTAAAATCTAATTTGAAAAACATTGTTAAAGAGCTACAGAAATAATTCTAGTTGCTCAAGGAGTTGTATACTGTACTCAGGAGGATAAACTCAGCTTGTCTCTCGCGGAAAAAGCGGATTGTTGATGCGTGCCCATAATGCGTTGGTTATGTGCGCTGGCTTCCGTCTCTGAAAGAAAGCTGGTAAAGCTATGGTAAAATTTCTTTAAAAATTAATTTCTCTGGAAGTGAAATACGTAGGAGACATACTTAACAGGAACTCTCAATTAAAATTGATCTTTCTTTTAAGGAGTGTAAAAGCAGGAACTTATGTATTCATTAAGACCCAGTTAAGACCCTTATTAAACCGACGTTTCGCCAATAAAACATCGGCTTTATCAAGGCTTCTAAAAACATTGGTACATAATAAACTGTACGTAGAAAATTCGAAAATTTACCAAAGTCGATGAGAGTCATTCAACCACAATATTTTAAAGATAGCAGAACTTCTGGTTTTACCGGAAGTATGTATTAACTTACTTATTTTAAAATGGAACGCCCTATATATTATTATATTTTTAGATTCTACATCTAATTCTAAGTATATTTTATGTACAATATCACATACCCCCACCTCAATCGTTTCTGACTTATTTAATGTTTATGTCAAAATTGGTGTTTGCAGACCGAAAACTAATTTGAATTATCATCTATTCAAAAACATTTTTTACTTGGTTTGTGTATTTTTTTTGTTAAGATGGGTCCGTTTGAACAGTATTTCTTCAAAATTGTAAAAAAAATTATAAAGAGCATTTGAAAATTGGTATTAAAATAGTAGTTGTTTAGTACTTTACTTTAAATGCTATGTACAGGTTCGTAATAGGGAAATTTTGTATTAAACTCGAAAATAATAATTAAATTGTGATAACCTGAAAGTTTGAAATAAAAAGAGTTTTCCGAATAGGATGTCAAAAAATAAGAGCCGTATTTAAGAAAAATGTTTATTATGGTTTCACTAAAACGAAACGTCGGACTCAAAAATTAATAACAATAGGTCAAACAAAATAAAACGTTGTTATGGAGAAGTGTCATCGGAATTGATGTAGCTTCACTATTAAGGTCAGAAGAAAATAAAATGTAAAATAAAAAAAGTCAAAAGTTTTTAAAATATCTCAATAACGCATAAAATTTTCGTAGATGTCTGACCGCCATTTTCTTGAGCCTTTAACGCCGTAACTTTTGTCCCATTTAACCAACTCTGTATCTGCTACTGTTTTGCAGATACCCGTAGTAGCATTTCTTATTTTGAACACAGTGTGTATGAAAATATTAATAATAGAATAAGAACCGCTAGACTATCTATTGATTTAAAAAAATGTTTTAATACTGTAATAATATAATATAGGTGCGTAGATGTAAACATTTGGTTCATTACATACTTAAAAAATAGTTTGCATAAATCTAGAGTAGGCCAGCAACTATTGGTTTTTGCTAATGATTTAGAAAATCTAATATTATATGGTAATGTAACACTATTTGCCGATGACACAACACTAGCTCACTCTGCTCCGACATGGAAGAATGTAGGCAGGCTTGGTTTGATTAAATTTGCTTAATATTAATGTTTAAAAAAACAAGAAAATAAACAGCGTATAGAAAGTGCGAAGGGAACTTACAAAATTTTAATAGTGAAAGTGAAAAAACGATACAATAAATTTAATTGTTTTAAAGATAATAATAGTTCAAACAAAAGTTATAGGCAATAACATTTCCAACAGTTTACCATAATTTAATTACAAACATCTTTTATTTGAAGAAAAATGTGTAAAACGTATAGTTTTGTAAGTATTTAAAGAATTTATAAACTTATTTAAATTAACGCCTGTTTTGACGCGACATATTATGCCCAAACTCTAATCACATCTGCACCATTATAAATAACTCATATGTTAACTTTTTATAAAAGTCTTTCTAGAGTTTTTGTACCTTGTTTACATACATCTTAATTATAAAAGTAGAAAAATTATAGCTTTCTCAAAACTCTACTTTTGTACTCCTTATCAGTTATAAACAATTTAATTAAAATTTAAAAATTAAATAATACTATAGATATTATTTTATTTTACTAATGTTAATATTTTAATGGCCCTAACAATATATTTTATTAATTCAATTACCAGCACTGTATCGTACAAGCACTGTCGGTTTGTACCTTATATACATTGTTACAATGTTTAAAATGTCAAATGTTGGAAAAATAAAACGTTTTCAAATTCATTCTACAGAGACTCAATGCAAACGCAATGATTTGCAGTAAAAACTACTTATCGAAAATTTACTACAACGACAGCTTAGAAAAGGGCAAGTTTTTCAAAAAAGACACGTTTTAAAACAGCAGAGACACCATTGCTAACAAAATTCCACTATTGATCAGTCTTTCACAACTACCACTACTTGGAGTAAAACTAGTTAAGGATTCATAAAACGTTTTAACAAGTTGGTAAATCTAGAAGAAAATATTTTTCAACATTAACGTTGCACCACTAAAACATTGATATTATAATAATAAATGTACCAAAAAAGTGACCAGACATGATAGCTGTCGACTTAACCCAAGTTGCTTAGTTGCTTCGTGACTGTCGTTGATATCACAGTACCACAGGAATGAAAGTAGGATTGTGAGTTTAATAATTGCTAAAGGAGAAATGATACTTTGTATGTATGTATAAAAAATTTTGTTATTATTACCTCACGACATCAATGTTATTAAAATAGAATAAATGTCAACAAGCAAATCTGTTAGAAAAAGCAGATTTTGTGTTTGTTGTTACGCCATGCAACTCGAAACGAAACACGGCGTTGTAAAGTGTCAAACTAACTCAACGACTAGAGACGAGTCTAAAAAAGATATCTCTCACTTAGCTTTATAGATGACTAAAGGTCCTTATCACGCGTCAGAAAACATTTGAAAGAAAACGTTTTTAAATAAAGAAACATGAATTACATGTGGTTTTCTACTGAAATGCAAGTTTATCTACAAATCTTCGATTACACCAAGTTCGTGTTCTTTTACATTAAACGCATCCTAAAAGATAATAAGGGTACCGCGCACCTTTAGGTTTCTTAACAAAACTACTATTTACAGGTTTACAAAGTTCATAAAACAAAGTAGGATTGTGGTCTTTATTTAGAACAAAATGTTACTTTAGCCTCAACTTGAAATTTACCACTCCCGTTTCGTTTTATTCGAACAACAAAACTAACAAACAAAAAAAATGCATGGACGTCTTATCTTAATTTGGCTTATTCTTAAATGTGCACCAACCAATACGATAATTCTTCAAAGTAAACAATCAATTTACTTAGAGTTGTTTTCTTTGTTAGTCGTTACACTTAATTACTTTAAAGAGGAACAGTTTATTACGCCCAATTAATTGAAAAATGGCATTCTACGGCATTGCACTTCTACAATATAGTTTGCCGGTACAAGAGATAATAGAGAATAAATTTACTTTAGTCAAAGATAGTTCTCTTGAATTTCGCAAACCAGGTCGTTCCTTGCAGTTTATCAAAAATATCGGTTTAAAACTTGCATAGAAATCACTTTCATTAGTTCACTGTTTGATATTTAGCGATTGTTTAAAAAAATTAATAATTATTATCCGCTACAATTTTGTTAGTTATATAGTACCTTAAGTTTCAAATCTGCATATTGACTATAGCTTCACTTACAGACCGATTTTTAAATATATGCATACAAACTCGGGGAGGCTTTTCCCTCTCTCAATTTCTACATAGACAAAGAACTCTACAAAAATTAAAACGTTAACAGTTCTTAAAATTTAACTGAGATGTAATTTTATTAATGAGTCTAGACCAAATAAAATGATATATTATATTTAAAAACACGCTTGTCATGGAACAAACAAAGAAGTCACCTTAGTAATGTAGCCAAGCTTTCTAAGAGAGCCTTTCATAAAAACCATTGAAATAATCATTTGCCTCAAGCTTAATTGTGAGCGTGATGGATTTACAAATATCCAAAGGGGCAAAGGAAGTAAATATTGCGGCGACGTTGGAACGAAACATACGTGCTTTTTAATGGAGACAAAATATACTTAAAATACATTTCAATCCACTTAAAACGAATACATCAATGAGGCCAAAATAATTTACGAATGAAACAAAAGCTTATAAAATTTACAATTGAAGATTTTAATGTGACCAGTGTCATTCTTTCTACAATCAAGCAATAAAGAAAGAAAACGATGCAGTCGACCAAGTATCAACGTAAAAAGAATTCTCTAAAGTATTTATGTATACAAGACAAGTACATACTACAAATCGAGTAAATCACACAATAGCTCGATTAATTTTTATTTTTACGGTTTGTTATTAAACGAACCAAACTAAATTTCAACCGATTTTGCCAACACCTTGCTATAATACAATTATGAAAATATTTGTAACCAATGTAACAAAATAAACATAATTTAACACTTTTTGATATAAAAGTGTAGCAATACGATTTTCTATTTAATTTTTTTAAGAATTATAGTGTTTGTTATTTAGTACAATATTTTATTGTTAATTGTATTTATTATATTATTATTTACAAAAGACTGCTTCACATCTCCTCCTGAACGAAGATGATTTTAATTAATGAAGGCAATTGAAAATTGCAGAACGTAAATAAATTACGATTGCCGCTTCATTAATAAATAATTTTTAGTTATGAAAATGATAAAATATCATATTAAGTAATGAAATGTTTTGTCGTTTTTAAATCCAAATATTTGTTATAATTAAATTTTTAACTAAATTAAAATAATATCTGATTTACCGGTCTAAAATTTTCAGGTATTTATGTATTGAAACATTTACTAATTCTAACCATTATTTGTTCGAAGCTCGTTCATCAGAACTATAATCAGGATGCAAAATCCAGGATGGTAGACCGCAACAACCGCATGTAAACCATGAACATGTAAATGTATAAAATTAGAAGAGAATATATAAAGTTCATCCTAAATGGGGACATATGCATGACTGCACTAACAGAGGATAAATTGAGCGGCATTGCTGCTGGTCAGCTAATTCATCCCGAACAAACTTTTTGTTAAAACGCCAGTTTAAAAATTAGCAAAAACAAAGAGGTTGTAGAAATTAGTTTAACAGCTTTATGTAAGCGCTTTTGTATATTTGATAAATGTTTGCACTCAACCGTAGATAATTACTTTAGTAAAGCTTTACTTACTTATTCTGCTATATTTAGAACTCAATTAAATTTCATTATTTCAATGATATAAATGTAATACTAACTACATATCTATAACACAGACTAAAAGACTAAACATTGGTACTTAACAGATTTATGTAGGTTTGCACTTATTTGCAATTGTGGGTTAAAGCAACCAAAATAACGTCAATATTAGCACGACAACAGATCTAATTCAATTTTCCATGTAAGAATATCTCGATGTTTGTTGATGTTGCAACAAGAAATTAAATGCTTAATAACCATTTAAAAATATAGAGTATTTTTACTTATTTCAGTCCCGAGAATCATTGTAAAACTGGACATAGACTTTCACTAATCAAATTACAAAAGAATATGCACAAATGTTTATGGTATACGACTTTACAAAACTGCCGTTCTTATTAGTACATATAAATGTCTGGAATAATTGCATTAAAATTTAGCTACATCTATTTATAATAAAGTTATTTATTGATTTAGTTTTTCAAAAACTAAACCTAAATTTTACTGTGGTGAGTACCGTAATGATTCATTTACTGAACTGCAATTGACTATATTTACCATATAGAATAAAATAAAGTTATATGCAAGTAATAGTATATACTATTTTTTCCACTACTAGCAAATTTAAGCCAAAAATAAAAAATAAACATTTTTCTTGTAAAAATCAAGTAGCACAGGAATGCAAATAAATCAAAAAGCATTAAAGCTACATACGTTGATAAACCAATTGCAACTAATTCACTAAACACTTGTGTGATATATTTCACCTTCATTTTCTGAAAATTAATCGGAGTAAAATGTAAATTAGTTGATTTAGAGCCAATCGCAGCGGTTTAGATTTCTCTGACATGTAGAAGTTTTTAATGTCTTTCGAAGATGCTTTTTGTTATTAAAGATTATATCGTATTTAATCAAGTTATTTTGCACCGACTTCAATAAATAGGAGACATCGTAGAAATAATAGATTTTCTTATTGTTTACGAGAAGGTTTGGTTTTTCGGTGATACATCTATTCTTTTAATTAGGTTTCGAAAATTTTACTACTGCCCTAACATTGGCACCGCATTGTAGTTGTAGCTTTTCTATGCAGTCTAATACTATCGACTTCAATTTGTCACCTTTGCATATCGTATTTGTAAAGATGTAGCACAAGGGTTGTTTAATTTTTTTATATATAACTCTAACCATGATCACGTAGCAGTTTGAGCTGGCAAAAATTTAAAACCTACTTTAAAATTAACATTTTGGGGCTCATTAAATATAATTTTAGATGAAAATTGTTTGTATTCCTCTGTATATCTCCTGCTTCTTAGTTTATTTTTAAGTCCACGTGGGCTGTCACAATTTGTGCTCTGCTTTCGGGAAGTAATCGTTGGGAGATGTTAACATCAATTGAAGTGCTTTCTTTTCACGTTGCAATTTAAGAATGTTCCTCCATAATTTTCTTTACCTAAGAGTATTTGAGCTGCAACCTTGAGTAGTTTTGGTATAGCTAGAGAAGTTAACGGGCATTTATTGCTTCGCCAATATACTTTGCATCATTTGAATATTGGGTTTCAGAAATTGACACTTGTAATTCATTTAGGAATGGCAAGTGTTCGCCACATACTCGTTAAGTTTTTAGAGTCGACATTTTTATGCAACAGATCGGACCTTCCAGATTCTGTTAACCATTCAAAACACCCACAACAAAATGTTTGTAATTTACCTAAAATTCTTCATGTAACTTAACTCGCCTGGTTAAATCTCTTTTGGGAAACCTGAAAAACTGATTCTACCATCATATTTAATAAATAAATAAATTCAGGTTATGTATTTGCGGTTATGGGATGGGGGCTCGAATTTTAAATTAATGGCATTTTTTATTCAAATAATTTTATCGTGTTAGGTAATTTTAAGCAGCAAATACGTTAAAGATAATCTCCTGGATATACAAAATTATGTTTCACTCGTTTTTGTTAAACAACTATTCTTAGATTTTCAAAAATTTGAATTTGTCCATTATTAACCTAGGTCAACAATAGAAAAAATTATTAACCACTAATAGAGAAATTCAACTTCTCAGTTGGCTAGGAGACGCAATAATTGTCCACTTCACAGCTAGTAGTGGAAAAACAATTTTTAATTAATACAGAATTTAATCTATTCTTTCATTCAAGTTCTCAACTGTAATAAAAAATTATTTATTGGCTATAATAATTGAAGGATGTAACTTATGTAACTGCTGACACATCTGTCGACTAATTGATCAATATTAAAAAGAGTAATGGCATCTGAAAACTCAACATTTAAGCAAGCATGGGCGTTGGCAAACAACACCTCATACAACTACACGAGTACAAAGGCAGCATGCTACGCATGCGTTAAGTCACAAAAATGAATTAGCTCCTAAAAAGTAGACAATCATGAACAATAATTGGCCTCAGCACTTACATTAACATTCATTAATTGACTAATCAATATAAATGCACAGTACATGGAATTCGTAAAATGAATCGAGAGTATTTGGGTGTGCGCTCGCACAAGTCATAAGATATTAATAAGAGACTATAAAGTCCCTTAAAATTTTTTAAAGATTTGGTAACGATTAACTTTTAAAATTTGCCCACCAACATAATTAACATCCTGTATGTACGATTTCTTCACATTTTTTGAATAAATGTTATTTTACATTTTCTTCACATTGCAACCGATATAAGTTATCGATAATATTATTTACAAAATTTTTGGCGTTATTAGCACTAAAGATATTGTTAACTAAAAGGCTCGTAATTGCTGCAATTCTTTAATTAGATTTATAGAACAAAAAATTATATTAAACACAACTTTTGTTAAAAAAAAAAATAGTTTGAGTGTTCCAGTTTTGTTATTTATTAAATTGGTTTTGCAGAATTACAGTCGTCATTTGTATTTTAATGAGTAAGTTTGTGTTCTTTACTATTTAACTGGAAAAACTGTCAACCGTATTTACTTGACAAAATATAAACCACTTGTGCAATTATAAGCGAACATTTCAGACATTTGCTAATTTCGTCTATTGTGAATAACCGAAGGCGGAAATAAAACCGCGAAAAAATGCCGGGGAATAAAAAGTTTGTAAAAACGACGAAAGAAAAGCTGTGGAAAAAAAGTAGCGGAAAAATTCGAGCTGAAAGAAAGGCATAAAGTGGTCAGTAGTATTAGAAATTCAATTAAATTGTCTTGTCAACAAAATTATTGCAATTTTGCTATTAGCTAAACCTTGATTATTTATTATTTTTCATTAAGTTACAATCTTTAATTAATAGATATGTAGAATCACAGCAATATTCTGTTAAATTCAAATATTGCTGGTATAAATTATTATGGGTATCGTCTGCCGACTTTCTTCTTTCGTAGGATTTTTTGCAGCTTTTACATTGCAGCTTTTTATACCACGGTTTTTTCCGCTACTTAATAGCAGATACGAAATTTTATCATATTATATAGCTAGTTTGAGTTAATTAATTTTAACTTTTTAACCTTACAAAAATGTTCTTGATGTAAATAACGTACCAATCACATGAAAAAATTGCAAACTGAAAATACGAAAACCCATTCTAATATATCTATAATTTTGCATTAAGATGGGTTCGTGTCGACATGAGCAGACGTTGAAATGATCTGGGGTCGAGGTGTTTGCGCGTCAAAATGGCGGTAAGGAAATAGCAGCTTTGAAATGGTCACGTAAAAATAAGGCGTACCGATAAACCACCACACATTATTGCTCATGAATCGGATTGGAGAAACATTTTCTGGCAATTTTCAGAAAATATAATTATCGGTGAAGATTTCAACAGTTATTGCTACATAAATGCTGACGGTAGTTTTGTTACTCGACCTCTACCTAAAAGAAACACACTTTATAATTTTTTATTAATCACATTTAAACAACTATCATCCCACTAGATAGGTCAAAAGTATTTTGCTTTATTTTTAAACATTTTGACGCCACTGATAGACTGAGTAAGATATGAGAATCTATCACTGTTATTCTTAAATATCCTTATGTTTTGATGTAGGTCATTCTGGATTAGATTTGTAAGAAGTTTCCAGTTTGCACGCCTTATTACATTAATTGGAGGAAAAAATATTCTTAACTGTAGAATGGAATGATTAATAAGAAAAACAATGATTTACGTGAATATAAGATGAGAAACTACTGGATAAATATCGCCATTTTTTTGTCTTTAAATTCCCAGGTCATTACATTATTGATCAACTATTTACTCCTTATGAACTAAAAAATTAACAAAAACAGTGATCCCGGGTAGATAGCTAAACGGATTAACAGTGCCTAATTATCTCAATTGAAGGATTTAACAGGTTAGAATGGTACTGTAAATATGATTCTCTGTTAACTAAGAACCAATATGATTTTCGAAAAAGAGTGCGCAATCACTCACTTGGTCACTAATATTCAAAAAGATTTTGAGATTTGGTTTTCACTGGGTTGTTATTTATCTATTTAATAACGTAAAAACGTCATACCATTAATTTTTTTAGAAAGTTATTTTCTTTGAGATTATGTCAGAAAACTCCACCTGGTGGCAAGGTAAGCATTTATAATACGATTGATAAGTTCGGAAAAGCCTTTTATAACGACAAAGTTAATTAAAATAAATTAAGTGTTTTTGAAGTTATCGACGTTTATTTCCGAAAATGTTCAAGCACCTTCCACCACTTTACTTTCAGAGAAAGAGAAAAAGCATTTAACAAACAAACATTTGACTTTGTCTCTGCTTTAAAAAAAGCATTTACTCAACTATCATTAATATATGAAAATATTTTAGAAAACGGTTTTCAAAATTTAAGATGGCAATTAGACTTTTGGTGGTCATTTTAGAAACTCGAAATACATACGATGAATGCATAACAGAAATTATCGTGTTCTTTAGATATATGAAAACGGATTTTGCCTGAACCCTACAAAAACTGCAAGTTTTAATGTCACAGAGTGAAAATCGAATCAAAAATAATATTCGCCGACACCAATATTGTCTACTTACAATATCTAGGACTAAATATATGCGATATTTAAAAGTCAAATGCAAACTAGGTATAACCTTATTGAGATATATTATGTTAAATCAAAATGGGGTCCAGATCCGTTCTCGTGTATCCAATTCAACAGAGCGTACGTTCGTCCGTTGTTGGACTACGGCAGTGCAGTAGGGTAAGGTCGGGTATATCGTACCAATTTTTAATTTGTAAACATGTACATGTCTGCAATGAAATAGAATAGTTCGGGTAATTCGTTCGGTGGTTTTTAAATCGTACCGATTGTTTTTAAATGCAATTTTTAGATTTGTATTTTTTCAGTTTCTTGGCACTTCCCGCACAGGACGTATGCGCCCATTTTTACACTTTAGGCACTGAACCATATCTTCAACTATGTTTTCTTCACAAACGTGACAAAACCAATTGTTTGGGTTATAACAGATTTCAATATTTTTTTTTCTGGAACAGGCACTATTACTATGAGACTTCTTTATTGAATCTGAAGAAGTGGATGGCATACAAATTTTTTTTTTCACTTGTTTTGCTTTGTTCTTTCGTTCCGTTTGTCGAGTTTCCAAGTCGTCTTGGGTGTACTGCTTAAAATAACAGCCAGTTGGGACATCTTCCTTTTTTTTCTATTGTTCAATTGCTCGGACAGTGGACAAATTTTAATAATAGAAACATTGTGACCACGATTGTTACTTTGGGACAGTTGACTCTCGTTTACTGACTTGTTCTTTTCGCCATTTTTAGTATTATTATGTTCTCTTACATCTACTTGGTTTGGTCATCATCAGCTTGGTTAGAATGTTCTGGCACGTCATTGTTGTTTAATTTTTCTCTAGTAAAATACTAGCAGCAACAAATCGGCTTCTATAGAAACTGTCCGATCAACAGGCCAGATTCCAGTTTTTTAAAACCGTTAGCAATAGTGCTTATGGTAGCAGTTTTTGCAAAGGCATCAGATAAAAGTGCAGTCATGTTGTATTGAGAAACGCTACTACCAGGGTTTGTTCTCAGAAACGTTTCAACAGCCTGGGAGAAGTAGGTTTCCATAGGCTTAAAGAAACTTACATCCAAGGGTTGTAAACGGTGTGTTGTGTGCCCAGGAAGCTGTAAGAGGACGACACCATGTTTTCTGGCCAGATAACATTCATCTAAAACCACACTGGTTTTTCTCTGTTAGGCACGTTCCATATCTTCTTCGGCCCATACGCAATATTTCTTTTTTCTTTATTTTTCGTATTATTCAATTTTTCCTGCAAAGAAATACCCAACGTAAATAATTAAAGCCTAATATTTTTGTAACGCAAAAGTTATTAGTCGGGAAAATTGTACCGGTATGATTTATCCAACTGGTATAAGTACGATTTACCAGAATGGCACATTTTAATATTTTTTATTTAAATTAAACCTTAAATTTTTCAATTTCAAATATAAAACTGTCACAGTTACTAAATAAATGTTTTTCTGAGTAATAAAGTAACGTTTCTAATATTACCAAATTCTAAAAAATCCCTCATAAATAGACGCACAAAATAACATCGACCATGACACTATCCACAAAACTTTTTTCTGACGTTTAACCATAGACGACAAGTGAACGGGAGATTATGCCATTATGTTTAATCTAATGAACTTTTAGTTCTCGTTAACAGATGTCGCATTCGATTTTGTATTTCCAGTAAAATTGTGGTGGTACGATATACCAGGCGGTACGATATACCCTGTCCTTATAACATTAATTGAGTTCCAAGAACCACCACTATTCCACAGACAAATATAATGAAATGATTAAATGTGTTACATGTTAGCTCAAAAACTTATTGAACCAGTATGATTAATATTAATTAAGAGTTTTAAAGTTCTTGAAAAAACAGGAACCAGATCTTCTATTAAAACCTTAAAAAATTATATGTAATTAATTAGTTTTTAAGAGAAAAATTTGTTTACAATTCTCAAAAACATTTCAATTGTGATTCTGTAGCATCGTTAATGCAAAACATTAGTCTCGGTCAATATTATTAGTAAACAATGGTAAAAGGAACTGCATTCCGTGGTGAAGGAACCATGTCTGAAAATACAAATTAATGAATTAAAGAAGTATTTCATATTTTGAGGTAAAATGGCATACGAAATAGTGGTAAATATAAAATATTTAGAAGAGATAAAATAGGGCTAGTACCGGATATTTTAGTTAGAAACGCTAAAAACAAAAAGTTATAGAGTAAATAAAATTTACGGGATAGACCGTATTAATTTTGTCTTTTAAAAGTTTAAAAAGTAAAATAGTATCTAAAGCATAATTATGGAAGATAAAGACAGATATAAAGATGAAGCTGCAAGCAATTATGTTTAAAATGTGCTGAGAGAAGTAATCAACTTATAAGTAAAGTACAAGAATTGCGATGAAAAGGTGCATGTTGAATGATGCGAAAAAAAGGGAACATCTTTGGTACATAGAAGAAAAAAGTACCTATCTAAAGTAAACATTAAAAGAATACTTACAAGCATAATCAAGTAGTGTTTTAATTTAATTATTTACATACATTTTGTACTATTTTTGTAAAATAAATTAATTTCATTTTGCATTTTTCAAAAATAACCTTAAATCTTTGGCACGTTCATACCACAAAATTATTTTTGACTGTTGATTTGCGCAGACGCATAGTATTTGATTAAGAAGTTTTGTAGAAATATTAATGTGAAGGATTTTTATAAAAATTTGTCTCACGTTTAATTTTGTGTTTTATAAAAAAAGTAAGCAGCTATCAGCATTATAACAAATTTGATAAAAAGAAATATCATTTAGTTTCACATTTATATTACAAAATATCAAAAATTAAGTGGTTGAACAACTATTTTAACAAAACGAAAATTTAGGACAGCATTAATAATAAAATTGATTAAATTTAAACCGCACCTTTAGGCTGCACACTACCGGATTTAATTGTAGTTGGAGTGTAAAGGGACGTACAAAATTTATAAATTTTCGCGGGTTGGCTTCGAGGGAGAATAATGCCCAGGATTCGACTTAATAATTTTATTAAAAATTAGTTTTTAAAGTTTCGCCTTTATGTTTCACAAATCGCGAGTTGTACTTCGGATGAGTCAGCTTATCGGCACGCCTACGACTAGTTGCTACAAAATAAATCGGCCACACTATAGGGGTTCTGTAATACGGAGGTGCTAGCTATAAATAGAACGGATTTAGAACGGAGCAAGTGCTACCGAATAAATCGGCCACACTGCATAGAGTTCGGCGGTAAGTATGTGCTAGCTATGCGGGTTTTTTAGGTAGGTCTCAAGCGGTTAATTTTGCTACGACCCGTGCCAAATCCAATTAGCAGTTGAAGTGGTCTTTGAAAATGCGATTAGTGACAATAACCAGACCTATTGACAAAACAAATTAAATAACTGTGTTTTGCCAATAGATCGGTTATAGAAATAAGAAGATTGAGTGCAGCGGATAGACGGTTTATTCAGAATCGGTTTCGAGTTGGGATCGGAAGAGAATTGTTGAACAAGTCAATAATAAAGTCATTTCAGGGCATTGCGCTCGCACTTATAAATTGACAATGTAAATTTTATGGCGTGAAATAATCGTTATCTCGGCGGCAAATTTGTATTAAATAATTGACGGTTTCTTACACCATACTAAAACTTAATTCATAACAATACCTTGCAACGAAAACAATATTTAAAAATCAAAGCTTATAATTCAATCTTGCTTAATAAAATATTATTTATATTACTAGAAAGTCTAACCAGCAAATATTGGCGATTAAAGAATAATCCTCCATTAACAGATGCTTACTCTGATACACTGCAATTAGAGTTATACTAGGTTAAATCATAGTAAAACAAAGAAGTGTGTTTTTAATATCAAAGAATAGTATATTGAAAAACAAGTGTCACAACAACACTTTTTGTCGCACGAAGACAAAGTTTGCAGACCGACCGAAGGGAAGTCTACAATTGTCGGAGTACGACAAAAAGTAGTTGTGACACGTGTTTTTCATACTATTTTTCTATTTCGCAAAAATTTACTTCAAGAAATAAATGTTAATATTTGATCTAGTATTTTTTTTTTGATTTCAAGCTATGTTGGTAGAGTAGTTGATATCCTAAAAAAGTTAGCACAAATGCTGTTGAACGTTTGCTATCTTCAAAATAATGTGTTGAGATTTTTAATCGCCGTTTAATTCACGAGTTAGTTACAAAACTTTTCCGTCGACCGTACTTTGTAATTTTAATAAAATTATATACTCTAATAATTCTAGAGAAGAAATGCTATTGTGAACGCACCACAACCACAAATTTATAACCTAACTTCATCGTTTTTACTTTTTTGTTAAAGCTTCGTCTTTTATTGCCAACAGTATTTTAATATAAGCTCACCAAGTTGATGGAGAATTAAATTACTCAATTTTGATTGTTTTGTCGAAATAAAATAGTTTTCATCATAGTAAAACAAGAAGATTAAATTTTTTGTGGGAACAGATTGGTGCGTAATCAATATAATGGTCCACCTACAAAGACAACACCAAAAGCGTTTGACAATGTTTGATATATCATGGATGTAACTTAGCGCATCTCGAACAAGTTGAACTTTATATAATGACTTGTCGCATCATACCGAAGAAAAATATTTACATCCTTACTGTGTGCAAGCAGTTTACCAACTTATTGAGACAATTATCCTGCACATATTTAATACTGTCAATGACTTTGCAACACTTTTAAAAGAGACATATTTGCTTAAACTCCTTATCGATGAAGTTTGGTTTTACATTTACCGTTCTATAATTTCACAAACACGTGCATGTAGAGTTTACAAAAACATTTTGTTAAAGTGGTTCCGCTTCACCTCAAAAGATCTTTTCAGAAGTCGGAATGTTTACTTTTTATAGTTTTAATTTTTTCTTACAGCCTTACTTAAGGAATCTAACTTTTGAACAATGGGTAAATAATATTGAAGAACTACGTGAGAGAATAGTTTGTAAAATAGTTGAGCTGAACACTCTTAACATGTTATTAAACGTTATCATTGGAATGTTGCATACAGTACAAAAATGTCTTAAAATCACTGAACAAATTCAAGATTTATTACAATTGTAGATTAATTTCGATTTGTTATTATTAAAATTTGCTTGCTACAAATTACGACAGATTTTATATTTATACTTTTATCTTGTAGTTTATTGAAGATAAAACGGCAATATGTATGTATAGTTGCCTATACTTAAATCAATTTTGTTTACATTAATGTAAGTCATAAATGCGCGGTCGATGGAAGAATATTGTTTGTTAAGTGTTTTCATAAATTAACATTAAATTTTCTTTGAATATTAAAATCTACTTAATAAGAACTAACCAAACAAAACCACACTTAATTTTTTTACGTCAAAATTAAAACTGTAAATTATTTAGTTATACACTAAAATTTATAAAATCCCTAAAACAGTACGGAAGAGATTCTATTTCCGTATCGTGTACAATACGGAAACAAAGCTATAGAAATTGCAAAATAGAAAAAACAAGCTTTATTGAATAGAAAATTTTATGACATTAATTTAAATATGATTTCGGCCATGTGACGGCTACTACTGGTGCGTACAAGACTAATTTTCTCAAACTTTCTGTAGCATTTATGGCCGTATTTCGCCCACAACTTTTGAAGTTGATTTAAAGATGTTCAATTGTCTCCAGTTTATCAACGTAAACAAGCGGCTTTACATAATCCCAAAGGAAATAATCCAATGGGGTTAAATCACACGACCTTGGTGGCCATTACGTAAAATTATTCTTTCATCAAAAGTAAATCAATTGTAGCGCATGCTGTGTGTCATGTGGCTCCGTCTTGTTGAAACCTCATGTCAGCAAGATCAATTCCAGCTAATTGAGATACAAAAAATGTCAAATCATGTCTCCATACCGTTTACCATTGACAGTAACTATCATCGTTTTTAAAGACATATGGACCAATGACTCCAACAGCCCATATTCATAAAAAAATGCAAAACTAAACGAAACAAAAAACAACTATCAGCTGTTAAATGGGCTGTCAAATAAAACAGTGTTGCCAACTGAAAGTGGCGAACCTCTGAAAACACTTATTAGATTTATTTACCAAAATTCCCTATTCTGTTTGGACTACAATAAATAGTAATTTAAGTCAACGGTTATAGTCCTTAATTATACTGACAACAAACATATAAATCAAATAACTTTGAAATGGTATTAACAGAATTCAAGAGTTCAAATACAGTACGGACGGTTTAAAAAACTTACTCCACTCAGTCTGAGCTGCATACTGCATTTACAGAAAAAATATCTCCAAAATTTAGATTGTACAGGGTATCCTATTTTTGATGTAATTGAGGAGTTTCAGGTATTTCGCGAATTGATAGGGACCCTTGACCCGATTTTTGAGGCAAATTCAATGGCTTAAACAGCACTTTGATGTCTCGACTCGTTTGGGAGATACAGAGTGTTTTGCGTTTTATGCCGGTTTCATTAAAGCCTCATAACTTTTTGTTTGTAAATATTTTTATTTTAACTAAATCATTTTTTGCATTTTTTATATGCAATTCAATGGGGTACTCTAATATATTCTAACTTAATTCTGTTTTCGAGTTACAGACCAAACATGCATTTCTTTAAATGGAAACCATAGTTGACTATGACTTCATTGATTAGAGTTTTTTTTTAGCTTTTTGAAAATATATGGTTTCATATATTTATCTTGGCAAATAAGGAAATTATAAACAATTTTTGGGAAAATACCTCTTGATCAAAGTCACCTATGAACTTTTGTTTACTGCGCGCATTCGTTGCTAGTTTTTTGACACTTCACGCAGTTGTTTCTTATAAATAAATGGCCAAATAGTTATTAATTTCAGCAATTAATTATTATTTTAAGCAAAGCTTTGAAATATTAAATCTAATCACACTTCACTTCGGCCATTTATTTATAAGAAACAACTGCATGAAGTGTCAAAAACTAGCAACGAATGCGCGCAGTAAACAAAGGTTCATAGGTGACTTTGATCAAGAGGTATTTTTCAAAATCGTCATCAACATCAACATCAACTTCGTTATTTTAAACAGAATACCCTATATATTATTGCATTTTCCGATTCCACTTCAAATTTTAGGGACACTTTGTATAACATTTCCTGTAGCTAGAAGTTGCAGATTTTGAGATATTAATTTTTAGTAAAATTTTACATGTGCAAAGGTTTACGAAAATATCTGTAATTTTTCGGGAACTCCATATCGGGTTAATTTTTGATTTGTATAAAGAGATTAGACTATAGCAAAAATGTGGTACTAAGTGTTTCATATTTGCTGCAGCATTTTGACATCTTTAAAGAGCAATAACTTTTTTAAGTCAAATGGAACACCCTATATTTTTTTACTCTGTAGTGTGCAGGTTTCTAAAATGAATAATGCCCGAAGAGTTAAAATTTTGAATTTTTTAAAGTATTCTTGACAATGGTCACTTTTTTTCAGTCCGAAAATGTGTCTGATAGCTTTTTTTGTAATTTAAATATTATGTGAAACCTCTTCTACAGCAGACACCCCAAAACGGTAACGCATATCGCAAAAGAGATTCTAAAAGAGCAAAATATGATGTCCTAGCGGTGGTTACATTTAGTTCACTGGAGAGTTTCTAATGGATAACATGTAAGAAGACAACTTATTTACAATTGTATCAATGTGAGGCGTCCATTTCAAAGTATTGTCTAAAATAAAACCTAAAAAACATTTTCAGTGCTAGAAGGTGTTCTTTATTGAATTTTACAGCAATTTCGATTGTGAAACTTTCCACGTGATGGTGCGAATAATGTTAGTTTGCCGTTGATGAAGTTGTTAAATCGTTTATAAATTTTAAAATATATTTCTGACGATGATGACCACGGCCCTTGTGATTTTTAATGAACATTCCCTATAGAACATATTGGTCAATATGAATTTGAAAGTGCAAACATTTTATGGCGTTATGACTAATTCGGTAGCATCAGTATTTTTATTAGTCACTAATAAAAATTTTTGCTGGGATGGTTTTTTATTAAATCACATAGATATTGGCACAATGTTTCAAATCTACCGAAAGATGATTTATCCGATAATTGAGACGTAATATATTTTTAACATATTTAGACAAAAAAACGTTAAAATATTTAAGAAGTTAACAATAAAATAAATGTTAAATTGAAATTAACAAATTTTGAGTAAATATCCGATAAAAACTCGAAGGAATAAATTCAATTAACTAAAATTTTCACGTTGATTAATAACGTTAAAAATATTCAAACGTTAACCACTCAATCAGTTGTGGTTGTTACAGCAGTAAATTTTTAAATAGAAGTAATTTTGTAAGATTCTTACTTCTATAAATAAGTTTGAAGTCTTACTTATAATTTTCTCAATACTAACCCAATACACGCAACAGACATTTCTGTTTGTTTACTTCACAACATATATTTAACAATTCGGGTACAAAAATGTATCTCTATTTTCACGTTTAGCAGTTTACAACATACATTATTCATAAAAATTCAGGTGACGTATACATATGAATTTTAGTTGCAATCAATATAAAATAAAATTTAAGTTAAATTTAAAGTAGGTAATGCAAAAATCACGAACATGTTACATGTTTTAAAATTTCTATAGTAAATCTGTATTACGGCAACAACAAAATAACTTTATCCCTTGTTGAGTTTAAAATAAAAAAAAAGATTGTCTAGAATTTATAAATATAAAAGTAGTACAAATAATAAATACGTATACATTATTATATAAGTACAGTGTGCGGTTAAAGGAAAAAGCATCAACGTTTCATGTAAAACCTCAAAGAAATTGCGCATAAAATTTTCAGTAAACTTACTTTCGAAAAGGGTTTTTACAGTACTCCGCAATATATCTACCCTAATGTCGCCCGTTTATTCCCCTCCTGATTTTTTTTTATCAAGTTTCTTACAGATTCGGACAGCAGCTTCGTGAAAAAAGTTCCCTATTTGTCGAAAATTCGTCAATGCTTGTGCTCTACTTCATCATTCCAAACAATCATCGTTCAAAGTTGTCTTTCACTTATAGAGTTTGACTTTTTCATGTTTATCACTGTACATGAAAGGGGTTAATTTGATCGCGTGTTACGTTGTCATTGATTTATTGTTTGATACATCAAATATTATTAGTCTATTTTGAAATTTGATATTTTATCAAAAATTTGTCTACACACGATTTTTAATTATAAGAAACGATCCAATTTTAAAAGTATGGATTAATCTCCACGCTCTTACAATATAACTTGTGAGTGTTATTTTGATTACTTTAGACAAAGAACGATAACACGGAAATACTAACCTCGTTTAGCAACATAATCGGATTAAATAAAGCTTGGTTAATGTAGAGACTATAGCTTTAAATGCTTCCATGTAATTAAAAATAGTATATAGCATAAATAAAGTATATAATTTTCTTGTGGCAAAATGAACAGTATTTAAAGCCAACTAAAAAAGAATAATTAACTTATTAATTAGTTTTTGATTTTAGCTTTCAAAATATTGCCATCGAATTGAAAGCGACTTTTAAAATTACTTTTCATGTTGTAAATGACATTTGATTTAAATAAGAAATTATATCTGAGCAGGAAATATGAAAAAAAAATAGTTATTAATTGAGCACAAGCTAAAACGACAGATGATTATTTAAAATTGTTGCGTAAATTAGTCGAATTAGACACCTGAACTAGAAATGCAGGTTTCCAAAGAACTTTGAAACTTTTGAAAAATTGGATACACATATTTATTAGAAAAAATTTTAATCTCGACACTAGTAAATTGGTAAATATTGGTCCTTAATCGTTGCATTTCTAATATATTAATGCTATTCCAATATACATTTATACATACCGTGTATCCCACGGAAAAGTTAACATTCGGGTTTTCTATCTTAAATTCAAAATTAATGCACATCCATTTTCTGGCACAATTTGAGCAGAATATGGCATTATATTTTATTAGATAGATAAATGATGACAAATTTTGTAGTAATAATGTAAGTGTTTAATAAGCCAATTTTAATAAAAAAAAGTGAACATTTTATAATGGTTTGTTAAAGAACAACGGGTTCGATTTCGATTGAGGTACATTTTTTATTAATAAAATTATTATCGATGTTATTGTTAATACAATTTTTATAAAGAGATTGTAATCTATTTTCAAAATGTTAAATTTACTTCAAAAATTGTATTATAATATCAATAATAAAGTTAATAAGCAAAATACAACAATACGATTCGAATCCTGGTTAGTGAGCGTAAAGTAATACTAGAATTCGTCCACTAAAGCAGCTTATTAAATAAAAATTAATACGGTTAATCATTAATAATTTATAAAAATAACTTGTTTTACTGATTTTTTAGTAAAATACGCTTTGAATACTATTTTATCAATTTGTTCTATTTTATCTATTCAATATGATATGTGGGTATATTATGTTCGAATTGTGTTAGAAAAATAGTATTTTAAAGAATTACTTTCAGAAGACGCATTTTATAAGACGAGTTGCTAAAATGCCTTCTGAAACGAATTCTTTATACTATTTTTCTATTTTGATTTGATTGATTTTAAATAAAATTTCGGGAGTTTTTAAATTTTGGGAATTTTGAAGTATAATTGTTAGGGTGGCAATATTTTCATTAAATTTTGGTTTAAATGCTAGTTTAAGTTTAATTAGTACATTTATCATACGTTTAACTTTAAAAAAAATGGGTGATTAATTACGATTTAAATTAACGCACACCGAACGTAACGACAGCTTTGACGTTTAATATCAAATCAGTGTTATCACCGTTCGGAATAAAAATTGTTCTATTTTTATAAAATTCTCAATTTTCTATAAAATTACTTATTTGGGTGCTTTTATAGCTCTGTAAACGACCCAAAATAGGAAAAGTTAATTTAAATTTAACATAGTACGAACCCTAACCACTATACAGGGTTTTAAAAAGGGTGTAAACGATTTCAGAAGGTAATATTATGAACCAAAATAAGCAGAAAAGTCTTAATAAACATGAGTCCGCAAAGAAACGGTTGCGGAGATATGGAATGTTTTATGTTTTTAGCACCTTTTGTTATTTAAATGGGTAGGAAGGGCAGGACCTGTTTTATGGCCTACAAGATCGGCTGATCTAAACCCTCTAGATTTATTTGTTTAGAGATATTTAAAGACATTAGTATATGATACTCCGGTAAATGGCCTGGAAAAGCTGCAGCTACGGGTTAATCAAAAGTGTCAAGAAATCCAAACCAAGGAGGGTGTTTTCGAAAGGCCTCGAATATCGTTGAAACTGCTTAGAATTAAACGGAGGACATTTTGAACATCTTCTGTAATTTTGTTTTTGTTTCTTGAAAGCTTCCTTTGTCGGTTTATTCCTAATAAAATAAAATGTTTGAAAAACGAATAGTGGTCCATATCTCCACAACCGTTACTTTGCGGTCACATGTTTATTAAAACTTTTCTGCTTATTTTGGTTCATACTATTACCTCTTGAAATATTTTACACTCTTTTTTAACACCCTATATGTTTGGATGTCATAGAATATCAAAGAATTATAATCAGAAATTTTTTTGAAAACATTCTTTTTTAAATTTTGTACTTTTTTACTTAAATAAAATGAAAGTGATAAGTATTTCATAATATTTACAAATCAACAAAACAAAAAAAACAATAAACATTTAGACGACTACAAAATATTTGTAGGGTATTATTTAACATGGTGTACATCTCCTTTGCTTTAGGTACTGTTTTTATTCTAAAGGCGTTGTTGCTACAAGCCTATGGCACTCCTCCGCTGGGAATAAATTTCAAACTTCTTAAATTTTAGATTTCAGATTTGTAATCGTGCGCTGAGGATTGTTTCTCAAGAATAGTTTCATCTTATGCCATACATATATTATATTTTATCTTATATTAAGGTCTGGGCTCCTACAGCCAGTCTAAAACGTCAATCTTATTACATATCAACAAATCATTTTATTGTAGATTTAACAGTATGTGAAGATGCATCGACTTGTTGAAAAATTATATTAAGTTCATTTGGATGCAACTCCTTAATGCTTGATAACAAATAACATGTTAAGATATTTTGATATTTTGAATTTCAATATCTGTGGAGTGGGGAAGGAGAAACGTTGATTGTTTGGGCCACTGACGGCGCGTGCAGCACAGTGTAAATCTAGAAAGGTGGATTTCACGTAATGTTAATCTTCTCTGTACTTGCAAAATTTTCACCAACATTTTCCTGCTTCTTTCACTTACTAATTCCAGAACTTCTTTTAACAACAGTTAAGTTATCAGTTTTCCTTTACTACTTCATGACTCGCAAAAAAAAATTATCATACATACAGACACCGTGCACCATGGATGACATGTAACTTAAATCTTACATTATCACTACGTAACAGGTCGAAAAAATTTAACTCTTCCCGCTTGAATAGTGACTGGCTTCAATACAATCAATTGTGTAACTATGCTACTTGTGCTGTCAGAAAAAAAAAGGTGTACCTGGAGACTTGTGCTAAAAATAATTCACCGAAGCAACTATGGTCTACTTTACAAAATGTAAATATTTAATCTACAAAAAAATCAAATGTTCTACCTAACTCACTGAACAATCTAAACAAATGGAATCGATATTCCATTAGCGGAATACGCAGTCTCGTATCAGATACACGTATACATTATGAATACGGCTCTAAAGTAATGACAGGCATACAAGGTGAATTTGTTTTTAGCGAGGTTGATAATGAAACTGTAGCCAAAGTACTTAGCACAATCAAATCAGTTTCTGTGGGGGCGGATTTGCTAGAAATAAAATTACTAAACTTATGTACCCCACACATTTTTCCATACATCAGACATATCATAAATTACTGTTTAACTAACCATGTTTTCCCAACTGCCTGGAAAGTATCTATAGTTTATCCGCTGGCAAAGAAAAAAAAACAGAATGTTTTTCTGATTTGCGACCTATATAGCATACTTCCAGTGCTTGCAAAACTCTGTGAAAAAATCATATCAACTCAGCTTAGATTCCATCTCAACCAATTTAATATACTTCCTGAGGCACAGTCGGGATTTCGTAAGGAATACAGCTGCGCAACAGCGTTGTTAAGCGTTACTGATGACATTCTATTAGCTACAGATTAGGAAAAACTTACCGTATTGGTAGCATTGTACTTTCAATACTATGATACTCTTGAGTTGTTACTCTCAATTTTACATTACATTGGCCTTGGGAAAGGATCAGTTGCCCTTTTACGTGATTAACTTAATAGATCTCAAGTAGTTAAGGTTAATGCTAAATTATCTGCTCCCTTAATTATGTCGTCTGGTGTTCCTCAGGGTCCATCCTTAGTCCCTTGTTGTTTTTAATTTATACGGCCTTTATTAAGAATGCTCTTCAAGAATGTAATTATCATATGTATGCAGATGACACTCAGATTTACCATTCTTTTCACCCAAGAGACCTTGTACCTGCACTTCAAATAATAAATAATGATCTAGATAAACTACACCAGGTATCTCTTGATCATTGCTTAAAGCTAAATCCGGTTAAATCTTCAGTTATGGTTTTCGGCCCTAGAGTTGCCCGCGGTATAGCTTTACCTAAAATTGAAATCAGATGCGGAAGAGAGCTCATATCGCTTACTAAAAAATGCAAAAACTTGAGTGTCGTGTTTGATGAGGAACTTCGCTTCAAGTCTCATGTGTCGAAATGTTTATGGAAAAGTTACAGTGCTTTTAAATTATTATATTCCGCGAGGCATCTATTAAACAGGAAAACAAAAATTACGCTTTGCGACTCCCTTGTGCTCTCACAAATGAATTATTGTGATGTTTTGTATCATGCTTGCCTAGATAATACAGATAAAAATAGAATTCAAAGGCTCTAAAATGCTTGCCTACGCTTTATCTACGGGCTTCCGAAAAAGAGTCACATATCACATACACTAGATTGGTGCGGTTGGTTAAACATGAACAGTAGACGTATATTACATCTAGCCAGTCTAGTACACAAAGTAATAAATTGTGTGGCTCTACTTTACCTTTGCTATAAAATTAGATACCGAACTGACGTACACAACGTTAATGTCAGGAGAAAACGGCTATATCAATTCATTTGCATAGATCCAAGATGTATAAGAGATCTTTTACGTATATATCTGCAAAATATTTAATCTTCTCCCGACAAATTATTTTTCATTTTCTATAACATAATTCAAAAATAAAGTGAGGCAGTTACTATACGATAGCAGGTTAACTATATAATAGCTTATTTTTGAATTAAATTTAGTGTTTTATTGTTTTCAATGACAGTATTAGCCAACAATAAAAAGCAGTTAAAAAAATAAATATGTAGAATGTGTTTAATTTATGTTCAGGTTAAGCAGACGGTTATCTTTAAAGAGCCAGTCTGAAAAAGCACCTTTGGTTGCAAATTTTGTTATAATTGTATACATTATAATCAAAAATTTTGTTTTTATTGTAAATTTAATGTGACCAATAAACATAATTATTATTATTATTATTATTATTATTATTATAAGTATATTGCTTACTTGTCTAGTTGTCCAAACATTTAGTGATCAATAAAAATAACAGTTTAACTTATTTTATGTAGTTTATCTTAAAATTGTTAAAATTTCAAAACCAGAATGAAAACACGTATTACTTCACCTATTTTAAAGAGAAAATAATTTAGACAAAAAATTTACATAAATCATAATAATAATTAATTTTGCTTGTTCTGAACTTATAATGGTTAGGGCTCGTAAATGCCTATGTTAACTTTTTCGTGGGACACACGCTATGTCTTCTTTTATAACAATTTTAAATGTATATTAACAGTTATTTTAGAACCTAATTAATATTTTACTATTAAAAAATATATAAAATGGTGTTCTTTTCTTAGACTTAATTAGCTACTAGTAGACGTATCCGATGAAAGTGACATAAGCTCAGAAGAAGACAACCTGGAAACTCTAAGAGAATACCTAAATATGCAACCATGTTTTATTGCGCAAGATGGCACTAAGTGGAAGAAACATTTGACTAAGCGGTGAAATGTCCACTAGAACTAGAAGTCCTAACTAGAGCCATCAATATTGTAAATGTGCTTCCTGGAGTTAAAGGTAAAGCTAGAGAGAAGAAAACATCAATTAAAAATATGAAGTTTGTTTTTCACTATCGAGATGCTATTGTCACATATACAAATAGACATATTGTGATAAAACAATATTCTGACAAACATAGAACAGCCAAACCAACGGATTTAGATAAAATTAGAGCCTTGCTAGGATTAATTTATATTTCTGGAGTAATGAAAAGTAATCATTAAAATTTGATTGATCTTTTAGAACTGACGGTATGGGAACCGAAATTTTCGGCTGACAATGTTTTTAGAAAGGTTGTTGTTTTTGCTACAAAATATTCGTTTTGACAATAAAAAACAAGATCTGAAAAGCAACTATATGAAACTGTCAGCAATAAAAGAATCTTTTTGACGAATTTACACTGTGTAGATGTTAGAGCTATGTTGCTTAGAGAACATTGTCGATTTAGAGTATCTATCAAAGCCTAACAAATATGACATCAAAGTTTATTCTTTTGTTGACGCTCTAGATGTTTTATATTTCTAAACTAGAAATATATGTTGGGCAGCAGCCAGTTGGTCCATATAAAGTTGACACTTTTAATATGTTCTTGGTACCTAAATTATGTGAGCTTATTTGGAATTGAAAACGTAATGTAACCATGGATAACTTCTTTACCAGTACTAACTTGGCTGAAAACTTCAAAGTGACTATAAGTTAACAATTATAAAACCTAAAAAAAATATACCCCAAACTCCATTAGAAATAAAGATAACTAAAACCTGACAAGGTTTTATGTTTGCTTTTAAAGAGATGATATGTTAGTGTCATATACAGTGACCGGCAAAGAGTTTGCAACAAAGTCTGTCCTAAAAAACAATGTTTTTTGTCCTTTACCGTCCATTGGTAGACTAACAAATAAAAATTACTGGATTGTGAAGTTTATTTGTTGGTTTTATTGTGTTTTATGCAAATCAAACGCAAAATTTTGTTTTTCAATATTTCCTATAAAATGCCGGAAAACTTATATTTTTGAAAATCGTTATTTTCTTTTGAAAATTTGTACATACATATAATCTAATTCTGAACAACTTTTCTTTATGCATTTTCAGTATCTTGTCATTTAACCACACTTTTACATATTTGAGAGATATTTTTTAATTTACTGCTATGACAGTGGTCACATGACATTTGTCATTTGATATGCTGAATTTATTTGCCAAAAGAAATTTTTAGATATCTCAATAACAAAAATTTTTTCCATTTGATGCAAACTCTTTGCCGGTCAGTGTATACCAAGAAAAAATAAGAATGTATGCGTTATGCCAACTATGCACCATGATGCTGCGATCGATAGTAAAACAGGTAAACCTGAAATGATAATTGACTATAATAAAAAAAAAGGCGGTGTAGATACAGTCGACAAATTATGTGCCTCATCACATGGACTCAAACAGGTGCTTTCATCGCCAACTTGTATAAAACCTTCTTGTAAAACCTTAATAGATCACATAATCGTACTTTGACTCTACCAATATTATAGATACTAACATACTGTCTTCTTAACATATCCGATCACTGTCTTGTTAGTTGCACTATTAATGTCGAAGCTGCGGTAAAAATTCCTAGTAAATCAGTAACATTTAGAAATTATAAAAATATCAACATTAATCTTTTAGCCGATCTTTCTAATATTTCTTTGGAAGTGATTTATGATATCCCACAAATAGATGTGAAGATACAATTTTAAACCTAAATTTAATATCTTTTATTGATAAACTTGCTCTCTAATATCATTAACGGTAAATAAAAAGCCCTTGCTCCGTGGTTAAGAAGTATCATTAAACTAATGAGATCTTTACGGGATAAAGCGTACAAAAAGCAAAACTACTAAATTGTCATCTAATTGGGATTATTATAAGACACCTTGTAACCTAATCAATGCAGCAATTAAAAGGGAAAAAGGAATTATTTACAATTTAAACTTTGCCATTCTAATCCAAATGCAACTTGGAGAGTGCTTAGAAACTTTAATATTGGTAAGGTTAAATCGTTTGAGTTACTCCCAAAATTTGAAAATGTAGATGGAATTAATAATTATTTTATTTCTTCTTCACATTCTATTAAAACCAACAATTTTAAAACTCTTAAAGACTACTATGACTCGAATGTTAGAATTAATGTTACTAGTACACTGAGTTTTAAAGTAGTCGTGAAGTTGATGTTTTTAAGATTAGAAATAGAATTAAAAGTAAAGCGGTTGGAATTGATGGAATTGGTATCGACTTTAATAAACATTTGCTGTCCGATCATATTACCACATATTACTCATATTGTTAATTTTTGTTTAACTAACGGAGTTTTTCCAAAAGTTTGGAAAGAAACACTGGTAACTCCCATACCTAAAAAATCTGCCCTTGAACATTTAGCAGACCTACGACCGATAAGTATTCTTCTAACATTGTCCAAAATTTTAGAACGAATAGTGAATCTTCAACTAATAAATCACTTAAATTTTAACAACATACCACCATCACTTCAATCTGGGTTTAGAAAAGGTCACAGTTGCACTACAGCTCTATTTCTGACGACATTTTTAGATCATTAGATGATAATAATATAGTTGCTCTGATTTTATTAGATTATTCTAAAAGCATTTGACATGATAGATCATGACTTCTTTTTATATCCATATTGCATAATATTGGGGTTGATGATAACGTACATATTATTTTCAAAATTATCTTAGTCGCAGAACCCAATCAAGCAGTTTCAAATAGCAATAGTGTAACTAGTGGAGTCCTCAAGGATCTATTTTGGGTCCCGCACTTTACGCAATTTATACGTCCACCTTTTGTTCTTCTATCAAAAATTGTAAATTTTACTTATTCGCTGATGACACACAATTTTATTATTTGTTTGAACCTGGTGATACACAAGCAGCTTCTGATCGAATTAACGAAGATCTCCTAACATTTAATATTACTTTCAAAGGATCACTGTTTAAAAATAAATTCTAAAAAGTCTAGCGTATTAGTGTTTGGAAGTCGTAAATTACGAAAAGAAGTTGTTTCTGAACTAGAAGTTCAAGTTGACGGAGCCCTGATTAAATTGAGTGTTGAGATGGCAAGAAATTTAGGACTTATTATTGACACAAATCTGCGTTTTAAATTTCATATCGCTAAACTGATTCAAAAAGTTTATGCAAATCTTAAAATTTTTTTTCTAACAGACATCTTCTTGACAGAAGTTTAAAATTTAAATTGTGCGACTCATTAGTGCTCTCACACTTCAATTTTTGTGATCAAGTGTACAATCACTGTCTTGTTAAAACTGATGTTAACAGAATTCAACGAGTTCAAAACGCATAACTTTAGATTCGTTTATGGTATCAGAAGAAGAGAGCATATATCTTATAAGTTGATGCTAATTGGCTGAATATGAAAAATAAGCGTTCTCTGCACTGTTTGTGTTTGTATTTTCAAATTATTACTAAAAAATCCCACGATATCTTTTTGAACGATTAAGTTTTCGTACTGATGTCCATAATCTTAATCTTAGATTCAGGAATCTACTTACACCTCCTATACATAAAACAGCAATATTTGAAAGATCTTTTATATTTCACATCACCAAGATTATTAATAGTAGACTTTGTGAAGACGAGGCGACATTTGCGACATCTATGATCTTTTTTTAAAAAAAATTGAAAAAAGCTTCAGTTAAAACAAAACAATCAATAACTGTTATCTGTCCATTTTGTACCTAACATATATTTTTTTTGTTGTTCATATCTTTTTTTTTTTTTTGGTTTTTGTTGTCTTTTGACCATCTATATTTATATATCTCATTGAATCTGGCTAGCATGAAGAGCAGAAACCCTTTGGAGGCTTTCTGATTGTGCGCCCTTTAGCCGTAATAATGTATAATTACTTTTGTTTTGTTTTTTTTTCTAAAATTATTTTATTATATAGTTGTATTTTTTTTTCGGCTAATAAACATTATTATTATTATTATTATTATTATTATTATTATTATTATTATTATTATATAACTTTGCCAGAATAAGGCGTCGTTGGCCAATGGTAATTTTTTATAGTGCTATAAATGTTGGCGCAATAAACGCTTACGTAATATATGAGAATAACAACCTAAGAGATTGTTTTTAGAAAAGTTGGGATATAACTTAGTTCAGGCTCACATAAAAAGCGACTAAGTAATTACTGATTACCAAGAACAACAAAATTGCCAATTCAGGAAATTTATAACATGTCAGATCAGAATCAAGCTCCAAATAAACATATGGCAGATGTGCTTACTGTTCCAGCAAAAAGAACAGGAAAACCAAATAACAGTTGTCATTTATGTACAAATTCATGTGCTTGAAGCATCTAACGCCAACTTGCAAGGAATGTTCATAATTTTTTAATTCACATAGAAAAAGATACCAGTTTTACATATAGTATACTGTTTATTTGTCTTATGCTCTGACCTTAAATAGTTTAGTTTCTCTTGTTTCAATAATATGTACAAAAAATATTTAAATCATTTCAAAACTTTTTCACTAAATTGTGTATTATGTTTTTAAATATTTAATAACATTGTTAATTAAATATTTGTTGCATTTCTGCCTTAAAGTAAATATAAATAATGTAAAGGGCAATTTTCTTCAAATATATTTTCTTTGATGTCGGTCTCACAGACCCAAGTTTTCTTTATCTCACTGAGCTATGTTAGTTGCCAAAGGTTATAGGAAAATTAACATTAGTTACACATAGCCAAACGAATACGTGACTTATTAACAATATTTGATTGAAATTGTAGTTTTGAAAAAAACCACAACGTCGTGAAATTCAATGAAGATGCCAAAGTTTATCATTATTCGAAAATGGGGTCTTTTTTAAAAAATAAGATTTATCATCTTCCGGTCGAAAGAAGAACTTGAATTTATGAGATCCATAAATTTAATAGATACAATTTTGCATCTCAACAAGAAATATTTTTTGTTGTCTTTATTTATGTAAAACATGTATCTATAGAAGAAAGACTATATAATAATAATACTACCACATAAAGCTTAATAAAATATATAATAAAAAAGAATATAACATTTTTTATTAAGACATTTATATACATTTTGTGGTTATATTTAATCTTTAATAAGTTCCCAACATCAAATTCTAATTTAAGTTATAAAAACAATATTTATCGAGTTGCTATTTATTTCTGTAGATGAAATTACATATGAATGGTTCTATGCAATTTAATTGCACAGTAATTTTAATTAAAGAGCTTGTTTAAATTAAAACATTAGCCGAAAATCTCACGAATGTGTTATAAAACGAAGAGTCAGCTAATTTAATTTATATCAAGTTACGACTCCCTTGTTGGTAGCAAATTACAAAACTTCCAAGCTTCAGATTTACCGTGATTGGTTTTCGTCTAAAGCAGTTTTTCTTACACAGTACCAAAGAACACGTATTATCTTAAGCGCTACTTTACGATGTGAACCATTAAAATTCTAGTGTGCATCGGAAATTCTCTTAAAAATATTAACGGGTTAAACACATTTCTTAACAAAGTTTTACAAGACGTCTAAAATAAAAAGCTTTTATGTAAGGAAACTCTAATTACCCAACAATCTGTAGTTTTGCTTAACTTAGTAAGTAATAAGTTTTGGAAGAACTTCTTAAAAAAAAAAAAAAAAAAAACTTATTATTGTCATAGAATTTTTTTTGTAGGAAGACTTAAAATTTTTTTTTAAAATATTGTTAATAAGATGATGGCATAGAAAGAGTAACTTAATTACTACCAGTTAATGTTACATAAAAATTTGATTTAATAAAAAATAAATACAAGAAAAAGTGGCAAATGTAATGAAATGTCTAAATGTAGTTGTAAAGTTCAATTTATTCTTAAACTAATATCAGCTTTCCTAATCCCTAAAAGTAAAAACGTAAAACATTAAATTATAAGGAATTGAATATAGAAAGGTGTCTATAAACTTTTAACTTTTAAAAAGTTTTATAGCATCGAAAATTAGTTGATAAAAAAAAATTTTAAACTAAAAACAGTTTGTTAATGTTTCCACATTATTTTAAATAATAGGTAACAAATATGGTATAATGCAAACGAAATATTTTTTATATTCAACTTTTTGTGGATCGTCATTTTAATTGTGTCAGGTTTAGAATCGTGTACCTTTGGCAAATAGGATCGTGAGGATCTATATTCTCATCGTCAAGTGAAAAAGATTGATTAGGCTGACAATTAAGACGGCAATTTTACGGCATGGGTTGGTTTCATTACTTTTAAGCACAGAAGGTTTTTTAGATTGAACTGTAAATAGAAAAAAGGGCATTTTATCTATTGCCAATCTAAGTACCTTCAAATTTATAGTGAAAATTCACGATATAATAAAATCAACGGTGTTTGCAGATAAAGCAAAATAATTATTGGAGTACAAATGTTTATATGGAATTAGTTAAATTTTATTTTTTGTGCTGTTCCAAATAAAGAACACAACGCGATTCTTTGATTTCAACAATGACATTTCTAATTCAGCACGCGTCTCGATGCCGGTAATTGCCGGTTTGCGCTCAGTCCTTTTCTACAGCCGCAACGATATTTCAAACAAAAATTTTTATTTATCAACCAAATTTAATTTTGGCAATTTACTACTTGCGTATTCTAGTTACGAAAATTGTAAAGGGCACTAGAAGAAATGAATGTGTTAATTATAAAAACATCTTTATACCAATAAGGTATACATGTTTTAAATATGTTTTTATTTTAAATATCTAATTAACGTTTTGTTTTTTTTAATTTAAATAATATATACATTTTATTATAACGAAACACAAGCGTATTTTTGTACGTTAAATACCTTGGTAACAGGAATGTATCATAAACGATATTTTCTGGACTATTAAACTCTCAATTTAGCGTTGTTAATAAAAAAAACAACACAGATTAATTTGCTTGACTAATTAAACAACAAATAATTTTTTTAACTATTACAAAACTATTTCAAGGATTCATGTGGAACCCATTACCTAGATCGTTCTTGATTGCAAAGTAAATAGAATTAAAGTTTATAAAATTCAAGAATTCAAATAATTATCAGAATGTGGCGGAATATATGTCAACAATAATGAACCATTTTTCTTTGCAAATAGGTTTTATTAATTGTTTATTTATTTATTCGTTTGGTACATTTTTATTATTCTATTAGGATGTAAGTGTTGTGTGTGGTTCCCTAGAAGAAGGCGTGGTGACTAAACCGTGAACAATTGTGGATTGTTTGTCATGGCAAAGCATTTGCTTCAAGATTTAGGAAAACATAAACATGCCAATACTCACATTATAGCGGTAGTACACGATCATATATTACATGTAAAATACATATAAATTACATGTATTTATATAATCGGCCGTACTACAGCAAAATTCCTCCTATAATTTTACATGTATTTATACACGTACAAGTTGACGATATAAGAGCAAGTTCTATTTTTGAAGGTCATTCACGTGTATATATAGTGATTTCTGGGGACTTTATACTTAGTGATTGGTACATATCAGCCAAGCATATAAGCTACTTTAATTTGAAACAAACTTCATTTTAATCGGCCTATCAGAATTCAGAGAGCTGTGGTTTTTGAAGTACGTTTGTTATAGTTAATTGAATTTCCGTAGTTTGCGAGTTAAAAGAAATGTGGACGCATGAAAATACCACACTTAATAAACTTGTACCAACAACATGAGTGTTTGTATCAAGTGCAACATATAAATTATAAAAATAAAACTAAAAGAAAAGCTGCTATAAAATGCAATCGCTGGACAATTAAGTAAAACTTTAGAAGTGCCAGTTGATCCCGAATCGGTGTTGAAGAAAATAAATGGACTGCGAACAACGTTCATGCAAGAAATCCAAAAGATAAAAAAATCTAAAGCAAGTGGATGTGGTTCTACGGAAGTTTACATTCCTAGTTGGTGGTGCTTTGATTTAATGACATTTTTGGGAAATTCTAGCACTGCTGAAAAGGGAGAGTCCAATTTGCACATTAATAGTATGCACGTGCTGGTTAGTATTAAATCTAATTTAAACGTAACCTAAGTATATAAATATATTTCGTTAAGGCTTCAAATGATCATGAAGATGACGAATTAGTATATGAGGGTACAATAGAAGAGTTCACTGATGGTGAATTTGACATCGAGTCGTTGGTGGCTCCTTCAAGAAGCAGTAGCCCACATTTAGCGACACCCTCAGCAACACCCAAGACTTCACAAAAGCGAAAAGAGCAAATACCAATACGCTTGAGGACATTGGCAAGGAGTTTTTAAAAGATTCAGCTGCAGCCATGAAGCAGTTTGCTAACAACAAAACAGACCAAATAGAAGACCACATTTCAACATTTGCTCAATTTGTTGAAAAGAATTAAGATTAATTAAGAGGACCGACAAATTACAATTAGTAAAAGGGAAAATCATTAACATAATATTTGATAGTCAAGACTCATAAATATTAATTTTATAGTCAGCCCAGTTAGTAATTAATTAGTTTGTAATTGTCATACAGTTTTATTAAAAGTATTTCTTTCATGTACTTTACAATGCTTATTTTTATAAATAAATGAATTTTTAAGTTCTTAATGTAATATTTATGTACATGGTGCGATATGTTTTAAATGGTTCTGTTTTGCCAGCTTACAGCCCCTGAACTATTGAAATATTCCATGAACTCTTCTCGTATCTCAATAGCTTTCTTAGATGAACGGTTACTTCTTTGACATCCAAGTCGGCGTGCATTAGCTGTAGATACTGTTTCAATCTGCTCTTGCTCTATGCCTGTTTTATAAAGATGAGATTCGTTAAGGAGGAAGTTATGTAATGAACAACACGCTAGAGTAATACATTTAACTTTCTCTGGATTAAGGTTAATTGTTCTGAGTAAAATTCTAAACCTATTTGCAATTATCCCAAAGGCATTCTCCACTACTCGTCTGGCTCGACTTAAACGGTAATTAAATATAGCCTGTTTCTCGGTTAATCCTCTAAATGGGTATGGTTTCATTATGTAATTTTTCAGGGGAAAGGCTGCATCTGCAACAATCACATATGGAATTCCTTGAATTCGTCCCGGTAAGGATTTTTCTGCAGGTATATTTAATCGATTCTGTTCTAATGCTTGAAACAGATTACTCTGTGCAAAAACACCACCATCAGATACCCTTCCGTTAACTCCCACATCAATGTATATAAATCTATAACGAGCATCCACTAATGCTAACAAGACTATACTATTAAAACCCTTATAATTGTAATATAATGAACCAGTACTTATTGGTGCTGAGAATGCGATATGTTTCCCATCTAATGCGCCTATCGTGTTTGGTATCTGCCAAAGGTTATAAAAATCTGAGGCAATGTTTTCCCATTCTTCGACGGTTTGAGGAACCTAAATGTATAAATTTAGTTTAGTGAGACAAGTAAGTTAACAACAAAATACCTTCAAGTAGTCATCCTGTAACACTTCATAAATCGCTCTGCAAACTGGAGGAACAAACTGTGCGATTGTCGATTCATGAACTCTTGTGGAATACATTAGGTTTCGATAAGTTTCTCCACTAGCTAGAAAGCGAAGTGTGATCATTAATTTATCACTTGTCGAAATGCATTCTCTCATTAGCGTGTTTTGTTTTGAAATAATGGGTTCTACTTTTTGACAATAATTTTCTAAAGAGACTCATTTGTCATCCTTAAGTAGTTTTTAAACGCTGCAGAATCTTCAACTAGCAATTCGTTATTTACAAGATTCATTATCCCTTTATTTCTTCGTCTACTTATCCATGGACGTACCCAAAATTTTCTGTTTCTGTGTTTGCTCTTCTTTGTTAGGTACATTAAACCAATACTCGCAAGAGTTAAAACTACAATTTTTTCAAGAGTTTTCATTACTCACATCACATCTGTTTACATAGTACACACACGAAGTTATACATCTATTTTCAGTAAAGTTTCGTTTTTATAGTCATTACCAACATAAATATATGAAATGTTGTACAATTTTGATGTGGGAATATGATCGTGTAGTACGGACGGTGCTACCAAGGAAATACACGTGTATTTTTACATGTACTTTTACATGTAATATATGATCGTGTACTACCGCTATTAGTATGATTAATTTATATTGATTAAATGTGTAAACATTTAAGAAGGTATATAAGAACATAAATATAACAACACAGCCATTGCAACGACTACATATCGGACCGGCCCAAGTGCCAGTCACGAAAATGATAGAAGGCTAAAGAAACAGGAAATAAAAATAATGGAAAAACAGAAAATCAGGGCAGAGAATACAATTTAATTAATCTAAACAGCATACAGTTGCATTTTGAATGGCCTGTTCTAATGCGATTTACTTGACCAAATTTTTCTTTTTGATCAAAGCTCGGCAATTTTATTGTTGGATGTTTATTAAAACATTAACGCTTCAACTTTAGAAAAGCCACAACCATATAGGACTTTGAGGTTTAAGTCTTTTAGCTGGAGGGTTCTCAATATCATTCCACATTGGTAAGTTTTTGTTAAGTTGGCATTTATCCCATTCTAGTTTTAATGCAGCTTTTTGTCAAATGTTCTGATGGAGTGATATCACAAAGAACAGGAAGCCAATCGAAAAGAGTAGATTTAATGATTCCACTAATTATACTACTATTCAATCAGACAGGAGCACAATACTCTTCAGTAGAATAAATAACGTCAATGCAACTGTTAGAATTACGGTTTAACTTTGAATTAGTATAAATAAAATTAGGTTTTATACTTTTTTCCTGTTACTTAAATAAAAACAAAAAAAACTTTCTGTATTTTTTAAGATTCGGGCATAATCCCTATTTTTTGAAATAATTTTTCATATTACGCAATCAGATAACTTTCTTTGAATTTCGAAAAAATTGAATGTTGAAATGAAATTAGCATATCGTCGCGTAGACAAATTTTTAACATTATAAAGAAAGGAGATCAGAAATATACACATTAAAAAGAATAGGTGCAAGAACGGATCCCCGTGGAAGACCATTATTTAAAAATGTAAATTTACTGCATTTATCTCCAACAAAAACTCTAAACTTTCTTTCCCCAACGGTATCGTATGCAGCCGTTAAGTTCAAAAAGACAACTCCAGTTATAAGTTTTTTCTAAAATCCAGCTTCGATGTGCGTTGTTAATGCCAATACTTGATATTTGTGAATTTATTTGAAGGAAAATTAAAATTTTATTTCAAATATAATATGTTTGGTTTCTTTAAATGTTTATGGAAAGATGAGTAAACCTACGCGGATATTTTTTAAAGCGTCTTTATTTTGAAATTATCTTCTTTGTAAAATCATTTGTGTATAGCAGAATACATGATGGAAACAGCTTAAGTAAAATGTATATAAATAACGAATATAATAATGGATCCTATATTCATACATAAGTTAAAGTTAAATGGTTTGTTTATTCGCTTCGATAAAATAAAGATAGGCTTTGTAAAACAAATGTTAACATTTTGCCGATTTTGACGTTTAAATCAGCTTTCAATGCATTCATGTTGTGGTTAACAATTAAAAAAAGCTTGTGGTAAAACTGTTTCTGACGAAATTAGAAAAGTGATTATTCACTTGCATGCAAAAGGCCAAAAATGCTTCCCAAATTGCTGACAATCTTGACAAATCGAGGTACACAGTTTGAAATATTATCAAATTATATCAAACAACGAGATCTGTAGCTTAAAAACCCAGAACTGGAAGTCGCCCGCATTATTCCAATACCAACTGAAGAGCCTTAAAACGGATTATCAAGGGAAATCAGCTGAAATTTTAAACCACAAGGTAAGCTTAAATAATTTTTTTATTGTTTGTTTTTAATTCAGTATTTCGAGGCAAAAAAGAAGCTCTTACTGACAAAGATTCAAAAGAAAAACAGACTAGCGTGGGCCAAAAAACAGATCTCCGAATCAATGGAACTCCATTAGTTTAAATAATGATGTCAGATTTGAAATATGCGTTAGTTGGTTAAAACTAAAAAAGAATGTTTCAGAATGACTGTCTTAAAATAGTTATTTATGTAACAAGGACAAAAAGTGCACTTTTTATGTACGAGACTGAATTTGCTGGCCGAGGCGTTAGCCGAGGCAAGCAAACAGGCGAGTTTGATTAAAAGCACTTTTTCCGAGGTACATATTAATTTTTCCGTTGACCTTAAATTAATTAATTTTCTATTTATTACCGTTTACTGAAAACAAAATGTTTAGTAATTTTAAACAAAAATTTTACGTTTGTTCTGATTTTACTGTACCTAATGTTCACTTCACCGTTCAGTATTGTAACATTTGTGTCAAAATTTATTAAAGGAAATAAAAGCTTTCCGCGTTCGAATATTGTACCGATAAAGCATTTGTTTATCACATAATTTTTATAAGAGCACTTGATTATGATAGGTAATAGGTAAAACATGTACTTTTTATAATTTATTAAAATAATAAAAATTACATTTAGGTAGTGTTATTTTGAAGTATATTTAAAAATGTAGTTATAGTTAGAAGCTTACCCTCAAAATTAATGCATTTCTTTAATTGTTTATGATCAAAGATGTAATGAAGTTTCTCCTATTAAACACATTAAAGTCGATTCTTACTAATTGGACATATAATAGTTATAAGACTGAGTTTGTACCGTGGTCAGACTTATAATCATTTTATATTCAATAAAAATATTGCCTGACCGTAAGAAAGTATGCAAACGCAGTTTTTTGATTCACCCCGAAAATGTTTCAAAAAATGTAATAATCTTCTTTCAGCTTATTGAAAACTGTGAAATCACCTTGTTTTTGTGTACGAATAAATCTTGAACCCAGTAATGTTGATGGCTTATATGATTCTATTTTTTGTTTTTCCTGCGACAGAATCAATATGATTTTTTCACAAGTAATTACTGTTCTTGTGTTTTCCATTAGCATTATTACTTATTTACATCAATCAAATACAGTAATAGAAAGTTACCCATAATTAACTCACTTCTACTGTAAGTTTTGTATTTTATGATCGTGAAAATTTTTGTATCGGAACTCCGCTTCTGTATCAAAATGTTACCTAATAAAATTGTCTAAAGCAATCTCAAGTCGTATGAATTCTGTCTTACCTTATAAATGAATAACTTTAAAGAAGTTAAAGTGTTACATATTGAAAACACAACAACCAGGCTCTTCTATATGCTTCGCACATTGTAGAAACTATAAACAATTTATTAATATCATTTCAAAGCACTTAAAATCATTTACTTGTAATTTGAACAACAAGTTGTTTTTGTTCAAAGATGTGTGGGATTGAGAAATTGAGGTTATAAATGGAAGTAAACAAACAATATTCTGCAGTATCTAAAATGTTTCAGTATGTACCTAAAGTACTGTAATATCCTATGTAGTCACTAAATTCATCCTTTCTTAAAAATGGGTTTTCATACTGGTTACTTCGAGTTTATTTAATTTGACATAAAATAATAATTGACATTGACAGATGTTTGCGGACGAAAAGTGTTTGCGGACGAAAGTGTTTATGACGAAAAGTGTTTGCGGACGAAAAGTATTACAGTTAAAAAAGTGTTACTTTATGATTATTCAAGGAATTACGTAAAACTCAATTTTATAATGAGGTCGACGGAAAAAGTTAAGTTCAAGGCCTCTTTCCCGATTTGGGGATCTATGCCAGCAAGTGTAGTGAGAAACTTACACTTGATAGAAGATATTATGAAGTATATTATAACACATTAATGTGCTTCAAAATAACAACATGGCAAATTGAACAAATGCGTTTAAACAATATGGAAAGGCGATGTAACGCATTGGTGATTTGTTGCTATTTGGTTTCGTTGGTTTTTATTAATCGACAGTTTTTTTTTGAATTTCTAAGATATTTTTTTTTCTCTGATATAATAAAATGTAGTATTTTAGGTTAATAATTAATAAAAATATTTGTATGTTATTAAAAATACATTTTAGTTTCTAATACGTTTTTGCTAATATGACAAATTAAATTTTTTTTGATAGTTGGGCCAACTTCACAAAGACAGGGCTCGTAGCTACGAGTCTTACACATGAGTGGAAAATTGTCTTGCACTTCCTCTTTTGAAAAGGTTTTAACACTAGTAATTAACTTAATAAATTTTGCTTGAAAAAGTGGAAAAACAAAATTGTGTTTTAGAAAAAAAGAGTTCAGATGAATACGTTTTATCCACAATCACCATATTATAGAGCTATTATTATGCCGTTATAAAACGTATTATAACACCTATAAAACACTAGTGTTTTATATTCCATAAAACATTAGTGTTTTGTAATATATAAAATTCAAGAAAAATTTGCAGAAAATTTAGTAATTATTTATTAACATTTACGTTAACATCAAAAGTAAACTTATTTGCAATATCAGGATTTACATTTACACAAACCACGTTTGAGGAAGACTGCATCGCGGAGATCTCTTGCATTGTGCTGGATTTTCCTTGAATTTTTCTAGCAATATCGATTTTATTTGACTCGCTTTCTTCTATATACCCCTCAACAACACTAGATGACCTCCACGCTCCGTGCCTCTTAAGAGTGAGAATATCACCACCAGCATTAGCCAACAGAGTCGCCGAAGAACGGCGCATACTATGGCCCGTGTAGGATTTAGCGTCTAGAAGTTTTAAGAAAGAAGCAATCTGTGAGGGGATTCTGGAAATAGTGTTAATTCCCACAGGTTGCACGGTGCATTTTGAATTTATATATCGCAAAAAATCTTCCTGCGAAATAGTACTTTTAGGACGTAGGCGTATGTATTTCTTGCATATCTCCATAACATTAACAGAAATCCTTCGTCTAATACAGTGAAACTTCTTGACATATTGGTCTTTGTTTCTGGGATGGACACGTAGATAAAAGATCCTTTATCTTTCACATGTTCAATATTTAAGTTTACCAGTTCATTGCATCGTAAACCTCCACAAACACCCATTATGACAGCAACCTAGAAATATTTAAAATAATTAAGATACCAATACAAAAGAAAAGAAAATTGGTTGTACCTTCATCATTAAGTACTTTTCATCAGATGCTGTTTTTAAAAATTGTTCGATGTGTCTCCTCTCAAGCACTTTTGCCTTCTTTGCCTTGTAGTTTTTGATTGGCTCTTGAGATAAGCAATTAATTTGCCGTATTTTGATATGTCAATATTTCTATGCACATTCAAAGTTGCTCTTAACATTGAATATTTCGTCCACATCGACGAGGAGGCAAACTTGCTTCTTACATTTAAAAATAAGCCAACAGGACGTCCTCGTTTATGATGTTTGCACTTCTTTTCTCTCCATTCATTAAAGGTAGCAAATTCTTTTATGTATGCATCTTTAGATTTGGCCGGCAACAGTTGCAGGGTTACTTCTTCAGCTTCTGCTTTAATTTCTACCGGCAAAGAATCACTTTCTGACATTTTTCAAAACGACACACAAACGATTTCTAATTTTTTCACAAATATTGTTTTAATAAACAAGCATCCTAGCAACTAATAATGCAAAGCCGCCCATAGTTTCACTAAATTTTCTAATATTTGCTATTACATTGAAATTTTAGAACTGTCAGATTACTTATTTTCAATTAAATTGGTTTGATTGTGGATAAAATCTTGATTGCATTCGTGTTTTAGTGGCATATTATCCCCTTTAAGAAATTAAACGCTCGAACTTCGTATCTCGCGATTAAAAATTCTTGCGTGGATAATCTGCCTACTAAAAACACATATACAACAATACCTATAATTAAATGATATACATTGTATAACTTAATAACAATGACACTTTTACAGTTTAAGTATGATTTATTATTATTCACATTGACTAAAATAAAACAGAGGCAACAAAATGCTTTGCTGTTTAACATTTAATCCAGTTTTAAAATGAACTACATGGGGATATTATTTGAAACGGTTGGACAAACAATCTGTTGATTAAATAGAATAAAAGTTGCGTACTTACTATGTGTAAACATAATCTGGGTTTACTTTATTAAAAGCCGCTTGAGTATTTAAATAAGAGTAAAACCAAAATCGGTGTTTTAGATAAACCTTAATATTTCATTTTATTATAAGAGTCACGTTGATCAAATTTTCAGAATAGGTGTAAAGATCGTATATTTAAATAACTATATGCTAAATATAAATGTCTAGGCTTACTCTTCTCGGTGCAATTATAGTCAAATTTTATTTTTCTTATGGGCGCCTAATTGGAATTTTGTTTTTTTTTCGAATCCTCATAAAAAATGCTTTTCAATCATCTATAAAATCATATGGTATGGACAACAAAAAATACGATAAAATTGTAATAATAATTGTTAGTTAGATAATGATACGAAATTTAACTCAAATTAGCATAGCTTTAAGAAATGGAATTTATATTATTTCCCATATTTCAATTTAAACTAGACTGGACAGACATCTGTGTCAAAAATGGATAAACTGTTTACTGCAATAATTTTTAATATCTTCTAATAAAATTGTTAGGACCATTTTTAGATATCTGGATCATTAGAGAACATATTAACTACAAACTTTTTATTTTTAAATTTGAATGGTATACAAAATTATAACATCTAACAGGACCATTATTTGTCACTCATCCTTTACACAAAAAAATCAACATTATAAAAACATGAAACATAAATGACTACTGTTTGCAGTCATGCATTTATTAATAAAACATAATAAATGATATAAAATACTTTAATAACAATTATCCAATTCCATTACTGATGATCGGATTTTATACAACAATCACAACTGCTCATTTCAATAGTACTTCAACCAATAACGCTAGTCTTGTTCAAAAATTAAAATTAATTAACGTACCGGGACTCACTATTCAAATTAAATAAAATTTTACACAATTACAAAATTGCTATATATAATCAGAACTGAATCTACACATAAATTTTTATACAAAATTCAAAGATAAAATTTCTAATATGGACAAACTTTTTTCTTGTCTACAAAACTTGAAAAAGAATTAACAACCATAAGTATGATATGCTCAAAATATCAATAAATGAATCATGAGAGAGACAGTGGATTCTTTCAATTTTGATAACCCCTCATTCTAGATGTGGAATCATGTAATTGCTTATGTCAGAAATGATCTACACAACAAATACACTAATAACATCAACTTCAAAATTGTCACAAAATCTTAGTTCGATATATATTAATTACTTATAAATGAAATCACCAAAATAATATAATCTACAACTTAAAAAACAACAAAAATAAATATTAAAAGAAAATGGTTTTTAATAATATTTAAGAATTAATTAAATCCACTCTACCACCATAATGTAAGTATTAAACTGTTTACATTGTTTTAGAAATTTTAAACAATTTTTATTTCGTGATGGTATAAAGAACAATTAACATTAGAAATAAAAAAACAAAAGACAAAATTAACAACATAAATAATTAATTTTACATCTGGTGTCTACGCGACGACCATTTGTCTTAATATTCATTCTCTTTTCTAAAGACAGTACTAATTTGAACGGCATTTTTGAATCATTTCCCCCAAGAAAACTCTACTATAAACGATGTCTTCTTTAAAGGGCTGTAGCTCACTTAGGAAACTAATATCTGTAGTTTCAGGTTTGGAAGAAGAGTTTCTGGGATACCTCATGCAACAAAATTGATTACCATCTTAATCTTTTAATGGAATAGCTCTATTTTGACACCATTCAAGTTCTACAATAAGTCCAACACATTGTTTAGATTGGCACATGGGAATATATAAACTATTTAATAAAACAAATTTGAGGTTTGCGTGAACCTCTTAAGAAATCAACTGCTTTTGAAACTATTGAAGAAAATATAAATGATTTTTTTTGTGTTGATTTCTTAAAAATCAGTCAATGACTTAAATCGTTGCTAAACAATTCCTCCAGAGGTGTCGTTATCTAACTATGATATTTAAAGTTGACAATCAAAACTATCAAATACTTCATTTTCTTCAAACGGCAGTTACTATTTTAGACGACAAAAACTATAAATATATAAACTAGACACTTTCAAGGAAACCATGAAATTAGGAGGGTCTATTATTTTGTAAAAAAATTTCTGCTGATTTAATTTCCATGGGTCTGGGTATAACACAAAGCTTACTAAATGATTTCATTTAAAGTCTATTTTCTTTGAAACTTTACCACATACTAATCTTAGTTAATCCGTCTTTACACAACTTCATATTCGTGATAATGCTGTGGTATTGCGCAAATGTTAAAACCTAACTCTAAAGAGATGAATATCTTAAAAATTTATTGTCTAGCAGATTTCTTATATTCTTGACGAAAGTGCATTTAACCAAGTACAGGCTTCTTTCCTTGGAGGATGTAAGAAAATCTGATTAATCAATTTGGAGATCAAGTTTCTGAATCACAAAATTTTTGAGAAACTATCACTTTGTTGGAAAGCATTCTAGTATTAAGAAAATGAGTAAGGTGTCTTAGAATCCACAATTGTCGCTCACAAAATAATTTAACATACAAGATTTGTATTAAATTTTTTCGCCCGACAATTTTAAAATGGTGAAAATTAACAAATATTTTGCTGTAAAATTGTCAATATCGGTCGTAAGGTGAACTGTAATTCACAATACATAAGATAGATCAAATAATTTACATAGAAACTAAAATATTCCAAATCACGTATTATTACCTTTAACTGTAAAAAATGTGTTCACTTAGGAACCAATGGCTTCTTTGTTTCTATAAAAGATTTTATTAATCAAATCCCTGCAGGGCGAAACAATGTGGGTAATTTTTACGCACGCTGTTGCGTGCACTATACATGCAATCCATGACGTTTTATGTGGTTTGTAGTTTTAATGTTAATTTGACGTTTACAGATCAGGAGACCAAAACCTTATTTACAGATGTCAAACGATTCTGTAAGTAAAGAACTATAATTCTTTGTCTAATAGGTACACACCACAATCGATTGTCACTCGGTAAAAAAAAAAAGAATTGGCAAGCCTTTCAAAGTTGACCTAATACCATTGTCAAGTCTTTTTAGCCGTCAAGTCAGGGTTAGCCAGCCTCGTTGAAATCTGTAACAAAATGTATTAACTTCCACGGACAACGCTGTAGGCCACCTATGAGGACTTCAAAGAAATTGCACTCGTTTAAAAAGCAGATCTGAGGAGAGTAAGATTCTCATTTGATATAATTGCTTAATTATTCCAAGTGGAGTTAAAATCATCAATCACAAAAGGCACTTTCTTAGAGGAAAAAATACAATTCATATGTAGAGAATTATTTTCTAATCAAATAATCAACTCCAGAAATCCTCACTACTTTCTCTATCGTCAATCGAGATGATAAAAACATTCAACTCTGAATTCAACTGATCAATTATTAAGTTGAACCCGTTCTGTTGCGTTTAACAAAATATTTTGTCATAAATAAATATTAGTGTTAAAAATTGTAAAAATACAAATTTAAGTAATTATAAAGAGAAACATTTAATAGCATCCATTCTTAAAGTAAAGTCTATTCCTCTAATTCTGGGAACTTTAAACAAGCGTCTTCCAATAAAAAAATATATTTGTATTAAAATATTTCACATTATAGACAACTTTATCGACAGATATAAAAGCAGTTAGATAAGTCGATTCTTCGATTATTAAAGCCAACTTGCTTTTTAGTACAAATTGAATTTTTGTACGTGTTCCCCGATAGCACACTTATTGTCGTACAAATTCACCTACTTTATGAAATACGGTTGAATGATCGTTATCTTAAATTTTTAAACTTTTTTATGTTCCATCTATAAAATTGCAATTTTTGCATAAACGGAACCTATATACCATTTCTTACAAAAGATCCTTTAGAGAAAATTACAATAAGAGAGGCGCTAAAGAAAAGAAAAACTACTATCGAATAGCCAACCTTTCAAACACAGATAGACATCTATGGTAAATATGAAGACCAATACCTATGAGATGCCGTTTGTATTCATAATTAAATAAAGGTCAATATATTAAAAATTTAAAATCATACATATCTTCCAAATATAAAAATATATGAGATGAGTTAGAGTAATAGATATATATATATATATATATATATATATATATATAATTGAGGAGTAAAAATATAGCGAAACTTTAGTTTGGGAATATCAACCTCTAGGGCGCTGTAGCTTGAGGCAAAATTATTTTTGACAGTAGAATGATGGAAGCTGTCATTTTAATTGTTTACCTTTTCATTTCTAGATTTCCCAAGTGATTTAAAAAATGGATATAGATAGAGTTTATGTTGGAATTGGTTCAGTGTTATGAAGTGGCATATAGTTATCTGATATCAGCCAGATATTGGAATATGCCTATAAATTAGAAAGTAATTGCCATACCTTAATTACCCTAATACAAAGCCATTTATGAGACCAATTCAAATCTGTATAGATCAATACAAAGTTTTATACAAGACGGTAAGTTACATCCTTCAATCATATCGACGATTACATCTGATGTGCCACATTGTAGTGTAAATCACACCGCTTTACAATTTACCAATATCGATCTCTTTTAAATCATTATCATAAGTTTAAAGCTGCTCGTTAGTAGTAGACGTTAAACTTTACAGTGCAAATGAGTATTACCTATGGCACACTTTTTTAAAAACTATAAAGATTTCTTAATTCAACTCGAAGTTTACACAATTGTCTACAATTGGCCGAGCTGGCCTTACACGTAGGAAGCCGAGACTAAAAAACTTTTTATTATGTAACTAAATGCAAATTCCACCTACTTTCTATTTTCTCTTTCTAGATATAATTGAGACCAACGAATGGCAACTTTTATCTGTCATTAGTGGCCATACAGGTCAACCAACGTATAATATTAAGGCCCGTTTTAGGTACATTTTGACTGGATGATCCCGGATGAATCATCCAAAGTGAATAAATAGAACCGATGTAAACAAAAAATATCGAAAGTGATCATCCAAGATGAACAGTGAACAAAGTTGAACGTCTTCTCTTTTGTTCACTTTGGAGGATTCATCGCCGATGAATCATCCTCAATGAATGTAAAAACATGCAGTTTATGCAGTGATTCATCCACAGTGACTGCTAAATTACAACAAGAAGAGCACGTGCTTTTTCTCTGAGTTACCTAAATAATTAAATTTAAAGTAAACAGTGTGCTACAGTGGATGTTTTTATAATGGTGTTTAAGTGGAAAGACGATCACACCCCCACTAATTTTGAGTTTAATGAAGACCGGCAGTGTCTTTTGGACTACTAAAAGCAGAGACGTATATAAAATAAAGTCCCATAGAGAAAACGCATTAAAGGAAATCGTAAAAGTGCTGAATATTCAGGATGTGACAGTCGAGGATATTAAATTAAAAATAAAACAATCCGTACGCGATATTCATCGGAACTGACTAAAGTAAATAAATCCGTAAAAGTGGTACAGGGCCAGATGACGTTTATGTCCCAAAACTATTTTGGTACAAACAAGCTGATACATTCCTGCATGCAGTTTGTATACCGCGGAGCAGCACAGGAACTGCAGTAAGTATATGTATATCATTTTCTTATTATTATTTTATAATTTAGATTTAGAATGCTCCACTTCGTCTTGGTTTCCACACTGTACCTTTCCATAAATAACAAAGCAGTTTAAAATTAATAGCTTTATTGTGCAGACAACAAATTATACAACGACAACAAACATTTAAATCATTCTCCACTGCCATTCTACAATTTCAGTTGTGCAGAACAGATTCGCATGAGCATCACGTATAGTGGCAGCAAGTTTCGTGTGGTTGTTACTTGTAGCAAGTGTTATTTCTCTGAGACCTTCATGCACCTTGCCGCCAAACTCCAGGAACAATTCTGCCTTCTTCCCATAATTCAACATCAACCAATCCAGTTACATATGGGGCGTTGTTTGTAGAGGTTTTTCTGAGCCAATTGTGAAGAACACAAGCACTTTTCACCAATATTTCAGTTGTTTCTACTTTGAGAGGGATAGGCTTTTCGAATATTCTAAAACGAGACACAAGCATGCCAAATGCATTTTCTGATAGACGACGAGCTCGAGATAGCCGATAATTAAATATTCTTTCCTTTCTAGTTAATGATCTCTTGCTATAGGGTTTTAAAGGTATGTCCTTAGAGGAAAGGTCGTCGCCCACAAAAACACCATTCTCGGGTATATTGAGCGAATTGTTCTCCAGAGCTTCGTTGAATGTACATTTGGAAAACACTAATGCATCATTTGCTTTGCCATTTGTGCCGACGTCAATATATAGAAAGTTATAGTCAGCATCTACAACTGCAAAAAGAATCATGCTGAAGGTATTTTATAGTTGAAGAAATATGAACCCGACTTCAGGACAGCGAATGGCAACATGTTTGCCGTCCAAAGCTCCACAGCAATTAGGGAAGTTCCAACAAATGTAATATTCCTTAATTACTTTTTCCCATTCATTAGTGGTTGTAGGCACCTGTAAAAAAAAAACCATATATAAGAATTTCGCCCTATATATTATAGTATGCTAGTATAGGTCTCTGTTTCAGGTTCCTCAACGCAAAAGGGCCCTATCGCCACAAAATCATACCGAGGATGATACAGAAGAGGGGAATGACCCGGATATCGAGGATACACTGAAGCAACAGGTGATCTCTACCTGCTGTAACAAATGATGGCATAGTTTAATAATGAAACGCAACTATCACAACAAAGCAAACGCAGCAGAAAAAACTATTCCTGAGGCAAACTTAAACACTCCATCTTCTTCGCGAAGGCTTAATTTGCCTGGAATTTCCGCTGTGGAAAAGCACATGTTAGGTACCATAGCTTCACACAACATAGAGACTGATAATGAATTTGATCACTTCTGCAGAAGTCTGGCAGTTCAGCTTAAGAAAATGCCTCTAGATCGTGCCTTGATATGCCAAACGAAACTACAAAATGTTTTGACCGAAGAACGCATGTACCTCTTCAGGATGGAACATGCTTTGTCAAATACATCTACAGCTGTTCCATCACCGTATACCACTCAAGCAATAGTGACATAACAACCTCTGCCGCAACTCCATCATGCACTGACCAGAAGGATATCAGAAGGAACAGCATATGATGTCTTATCTCAAGCTCTTTCGACCATACATAATAATTACGATTAAACTTACGTTATACTTTTTCAATAAAATTATTTTGTTAAAAGTATTAATGCATTATCTTATTTTTCAATAGTTTAGTGTGGAAAATAATTTAATTAGATACTAACCTTGATACAGTATTCCAGAACTTCATAAATAGCGGCTAATACCTCTGGTAAAAATGTGATATGGAGCATCTAGGTACACGATATAAAGCTTCGAGTGTTCCAAAACAATCTCCAGCTGCGAGATATCTCAATACAATTTGCAGTTTTAGTCTGGCAGACAGAGCTTCTCTCATGGTTGTGTTTGCTTTTCAATTAGCGGCGTTACTTTGGCAAGAAGTTCTTCAAATTGTGTTTCGGGACATTCTGAGGTGATTGTGAAACATAGTTCGATCTTCAGCAGACCATTCTCTTAACAAACGCATTGATCGCCCCATTTTATCACGTCGTGCTATCCACGGTCTCACCCACCAACGCTTTTTTTTTCCTAATCTCTTGTCAAGTACATGTCTAAGCCAATTTACAAAGATATTCACTTATTATGGCAATTCCTGCTCGTACAACTTCATTTGGCGCCATTTTAAAGTGAACTGATCTAATTCAATCTTGATGACCCATGTAAACATAATCGCTTTCATCTCAATCACTTTGGATGATTCATCCGGGATGATCATCAAGTGTACCGTAAAACGGGCATTTAGGAAGGAACAAATTGTTCATTTTAGAAAAGCTTGGTTTCAACAAACCTTCATTGATGATGACCATTTAACTTCAATAATTCGTGATATTAAATCAGATACACCTGGTGCTGGTGTAGTATATGTTCTAGGCAGTTTGCGATCGAGAATATACATGTTGCACGAAACAGAGTAAGAATAATTTTAAAGAACTCAATTAAGAAACGAAATACAGAAAGGAGGGTGTACCATGTGAGTGGCCAACTACTTATGGTAAGCATAAGTACCTACAATTTTAAATTACCAATGTAAGAGTTTTTTAAGGCACATTGACTCTAATCATAAATTGGTGAATTTTCGTTTTGTGTATCATGGGTGTGTTGATGGATATAGTCGAACAATCATCTACTTCGGATTGTATGTGCAATAACAAAGCCGAAACTGTAATTTCATTATTTGAAAATGGAATTAGAAATTTTGGTTTACCCAGTCGTGTAAGAGGGGACAGGGGCACTGAGAATATAGGCGTTGCAAGATATATGCTGAATGAAAGAGGTCTAAACAGAGGTAGCTTCATTACAGGAAGGTCCGTTCACAACCAAAGAATAGAACGTTTGTGGTCAGAAGTGAATCGAGTTGTTACTAAACCATATAAAAGTCTATTTATGTTGATGGAAAGTGAAAACATTCTCGATGAAAATGACGAAGTGGATTTGTTTTGTGTAAAATATGTATATCTACCTAGAATACGTAAATCAGTGGGGGGAATCGTGTTACAATGGAATAACCATAGTTTGAGTACAATGAATGCAAGATCGCCACTTCAGTTGTGGAATAGTTCAGTACTTGAAGAAGGTATGCTCATGAAGATTCCTGACCCATTGGGAAAATCCTGATCAATCATTATTTGGATAATTTTGGACCATTCCTCAAATTGAAACTGAGAATAATGTGTATGTATTCCAGAAACAGAATTACCTGTCTAGTATGTACATTGTACTAAAAACAAAAATATGCCTAGATTTGTCATCAAATGTGAAGATGACCTTGTTTTTGACCCATTCAATTGAATGAGGTGAATTAGATTGATCATTGTTAGAAAAGATGTATGCCCTTTACTGAAAATTATCAAAATTCAAGAAATATTTGTAATTTAGTGAGTATCAATTTGTTTCACTGCAAATACAATTTGTTACACTAAACTGGTGTATTATGAACAATGCCCCTAGTAAGCATACTTTATTAAGTAGTCTATATTCCGAAAGCGGACACCCCTTTTCCAACCTTTGAATATAGACTACTTAATTAAGCTTTGGGTAAAAAGTTTACTTAATAATACATACCCAATATTGTCGGAGATCGGTAATTCCTTAACGTTCGTGATGCTTAGAACGTTTTTGCAGTATAGAAAAGATGCATTATCAAACATGAAAATCCACTTTTGATCGAACATTTCAAAATGACATTTTAATTATTTGCTTAGGATAGGCGACTGTAGATTTACTAACCTATACACAGTAACATTCAAAATCGTTCTATTGTAAAAAAATAATATTGCTCCGGTTAACAGCATCGTGAAATGCAATGTATGTCTGAAAATGTGTAAAAATGTACAACAAAATTATGGTATATTTCAGTCTGATATTTTATTGAACGATTAAAAACTTAATTATTTAATGAAACTACAAAAAGGAATACATGAAAAACAAACTATAAAACAATATCTAATGCAGTTATGGAGCAGTAAGTTCCGTTGTTAACTGATATTACAATAATAAAATACAAAAAAGATCATGTAAAAAAGATTTGAAAACTGCATACATGGACTATGCAAATGCAAAATCGTTGCAATTACCTATTCCAAAACGCATATAATAAACAAAATCATCATAAGTCTTGTGGCAGGTAGGCAATCGTAATTGCAGACCACAGGTATTGGCAGTAGGAAATAAGCTGTCATCATAAAGAAAACAAACTGTAGGGTCTTGCTCAAATCCTAAAGGAGGAATTGTGTCTGCTCCTGTGGAAAACACCAAAATGTCCTTTAAGGTTGTTTGGTCATCATTATCTAAAACAAAAATGTTAATTACAAAATGTTAAATAATGTCCGCCTTGCTTAATATAATTCAAGAAATGTTCATTTCTTGAATAGATTAGTTGGTATAAGGAAAAATCCTCTGGTTTAGGTTTACTCAACAATGAATGAAAAGTTTTCGTGTAGTGGTAGAGAGTTTGAATCCCAAATTCTCCGTCTTGAAATTCATTTTCATGGGGTTTCCCTCATCATTTGGTAACATTGAGGCAAATTATGGGACAGTATCCCCACCCCTGACTATCTAACACTGTTCCTGCAGAACCTACCTTCGGTATCGATTAAAAGTCTCTCCAAAAGTGATTATTCTATTTTCACATATTCTTTTAGTACTGCCAACCTCGCTGAATTCTGGTTTAAACAGCTTTTCGATAATATTGGCAGTAAGGGTATGGCATCACAGCACATTACGTCTTTAAACGCTTCTGGATGAAGTTTCATCAAATTATAAATTCTACCAATTTCAGGCCATCCCGTAACTGATCTAAGGCTGATCTAACTCGGTGGTAAGCATAAAATTCAACCATATCTGAAATACATATTTAAACCTACTTTTAAGTAAAAAATGTATCCCTTACTAATATAGAGTTTTTGCTTCTCTTCAATATTTGGAATGCAATAGCACCCGGCAATTGAAAAGATTGGTTCCTCGTTTACATATTCCTGTAATGAAGGCAAATCTTCGAATTCTAAAAGTTTTAAAATTTTGCCTTTAATGTCAGGTTCTATTTCTTCAATTGTAAGTTGTGTTTCAGAAAACCCAAATACAAGTATAGAATATAATTTTTCGCTGAAGAAATGGGGTCCTGTTCCCCCATGAATTAAAGACAGTCCTATTAGACGACCTGCTTCAAAGTATTCTTTTATTTTTAAAGCATCATTGCTTAGTGATATGTATTTTTATAACTTCCAAAAAATAGTTTGCTGTTTTTAATATAGTTTACTACTATACGGAACATCTCCCTAGTAGGACCGCCTATATCTACAGCCCCTTCAGAGTTTCCTTCGACATCACCGAATTTAACAGAAATTCTATTATATTCATTAAAAGTCTTTCTACGCATTGCTCTTACACAGCAATTAAATATATCTTCACGATATATATTAAATTGAGATATGGTATCTTTAAGGTGACCTCTAATTCTTGTAAGAATGTCTTTCAATGAAGTATCTTTTGTCCATAGCAAGGCTTTCGGTTATTGCAATTTCAGTATCATGCTGAAATTGTTCTTCTATGCCATCCTATTTGAAAATTTTATTAATAGCATAGTTATATCAGCGTTAATATGAAAATTAGTTATTTAATGCATGCATTTTAACATCATTTTTACAGTGAGCGAACCAAATGTTTAAATAAACAGTTCGATCCAAGTTTAGAAATAAAAGATATTTGTTTGCAATATGAAATGACAATACAAAATAGATTGGTTGAATGGGAGGAAGTAATATTCACACATTTTTATTATTTTGTGTGCAGTTAGCCCCACAACAGGAATTTGGATTTTTTGTATAGCGTAACCCACCTCTATGGTGAGGAACGCTTGTGTTAGTGTGTGGAATAAGTTAACTTTTTAATAAAAACTTGGGAAAGTGAGAGTGTATTAGATTGATTAATTAGAATATATCCATAGATGGACTAATCTGGCAACACCCATAGTGGAGTGTATTGAAACATTATTTAATTGTTTGTTGGTGTATAATTAAGGGTCTACTGTATATTAAATGTCCCATAATTTTGCCTACACAAATCTTCATTAATGATATTGCTTATATCATTTGGGCTCACACTTGTAGGAATGTCATGATTAAGGGTATGGATCCTCCTCAGTTAATGTGGTTTCTGACTCATCACGTACAATTTCGTGTAAAGTTCTCACATACACTACTTTTGTCGAAAAATTTCCTTCATTGATTTTCCATTCAAGTTCTCCCTTTTGGCAGTGATATCTTAATCAGTCGACGATTCATAGGTACCATTAATTCAAAGGTGTATCATCTAAATGTGGTCGAAATAGTTCCTTGATGTAATTATAAATGTCATCTTGAGACCAATTGACATTAAACTGAGCATTTGAAAATGCTAAACCTAAAATCAGTATCAAATAAATGAAATAGTTTGAAATATAGTACATTCAAATATGTAGTAAACGTGTATAGTATTCTTTATTCCAATCTACTTATCCACATTGCTTAGATAATTATGATCACTAGAGTTCTCATGTAAGACAGGCGAAACAAGCATTAATTAAAATTATTGAATCGTGGTAATGTTTAAAGAAAAAGTATACCTAAGCCCAATTTCTTATCTAAAAATGTGGACGGACCTCTGTCCTTAGCAACAGATATATGTGAAATTATTTTAACATTATTTTGACACACACACTGTAAGTATAGAATTATAAAATTAACTTGCCATTTTCAAATGCTCGTTCTTTTTCTAAACCAGTTAATACTTTCACTGCATTTAATTTTACAATGTTAATCTCTTTACTAAACACATCAACATAAGATAAACTTTTTTTTTCCTCTTAGAAGAAATCCTTTTGGGTTGTGGCCGAATTATTGAGATGTCCAGATCGGATACTTGGGAAAAGTCTGTTTTGCAATTCCTGTGAAACAGAACTTGAACTATTCATTTCATGCTGTCAAGTTATGTCTTTGTTCTTGAGGTTGATTATTGCTAATACTCCGAATGGTGGTTTGTAAACTGTCTCTTAACTGAGGACTGCGTAGCCTCGTTCAACAATTTCATTTGCAGATTCCATAATGGTATAAAGATAATCTAAAACAATGGCAATTATTGCAATCAAAATTTACAAATAAACATATAATAACTAATTACCTTGCAACGTTCGTTTTCACACGCGATTACTGATTAACTACAAATACTGTAACGCGTTTATTAACAGTATTTATTGTTAGGTATTTACATTAAACAGGTACGGTTTGCTAATGCTAATAAATAATTTATATTGTGAACCTGTTGCACTAGGTACCTCACTTAAGACAGGTTTTACACTACGATAAATCGTAACGATCTTTGACAATTTATTGTTCAAAAGAGTGGAGTTGAGTACCCACGGTTTACATGCAACCCTTTCTTGTCCCATATGCATTTTCAACTGCGTTACACTACCTCACATTCAAGTATTTCAATAAATTGCTACAATGCTCTGTTTACAACTGTGTAAACCTGCCTTTACGTGACGCAGGTATAAACAGCTGATGTCGTCGCGCGGTTGCCAAACATAATTTCCTGAAAAAGCGCCATCAGTGGTTCAAGTTGGAAGTTCAAATTATATATATAATATATTTATTTTTGTAAATTTTAATATATTGTCGTTATTTAATTATGATACAAAACGGAGCCTCATAAATATATAAACACTGTAATGAGTAATCCTAAATCGATGGATGGGGATCCTGTAACAATATAATATAAGGTACTACTTAAGTCTTTTGTCTCACAAGCAAAACAATTAATTTAAATACAAACACAAAAACTAATTCAACATGAAAAATATTATTGCTTATAATCAAATATTATACGAGCATACCATTATCAATGTAAAAATTCAACTAGAAACCTAACGATTAAAACACTTAAGAAAAATTTTAGTTTGTTATTCTCAAAAACGTGTTAACGATATTTACATGCGACCATTAAAACAAACCGCTCATTTGCGATCAACCCTGCCATAATGTGAACTGTTGAATTCGTACTTCAGATAAAGGAATAATGACTGCTGCAGAAAGGTACATTGCATAAAGTTCATTTACCAGAATCGCTTTTGAATGTAGTTAGTAAAATGTGGTTGTGTTCAGAACAATTATTATTTCAAGCTATTGGACATTTTTAATTTAGAAGAAATCTATTGAAAAGTTCCATATCATTTTCGATAAAAATACTAAAATTTAACTAAAAATAAGGTGGTAATTTTACATTTGCTTTCAATTATTTATATATGTTGAAAATGTTCGTACTGAAATACACTTCCGAGGGTTGTTGCACAACTGCCGATATTAAATCACTCTTAACACGGCTTTAACATATCGATGTTTCGTAAAATACTATAATTAACAATAAAATTTTGCTTTTGCCAAAATTAATTAATTTCTTCATTGATAAATTTTATTAATCACTAATTCCATTGACTATGTATTATGAAACGGATACCTGTAATATTCTTGATTAAAAATTTTCTGGAACATTGAATAACAAAAATAGTTTAGCAGTGCTACAGCATTGAAAACCAAAAATTACAATTACATTATTTCCTCAAAAACAAAACTTCTCTTTCAGATAGCAACACTTAAACCAAATGAAATAAGAAAGTTTGGTACTTTGCAATTCAATTGGTATTCACTTACTACTTAAAAAAGTTTTATCTTAAATTTCGTATACAGTATAATATTATATTATTTTCTATATCTTATTTTAGCATAAAGCTTTAGGAAGAAAGCAAATAACAATTAATACAACTAATGAACAAAGGAGTTCCTCAATGTTCCAATTAATTAAGATGTTTGCTGTAGGTTAACTGATATGGAGTTGCATACAAATTTAGTTATAGAACATAATAGGTATCATCTTGACATGAAGTTTGTTGTATACATCCGACGACGATGTACCTCCTGCATTAAATACATAGAATAGTAATACCTACACTGCAATATCCCTGTGGTCACTGACGGTCGAGCTGCGTTTCCGTATCGAAACCCTGGAGGTCACAACAATAGAATGTAGTTTACTAACACAATACCGTAATTGTACCATATCGTAATATGGATTTAATGCAACACATTTTGCAATTATGTTGTTGTTCTAACTTATGTGTATCGGTCGATAACAGATCTTATGTTTTATGTATTTTTCTTAACAAACAGCTGCGGACCAATTCTTCCATCTGAAGAAAAGCTTAAAAATGTATTGTTGATACGTTTGTCTTCCATAGAATTCATGTATTATGCTATGCTATTCCTACATTGCTTAAATATGAAATTGATGGACTACGATTAGTGGCAGCAAAAGCCTGCCAATTAATTCATTTATCACATAATCTTTATTATAGAACATAATCGTCAATGTTGTATGTGTTACATTTATGTTATAGAAATATTATATTTTCTATTTTAATATATCTTCAATCGATAATTAATGTGTCTACATTTCTAGAATCAAACTTACGTATTTCTTTGTTCATTTAACATTCTCAAGCCTTTAATTCTATAAATGGATTTCACTAAAATTACAAGGAGCATTCAACAATAAATTGTATAATCAAACGGACGTGTAGTTAGATAGTCTGAGCTTTAACTATATCATCTTTTTAACATTTGGCAAAGCTATATACACGGTAATCCTATAAAGCACCCGATTAGTGGTCTTAGAAATACTATGTAAGACCTGCGTTCATCAATTTCGGATTTATCTTGTAACGTTAAGCAGTTAGGTTAAGTTTCAAAACATGCATACCAAAGACATACACTGATGTACACCGCAGACTTTAAAGAGCTCATCCTCGAGGCGTTTTAAAAGTAGACATTTAGTTTGGATATTTTGTTTATAATACTTCAACTTCTCTCGAAGTATGTAGAAAATTATAAATTTATATGTTACAAATCCCAACGGACTTCGAAGGATTTATGTATTTACAATTCTGTGCCAAACGAACATTTTAAAACGTATATTGAACATAAGTAGGACGTTCATGGACGTTACAAGGACTTGAAACGTACAGGAATGTAAATTTAATGTACAGTCGGAGACTTTAAAAAGCCCATCCTCAAGGGTTTTAAAAGTAGACATTAAGTTTAGACATTTTTAAAAAACGTTAAATATTCATTAACTATACAAGATCGCACGATTACATACAAAATCAACTCATATTTTTTACTAAAATTAATATAAATTATAAAATTACAGTTATAATTAAACAATATTTGTGGCAACCACTGACGAAGGGATTTTATCGAATCTGCATAGTAATTAATTAGGCTCGGGCAAATTAATGAGATGTTTTAGAATCAGAATGGAGTAATTTTTAAAAATGAAATAATTGGAATCGTCTTAAAGTGATAATATTGCTTTGTATACAGGTATTGCAGTAACAAAATACTTTAACATTGAATAAATAAACGTCATTGAGAACAACAGTTAAATAGGAAGTTTAATACTGTTCAAATAATTACATCAAATAAATAAAAGTAGTTGGTAACAATAGAACTTAAATTTTTTGCTGCATTAAAATTAAAAATAAGTTAACTTTTGAGCTTTATCTAAGTGCTACTTGCGTTTATACCCTAAGCATATATACATAAAATACAGTGTCATTATTGAATAATGAAAATATTATTCTTTGTCTACTGCAGGCGATTATGTATTTTGAAAATGTTTATATGTAGGCGAAATTTCAAGTAATTTCAATACGAAATTGATTAAAGGGTTTTCGTCTGCATTTTAATACAATATAAAATTTATTAAAAATATTGTTAACATTAAAAAATGTCCAAACTTAATGTCTACTTTTAAAAACCCTTGGGAATGAGCTTTTTTAAAGTCCCCGACTGTGCATTGTAATTGTCCTTATGTTCCGACATCCGACTTATGTTCTATGTACGTTTTACAAACTTCTATTTGGCACAGAATCGTAAATACACAATATTTAGACTTTTTCGAAGCCGTTGAGATTTAACGTATAAATGAATCATAATTTTCTACATACTTCGAGAGAATCGAAACGACACGTATCGTGATTCATCTTATTCCATTACTGCAATCAAAACTTAACTTAGTCGGTGTTCTTGCACTTTCTGAAATCAATTTGTTAATAAATTGAAAACATTATACATGTATATACAGTATATTGAAAAACCACATTTATTGATAAAATGTAAAACAAAACTGTACATCAATATTAACGTTCCGTCTTAAAGCGTTCACTGCATTGGCGCAACCATTTTAAAATGTCTTTTCTATTGTGCTTTTCGTCTCGCTGGGAAATGATTTTTACAACACTTTGGATAATGTTAAGTTTATAATAAAACATATAAGTATACTTTACAAAATTATAATGCTCACAAACGCAAACGCCTTGAATGATTTTTACCCTTTCTTCTTAAATAACTAAACGTTGATCCCCGCAAATTTGTAATTAGTTTTGAGTAGCACGAACAATCAAACCATAGTATAATTTACCTCCCAACCAAAAACTGTTTCACTAGTAAACAGAAAAGTGAATAGTAATTAGATTGACGGCGATGTTAATTTCTTTCGTAGAGGTGAAGTTAAAAAAACACTCTTCAAATATCCAATACGCTAACGTTTCGCTCACAATGCGTGATCTTCTTCAGAGCGGCTACGTTTAATAAGAAATAATTCAATTACAATACGTCAATACGTTAAAACATAGTAAATAAGCCTCAAACGTAAACAATATCTACAAAAGTTAATGTTACAATTATATATACGACTAAATTTTTTTTCCTTACTAATTACAACTAATTTGATAAACTAATTTGGTACGATAATAGATTAAAGTTAAAATAAGAGCAAATTACCATATAGAAGTTAACAATTAAAAATGTAAAATATATAAATAAATAATTAGATCACACACAGATTTTTTTCCGTTGACGAACAAACGAGTAATAAAACCATTATCTACAAATTTGGCATTGAATACACACGATAAGTATTGTTGTGTAAAGTAAGACTGGTATTAGAAAGAAATAGCATCTGACAGAATTATCAATTACTACTCAAAGCACCCACTTCACCAAAATAAACAGTATCATTGTGATGCGCAAGAAGATATTAATACTCAGTGATGATATATTTCATGGTAAAATAAAATCATTTAAATAAAATATTAAAAAACAATAATTATCCGCAAAAATTAATAAATAAAGTATTGAACTCTAACCTTAACCGTAACCATAAACCACATAACACAACTAACACTAACAATGAAATAATTACAACATACAAACAAATCATAAACGTACCGACAGTCAAAGATTAATACATATACCAACACATCATCACCATCATCATCATCACTCAGCTATAGTAGTCCACTGCTGAACATAAGCCTCTGTTTATTTTGCCACTCTGCTCTATCTTGAGCCATTTGTATCCAATTACCACAGATTCTTTTGATGTCATCGGTCCATCGGGGGCGCCCTCTACTACGATAAGCATCGCCTCGGACGCCACTTCAATAGTTTTTAGACCATCTTCCGTCCGTTCTTCTAGCTAGTGGCCGGCCCAGTTCCACTTTAAAGTTGTTATTTTTCGATTACATCTATAACACCTGTTCTTTGGCGAATAATCTTATTTGGTATTCGGTCTCTGAGGGAAATACCCAGAATAGCCCTCTCCATCGCCCGTTGGGTAACACGCAGTTTCTTTTGTTGACTTTTTTGTAAGCGTTAATGTTTCGGCTGTATGTCATCACTGGTAATACGCACTGATTGTATACTTTTCGTTTTAGACTGATGGGAATATCCGACTTGAAAACATACTTAATCTTCAAAAGATGCCCACCCTAAGCCTACTCTCCGGAGAAGTTCGCACGTCTGGTTGCCCCGTCCTATTCGGATCTCATGACCCAAATATTTGTAGGTGGTGACCTGTTCAATAGATTTGCTTCCAATAGTTATGTTTTCACTTGGGACTAGGTTGCGTCTTTTGCAGTTAATTCATAGGCCAATATTTCTTGAAGCATTGTATAATTTTTCCAACATCATGGACGCTTGATCTATACGGTCTGTGATAAGGACAATATCGTCTGCAAATCTTAAGTTATTTAATCTTTCACGGTCTATATTTAGGCCCATTTCACAATCGATTTTCTTACAGGCATGTTCAAGCAGTGTGGTGAACAGTTTTAGAGAGGGTATCTTTTGACGTACACCTTGTTCTATTCGGAATGTTCTTGTGTTTTTATGTAGTCTTACACACGCCGTTGCTTTTTCATATATACCCTAATCAGTACAATGTGACCTGCAATCAATTCTGCAGTCTGTTAATAATTTGAGCATATGTTGTTGGCTTTTTTTCTATAGTCTACGAAAACAAGGATGAGAAGTTTATTATATTCTGTTGATTTTTCTATAAGGTCTTGGTTGTATGTAAATGGTCATTCGTACCATACCCTGCTCTAAATCCTGCCTGTTCTTTCGGCTGGTAAAAATCTAATTTTGAGTTAGGCGTTTGGCAATGATCTTCATAAATAGCTTATACAAGTGGGATAGAGACTAATGGGTCTGTAATTTGCCAGATTACCAATGTTCCCCATCTTGTGCATTATTACTATAGTGGCGTACTCAACACCGATGACATGAAAATAGTACTATATAATAAAAATACTATTTACAATAACATCTTCTCAAGACTAAAAGACAGAATAGATATTTTTGACAAGTCTAATGTGGTATATAAGCTACGTTGCAATGATTGTGAATATGTCTATATTGGACAGACAAAACAAAAAACTTAAAAATAGGATCAAACAACATCAATATAATTGTAATAAAAAAACTGATGATAGCGGACTGTCTGTACATCATAACACTACTGGACATAGGTTCAATTTGAAAATCCCATAATTTTAGACACTGAGCCTAAATACTTTAACACAGACACACATAATCTAAGTTAAGTCTTATACTAACATTATTAATAATATTAAACCTGTTATTTGATCACATATTTATTAATGCATTAAGCTAACAAATATTAAACTAACATGTACAAATCTTAATACATACAACCAACAACAGCTGATGTCTAACTTTTTGATTATAACCCTAATTAATTAACTAATAAAAATAACAAAAAATTAACTCTATCTAATACGTTACTAGAATAATATAATTTACTAAAATCTTAAGCACTCTAGTCAATTTATATCTAGTCATTGTTTTCTTTACTTTACACAACAATACTTATCGTGTGTATTCAATGCTAAATTCGTAGATAATGGTTTTATTACTCGTTTGTTCGTCAAGGAAAAATACTGTGTGTCATCTAATTATTTATTTATACACTTTACATTTTTAATTATTAACTTCTATATGGTAATTTTAATTATATGTTGTTGTGTGTTTTTAATCAGTAGTGACTCCACTATATGATTCAAGGTGAGTCCAATATGTTGCTCTTATTCTAACTTTAATTAATTATCGTACCAAATTAATATCAAATTAGTCGTAATTAATAAGGAAAAAATTTTTAGTCGTATATATAATTGTAACATTAACTTTTGTAGATATTGTTTACGTTTGAGGCTTATTTACTATGTTTTAACGTATTGAAGTATTGTAATTTAATTTTCTTACTCAAACGTAGCCGCTCTGGAACAAGCTCATTGTGAGCGAAACGTTGAATATTGGATATTTGAAGGAGCGTCTTTTAACTTCACCTCCACGAAAGGAATTAACATCGCCGTTAATCTAATTCCGTATTGGAGAAATTTTATATTTTGAAAAATGAATACCAATATTCTAACATTTAATACAAAATTGTGTAAATACTGCTCTTTTAAATTCATTTCTTCCTCAAAAACTGTTCCAAGTGCTACATCACCACTTTGTTACGAACAGGAAGAATGCAATTTTTAAATGTATGTCCTTTTCGTGTATCAATTCCAGATTTTTATGTTAAGACCCTCATCTTTTCTAAATTTCCATGACCAATCTTTGCAAAATATTTTGATTAAGCAAATTTTAAAACAAAAAAAATAATGACGTATTCCACAATATGTTGAACAGTCACTTACACATCATTTCATCTTGATTGTTAAGGCATATGTTTAAATAGTGAGTTACTCAGTCTAATCAATGAATAATTTGTCTACTAACCTTTCTTGCTTCTATGAAATCGAAATGTAAATATTTTTTTTGTTTTTGGATATTATGAAACAATCAAAACTAGTCACCGTTGTGTTTTTAAAGTTGGTGTCTGGGACAATACATTTGCTTTCATCCTTCTCAACCGAAGAAAAAACGAACAGTGGGTTTATCTTGTAATTTTTCCTTTCTTGGTTGAATAAACTTGATTAGACTTGAGTCTTTAAGAGTTCAAGAGTGTAAGTGTAAGAGTTCAAATCAGACGTAAATGTTGTTTTTAAAGATTTTCTTTTGCTTCACTAAATGTATCTTTAACATTAATTTGGTTAGTTATTTTACATGTGAAATCTAAATTATACAATGATTTGCTCACTTTCCGGTTGGTCCGTTTTTAGGTGTTTTTACTTTTCGAATAGTCTTCCTCTTTCCTTTTGAATAAAGAGTCTAACAACAAAATTATTACGTAACCAAGATGTAGGCACCATCTAGATGTAAGTTTGGTGAAATATAACATTTAAAATGTTCAGATATGTAGAAACAGGATTGTTACAAATCCTTGACAAAAAATATTTTTACAATTTTTTGTTGAACTACTTTTATAAGCAAAGCATTTAAATCTCCTACATTTTTTACAAGGTAAAAGATTGACAAGGTTTCAAATAAAAATCTTCAATTGTCTTAACTGTAAATATTGCATTATTTACATTTCCAACAAAGTTACTGGCACAGATTAGATTAAATTCTTCAAAAAGGTAACAATTATCAATATTCGCGTAAGTTTAAAAATAAAAAAAATTTGAAAATTCACAACCCGATACTGAATAGTGACACTAAATAATACAAATCCACTATTGTGAATAAATTTTATTGATAGCATTCAGACAAGTTTGACATATATTGGTTTTAAATAAAATCCATGTCAACGTTTTTCGATTATTTGAACTAGTGGTTGATTTCTATTCCAAATTACTTTTGTAGCGTTTAGGGCTATACTCTAACGCCAGGTTAAACCAGAGAAAGAATTCGCATTCGGATTGGTTTAAAGTAGCGTTTATTATTAGACATACCGTGATTGAGCTATACTATTTACAATTTTGAATGAAAACGTTGAATGTCAGCAAATAGTAATTGGCGTACTATATGCGGTGCGGGGATACCTGATTGTGGTATTATGTGTCAATCTAAAGATCCAAGGCCGGGTTGAATTGGACCGATGGATTTGAAGCTGGCCGATACTTCAACTGATGATTGACTGGAATGTACTCGTACTGTTGAACTGCGGACCAAACTAAACTGAACTGATGGCGAACTGATTGTTGTTCTGAACTCAATTTGGAACTTATTTCTGTTATCGTACCTACTTCGTTTTCTACGCGCAAAGTAGGTTAGTTTATTATAAATAAGGCAGTTAAGAATGCTGACCGCGCTTGCTTACTTGCAATCGTATATTTGATTTCCGCGTTTCCTACGTAATACGCGGATGTAAATTTGTGTTGATTGTAATGGGTAGAGATGTCAAACCCCTAACTTTTTAATGTTTCAGAATATTTTCAAAAGCAAAGCTGAGAAACTTTGAAGTGGTTAAAATTTTAAGCAGTCATAATAAAAATGTAACAAATTGTGCACGTTCTGACATGCCTTGTTATAATAACTTTGGTTAATAGGCAATTAAAACAGTTGCATTGGTTTAAAAGCGGTTTAATCGGTTACACGTATTATACGTCATACAAAAAAAAAAATATCAGTAACAATGCAGAATATCGTGCTCTATCGGTGATATTTACACATATAAATATAAATTAATTAGCGACACAGCAATCAGGTAATAGACAAAACTTTATAGCGGTTGCTATTGGTGAGACGGGTCCTTATCCTCCTTGAGCGTCAACTTATCCTCTAGCTACGCACAGAGCATGTGGATTAAAATGTAACAATGAGTAAATTAATTATAAGCGCCACCTTGACTTAAAAAGATACTTCATTAAAACAGTCTAGGTTACTGTGATGGTAATACAAACAAACAGGATAAGAAACCGTCGAGTACAAGTAATTGGTCTAGCGACATAAAGTTAGTCTGACATTAAACCTAGAGATAAGTTACTTAACTAAGATCACATACGTGTATTGTCATGAAAGCGTCATTTTGGAGCATTCGACGTCAATAGTTCCTAGTTATAGTTAAGCAATAGTTTGGTACTGGTAATTAGATTGTTCGAATACACACGCTAAAAATTGAGAAATAGCTGCAAAGTAAAGCACTGATGGCGATTTAGGTCGACGGCACAGTATTGATGGAAAACCCTTTACAGTGTTAAGGCGAGACACCCCAAAGTAGCTGGTCCCTGCTATCTTGCGTGACAGAACTCTACTGGTACCTCCCAACAGCATAAGTTTATTTTCGCATATCCTTCGTCGTGTACAAGTAAAGGCACGAGAAGTTAGTCTTTCCAATTACAACAGCATAAGGCAGCAACGGTTCCAGAAGACAACTCCCAATTTCTGGACGTAATCAAATCTTAGCTAGAAGTCATCAAGGAGTAATTCCAGAAAATGAACGTGACAAAAAACTGTAATAATAGAGAAACTAATGAACCGACTATGCCACGTGGTGAAATATACGTCCGTAAGTTCACCTGCAAACGTTCATGCTAAACAACATTCCGCTTAATTTATCATTACATATCCGGTGCAATTTATGTTTTACAGCAAGCAGATAGTTATAACAATTTTGGATTAATCCATCACTTTTGTTTAGAATTTTCTTGCAGTTCCTTTTTACAAAACACGACAGTCCTTGTTGGCAGTCCAACACAAAAAGAAAACGTAAATTGAGCGCAATTGGATTTATACGTTAACCTTGTCCTATTAAACTCACAGTGAAAGTAGACAGGGCCGTACAGCAAATAACACGTGATGAAAAAGTTTTAACGTTAAAAAGTAAAACTAGTAAACATGAATTTTTATCGTAACAGCATTCTCTTTTACTATAATAAAGTACAGAAAGTCTTTATAAAACGCTCACATAAAGTATAAGGTAGTAATCATATTCTTTTAATAAAAGTTAATTTGGACAAAATTATAGCTACAAGCCAGGCAAAAAAATTTAAATATCGATGTTTGCTCAAAACTTCTTAAATGCAATAGATCTTGTGTAAAACACGATTTGTCTACACTTTGTAACTTTAAAGCGTTTTTAAATCGTCTAACAAAAGCAACACTGGCTGAAATCTTAAAATGACAGACAAGTGTCAAGGAGAATGACGCTTGCTATATAATTTGTAGCAGCTGTCTTGTAAGTAGATTTCCGTGAATAACTTAGTTTTATAGAACATACGCCTTGAGATATCGCCAAAACAAAAATAAAAAACGTGAATGTTGTTTATGTTTGCTTCCTTCAGGTATTAGATTCTAAACACCGACAAATGGCGCTTGAGTTGATAACAAAATTCTTTTTAAACTTACGGCGTTCTACAGTATGCACAAACCAAACAAAAGAAATGAGACATTTACTAATGACGGACTTGCTAATTTACAAGCACTTAAATAATTCGAAGATTCTGTTTAAGAAAAAAGGTCTTTTTATCTTTTTTACCGCAGAGAAAACACGTATCTCTTCGCCAAAATGAAAAACCCCAAATTTTAATGAAACGAATACAGGATTTAATTTTCACTCTACTTGTTGATATAACGATTAAAAAACAAAGTTAAGTTGCCTAAACACCAGACGCAGAATAGAACGAAGCGAAATTATTAAACAAAATTCTCCGCAGAACCGCAGAAAATAACGCCACAAACAAATAAAAAACGAGATGAATAATATTTTTGAACATAATCTTGATACATTATTTTTGTGTACATTAATAGATACAATTTGAGCCACCTAGGGTGGCGACAATGCTTTTAAATAAAATTTTAATTTCAAAAAACTTTACTTATGAAAATTGTGTGAGTCGTTTTGTTCATATGTTATTATGTGCAAATAAAACTAAATTTGATATGCTGATACATGGCTTTTTTGACAGTTATTTAATAAATAAAGTGCCCGTTTACAAACCGGGTGCGCGTCAGCTACGTGGAGTAGCGTTGGCACGAATTTCCAAATACAGTTTACCCACAAGTTGCGTATATTTTTTTTGCTTGCATGTTCAAATCTTTATTATTGTGACACAAAACTTAATTTGTAAGCCTGTGGCTATACGCAGATGCACATACATATTAAATACATTGGTGGTGCTTTACCAAGACTAACCAATCCACAATTGCACAGGTTTCGCCAGCACACTTTCAGGTTTATACCGATATTCTGAAGACTATACACCAACACTTACATCACAATGCAATATTAAAGATGAACTATACGAATAAATAAATAAATAACATTTGTCATCTGAGGAATCAGTTAACCTACCTAATGTTTAACTTTTAATTGAATACTAGCGAAGCCAGCATGCTACACAAAATTGGCCTCAGCACTTACATTAACATTCACCAGTTGACTAATCAGTAATGAATGCAGAGGTACATGGAATTCGTAAAATGAATCGAGTAGGTGTGCGCTTGCACAAGTCATACCATATTAATAAGAGATTTGAGTTGTTTTACAACATTTACAACAAATACAAATATACGTACCAATTACATTATAGATAACGAACAATGTAAGTAAAGTAAATTAATAAATTGCCTATGAAAAGAAGCTTCTTAAGTGTAGTGTTTTTTTGTCGTTTTGAAACACGTGTTCGGGATAACAACGTTTCGGTGCCTGCTTTACGTGCGCTCTAGATTGCTTCATAGGTAATGAATGTAAAAATGTGTTTTTCTGAAACGGACCTGGTTTTTTTAGTGTCTTTGTCAAAATATCCACTTTCTATACGTTCATACACATTCATTAGTGCGCGGGCGTTGTGGAGTTACTAATAAACGTGTTAGAGCATACAGAAAGTAAACCAGAGATTTTGTAAAGTAATAAAAAAATGAGGAGACATATTTAAACATACTTTTATTTTTTATTAGATATTTTAAAAGTGTCCACACAATCTACTTTTAGTCACAAGTTATATGAAAACAAAGTTTTGTAAAATCATAACTTTGGTAACCCTGATAATAAAATTTGAGTTTAATTGTGTGCATCCAAAATGAAATCCTTCAATTCATTTATTTTAACAGTAAAAAAAATCTGTATGTAACACGCAACGGCACAATACTTTTAATAACTCGTGTGTCTTCGTTCGTTCGGTAATTACCACATTTCATACAAAAATCATGAGTTTCAAAAATTTGTTGACAGATACAAAAAATAGATTCTTTGGTTATCAGCATTAACTTAAAAACAAATTCAAATCCATTACATGCACAATATGAGTGTATATCATCAACGACAAATATTTGGGTATTTAGTCGTTACCTGGATCTTGTACATTAGAGTTTTTCTACTGCCAAAAGTGCGAAAGAGCTGCCAAGTAATTTTGCAGTATTTGTTTGTGATTATACAATTTTTGCAAATTTATACCAAGCGATTTAATATCGTTTATAAGTCAAATAGCATCAGGCCCAGGAATCGACTTTTAAAACTTTTACATTTTGTGATATGGTACTAGATCTCGCGCCAAACTTATTCGGGTGTTTCGTTACTGATTACATAATGTGGAGTGGCATCACCGCGGTTCCTATATTTAATTCATTTTTTATTTAAGATTAGTTTAAATTGTTAAAATGTTTCTAATATCGCTTTTTAATCTATAGTTCCTTCAATATTTTGTATTGATATGTGTTTGTTAAACTGAAATAAATTTTCAAATTTTAGTATTTCTGTGCTCGACGTAGAAATATAGAATATTCGTGTTTTAGACACTCGCTCCACTATGTTTTGCTCGTCTCTAAATAAATCCTGTGCTTAAATGCTGTTTATAAAATTTGTTGTATAATATACATAATATTATATCTGTTAGGTAAATATAAATGTCAATCATCAAATGTCAAGTCACATTGTACAAATATAAAAATAGGCTTACTAAATTTATCTGTAGGTGTTGTCGTATATTTATTTATACCCAGTTTTGTTTTATTTTATTATTTTATCAATAAGAGTTGCGTGTTAACGTAACACGTCCGAATTATTAAAGCAATTTGTCGATAGATGTATAAGCATTACATGTCGTTTTTATTATTATGGCCACCTTAGTGTTGCCAACACGTAGATGACTATAATAATTGAAGAATCGACTACGTAACTGCTCACACATCTGTCGACAAATTTGTTTTATTTAATGTTTATTATTCAATCTCATCAGATTTTGCTATAAACATGTGTACAACACCCATTTTAGCTTAATCATTACAATTTTGCTAAAACTTGTCAAGTAACCTGGTACTTTCGGTTTCCAGAAGCATCCAAACGTTGATATAAAACTACATATAATAGCGCCCAGACAGAAAAATGAAAAACTAAAATTGCAATGTAGCAAAACAATGAAGATAAAAATATAAATAATTTAACACATCTTTGTTTCTTTCGAAAGTGTCACGTCGTATCTTGGTAACTACACATATCGGATCAAAACATGTTTAAACAAAAGTTTTATACGAATAGCTTTTTTTGATTCCCAAAATCAAACAGACATAGAAATCAGTTGCAACATGTTTGTAAATATTCCAATATCTGGTGTTTTTCATCTTACACTTTACTGGGTGAATCAAACATATTTATTTGTAACACATACGATATCATACTATGTAATATTTTACTACCACATTGTAGAATTACATACTAATTAATTATTTTCTATTCTTTTACTGAAATAATTTATTTAAAACATATTAAGAAAGTTTTCTTTATATGTGCGGATAGTAGTGTTATCCATCTATTCAAAATTCTAAGAATTTGGAACCCGATGTTGAAGGTGTTCATTCAAATTTGACTTCAATTTAACTTTCTTTTGTTTAGAGTTGAATTTTCAGTGAATGAATATAAATCGAAACTAAAGGATAATATACCTAAAACCTCAACAATTTTATTATTTTTAGAAACTCGAAAAAATTATTATTTTTTATTTTTAGAGTGATCAGGTTGTCCCATTCCCCCTTAAATAGATATTGGTATTACGTTATTTTATTAATATACATTATGTTACTACCGGTGAAATTAATGTTGGCAACAATTACACAATACATTTAACTTGGACAGCGTCATCTATATCTTCTCTGTCTTGTAGGTCGGAAAGTGAGTTTTCCAAACATGACATAGTACATTACATACCGAGGCGGAAAGTATTCCATTCTTATTTCAAGAGAATTACAGTTCACCGAGAGGCGAAGTACTTTTATTCACAATTAGCTATTTAAATATTAATAAAATGTATCATCATGTTATCGTTTATTTCGGCAAAATTTAGAAGGATGCACGATTGTCATTTAATTTATTGATAAAACAAAAAATATATAAAATTTGCGTTTGTTTAGTTATTACAACTAAAAAAATGTCGGATAGTGAAATTGAGTATACTCCCAGAACTGCGACAATCCGCGCAAAAATTAACATTAGATCTTCTACCAGAGAAAAGCAAATTACGATATGAAAAACGTATAGTTGTTTCCGCGACTGGTCTCCAAGAATGAGGTGAAAAATTACACATCCGAAAGTCTTCTGTTAGCCTATTTTGTAATATGGGTAAAACTAAAACCATCATCCATGTGGTCTCAGTAGTCTATATTCAAAAGTACCATTAATTTGAAAGAGAATGTTGATCAAATCAAGCACATTTTCTAAAGAAAATATTAAATTTTTTTAAAAACGCACCGTTTGGTTTTTGCCATGTAAAGTATGAATCGTAGGTATTCATTTTGGCTTTTTTATTATTTTCAATATTTTAGGCTGCTTTAGTTATTGGTATCTCAGGCGCATGCAGAAGTGATGAGCTGTTCAAAATAAAGACAGGAGATATAAACCTTCAAGAAGAAAGAGCTATTATCATGATTCCAAATACAAAACCTACCAGTCGAGATCATTTGTCGTGATTGATACTGAATGGCTTGCAATTCAAAAACTTCACATTAATCTAGGTAATAATGTTGAGGGTGATCGATTCTTCTTGCAAATGAGATACGGCAAATTGACAAAACAACCCTATGGTCATAACTCCATTGCCCAGTTTCAAAAAAATTGCAACTTATTTAAAACTAAGTAACGTAAATACATACACTGGCTACTGTTTTCGCCGCACAGCAGCAACTATATTTGCTAATAGTGGAGGAGATATCCTTAATTTAAAAAAATTGGGAGGTTAGAAGTCGAGTATGGTGGCTGAAGGTTACGTAAGCAGTTCCTTGGGCAATTAAAAATTGCTAGCATGTTTTCTACTAAAGATTCTGTACTTGTAGAAAATATGCCCAACATATCTGTTCCAACTCAACAGTTTCATTTCTCCAAAGAAGACTTGCACCAAGTCATTTCCCTTCACGTCGAAAGTCACGACAATTCTAAAATTAATATTTATTTTAGTAAATAATTATTATTACAAGACTATGTGTTTTGTTATTGTTTTTCTGTTCTGTTGTTCTGTAGTTTTATGCTTTTTGTAAACTTTAGTAGTACCTACATATAACTTAATTTGTGTTTATAATTGAATCTCAAATTACTTTTGCCCATGTTTAACCTAGCACGTAAAATTTTTCTTTATGACTCAAAACATGGGGTATGAAAAACCACAATTTAAAAAAGGAGTTATCTCTTGATTTTATTTTAGTTGTCATTTTTATCAAACTAAAAACACCATATTACTATTAATAAACAATCTTAGGTCGTCCACACACAAATACTGAAAAAGAAACCTATTAGTAATACGAATTAGTAAACCAGTCACTTCCTATGTAATTAAATAAAACGTCACCCATGGAGCTAATGATATCGTACGAATTTGTAATTTGTAGAAAATCTGTTAGTTACTAGTCACAAGCAGACACACATGTTAGGTCACCAGGCAGTTTCAATTTTAATTTTCCAAGATGAACAATCAAAAACAACCTGTTCTTAATGTTAGAAGTTCCAACTTAATTAGTTTCTTTTTTAGTAGCTCTGTATGAAGATGGCTTCTTAGTCGTTAAACATTTCTCATACCCCACTGTCACTAGCTGAATTAAAAGAGTAACCTTCATGTTGAACTTGAGGAGAATACGAATGCTCATTTTCTTAATCTACCTTAATGAAATAGTATAAATAATGTGCTCTGTCATTGATTCACAAGAACTGGGTTTTGCATATTTTTTATTAAATTAATAGCAATATTTATACACTTTATATAATTTCTTGAGAGTTCTTCTTTTTTTTTGGTTCAAAATTGTGTAATACTTGTACAAACCATATCTTTATTATTATAAAATTAAAATCCATGTACTAAGTGTAACCTATAAAATCAGTTTTGAACTATCAAATGTCAGCACTTGTAGCGGAAGATTTTCATGAATGTGTAGTTTATACTACAGTGGCGCCGAGATAGGTTGGAAAGTGGCTACTTTCAGACCGATTGTTAGTCATTACTGACTCGTGTTTTAACCTTTTTGCAATGTATTCTTAAAATCTCTCACTTTCCAACTTTTACAAGGTTTAAAACTGTATGTTATTAACTAATTGTGAATAAAAAATCTTTACAGGTATGATTAATAATTTTCCAACTAATAAAAAGTTAGGGTTAACACATTACAATAGTTTTATAAATAAAATAAATTTAGACTGTATACATGTATTTCGAGTTTAAATAAATAAGTTATAGCAAAAAGTATATGTTTATCAGTTGTTATTAACCACAGAATCCTATTTAAGATACAGTGTTAATTTATAGCTGCATTTTAAAGTTTTTTTATGAAATTGAAAATGGCTATGTGGGATTATGTGCTTAATAGCATTGGTCAAAAATTATTCTTGACATCTTCCACTTATTTTACATAAATCTGAAATATGTTTCAGTTGCTACTCATTCATTGCTTAATATTTACTAATGAATTTATGTTTATACAATCTATTGAAAGAAATAAAATTTTAATGTAATAATACATAAAATACAAAACAAATCAGTTTCTAAATATATCTTTATTATAAATCGATTCTAAACTCAAACGTTTATCTCTTCATTCAACTAAACAAAAATGTGAAATGTTTCTGTTTTACTTGTCATCGTCTTTTTTAAAGTTAGTTTATAAACTATTTGCTTAAAGTGTTTGACATTAAATTTAATGGGTTGTCATTCTTTAATGTATGGAAATTAAAGATACAAAAATGAAAGATCTTAGTGAATCAAATACTACATTAAAAGCAGTAATAAAATTCTCATTAATATTTCATTAGTCATTTAAATCTATTACTTTACAATTACATTAGTTATATAGTACCTCAACCTCAACCTATTTACAACCGAATGTTTGGGTCAAATTTCGCAAGGGAATGGTCAGGAATCCCTGAGGGTGGTACGCAAAGGGATAGAGAGCAATCAACGCCAGATTGCTATAAGATTGAACTCCGCCACAAAACACGACAAAATATAAGCTAATAATGCATCTGTTGGCTTACAGGCGAAAGCTTATTTGTGGTCTTTTTATACATCAACGTCGGTCGTCTTTTATCTTCTTCGTTTTCTATCAAAAACTCATTAAGAAGCAAGAAAGAGTATTCGCTGTATAAGAAACAGTAATTACGTATCAAAATGTTACGGATACATGCTTACTTTTGTTGATTCTGTAATAAATGCCGTTCAAAGAATGATTTCAGCATATTTGAAGCTTTAGCGTCGGATTTACCTTCGTTTTTCATTTCCATAAACTTATTTCTTCATTTTCTATTCCATTACAATTTTCTTGTCGGTAACGCTACTAATTATTTTAAAAAATATTTTCCTATAGAATTCCTCTAATTAATTAAAAAAATAGATTCCACTCTACCTTTTAAGTGATGAATAATCAATGCCGAAAGGTAGTTGTTTTTATGTACAAGTGATTGAAGTTTTCGTTAACTCTCACAAAAGATCCTGATTAGTTGTCAAGTTTGTTGGTTTTCAAAGTGAAAGCTCTGTTATTTGCAATTTTGTGTTCTTATATAAAAGTATATACTTGATAAAAACACTAATTCGATCTAGTAAAGTAAAAAGCAATTTAAGCTTTAGGGAAGATTACAAACGTCTAAAGTTGTTAGTTGGCATTTAAGTTCTCCTAAAGTTTAGCTTTCCGCCAAACTTCCTCCAATAAGCCGTAATGCAGCCTAGTTCAGTTTTGTTTATCGATTTGCCTGCTTCGTGTTACATCTCTGCAAAAGGGTAGACCGGGAATTTGATCCCAGGGTTGCACTACGCTGTGTATTCAGCACTGAAATGTGTTTCTTCCTTTATTGTCAGATTTACTGTCTTCGATTCGACCTTTAAGGGAGTCCACTGGGCGACTCTTTGGTAAAATACAAACTGAAGTATATATAACGTCAAGTGGAATCTTATGGGATCATGCAGCTGATATATAGTTATTGACTCTGCTTTTTTATTGCTGCTGAAGGACTAATATCTATACTATTTCCTTCTGAAGTTACTGCTTTACTTTAGATATACAAGGAGTGATGTTTGACGTTTTCGTTAAAATATAGCACAATCTTTACATTGATAAACGTATTATAAAATTAAACAATTTTTTATTCAGCATCAAAATTTCTCCACATCTAACCTCTCGAATTGTAATACTTATTTTTGTAGTGCATTAAATGTAAAATTCCGAGATTAATCTAACGAATCTGTAAAGAGTTACCAACCTTTGTGCATGCGAATATAAAATGCATGCATTTTTCCACACAATATGTTTTATTGATCCCTACGCAATTTTTCGTTTTAATCCACATTTTAATGAGTTACAATGTAGACAAAATGTTGACGTCTGTTGAGCAAATAATAAAAAGATTGTGATGTTACGAACTATAACTGAAATTACTGTAAAACTTTGTCTTAGTCTAAAGAAACGTGAAGAGAAGGGGCCTTCAATAACCGAAAAACTCGTATAACTTAGAGGAAATAAAAAAGTTCAAATGTAAAATCGTTTTTTTTGAGCACGAGTAGCCATTTTTAAAACAAAGTGAAGTTGAGTTTTTCAAAGCCTATGAGTGATAGCCTATCAATTGTTTATCCCAAACAATTGAAATTTTGCAGTCTGACATCAGGCAATGAAACGCTCCAAATTGCTTAAAATTATTGGTTTAAGTTTTGTTTTGACATTTCATTAAATCTCGTTCAAATAGGCAAAAATTCAAATACAGGTATTTTTATGTTTTACTTGAAACTGCAGAAAAAATTTCAATCACAAAAGTATATAAAAATAAACATCTAATTAATGTAGATTATTGTTATACTGCAAAGCATAGATATACACTATGGTGAGCAAAATACTTAAAAGTATATAAATTTAAAATTTTAATACTTAACTTAAATGCCAAATACGCATTGTTAAAATATTTTTCTATTTTACCCATTTAATGTCGACATTTCGATGCTCTGATGACGTCATTTGAGTGCTTTATTGGATGTTTTTTTTCACGGAACACTTTTTTACTGCTTTTTGTTTTTAGAGTTGGTACTAATTTATATTAAATTAAAGTAACAGATAACATACATATTAATAGTATAGATTAATGATAAATTTGAATTATCTAATTAATTTGTTTATAAATCATGAAGACTTATTATTAAAAAATACCCAAATATTTGAATAGTAGGGACACGAGACACGAGGAATTTCTTCCCTATACAAAGCAAACGCAGGCGCATAAACGAAAATTTAATTTCATAACCTATACTTCTATTTACGTGTGTTTTGTAATTCAAAATATTTAATAAAATTATTATACAATATCAGGAACAAAAACAAACGGTATTTATTTACCAGTATTATCAAATTTACAATTATTAAAAATCTTAATATTAATAGTGCAAGAATCTTTGCCTTCAATATGGATTCCTGGATTTTGGGTGGAAATGTTGACATTCTTACCCATGTTGTGAATTTCCACATTGTGAGTGTCTGGAATACATTGTATATTGGAAGCATCACTTGATTGTAAGTTAGCCGTTGAAGTGCTAGGTTGTGCGAGTATATCTGCGACTTGAATATTTTTGCTCAGTGATGTTTCAATATACCCTTCAGCAACTGCCCCAGACTTCCACCCACCATGACGCTTAATGGTTATCAAGTCGCCACCATTATTTGCCAAGTGAATGGCACTTGACCTTCTGAAGCAATGGCCAGTGTAACTGTCGGGATCATTTAAATTTAAAAATTTTGCGATGAGTTTTGGCATACTCCCAATAGTATTAATGCCAATTGGACTATTAATACAATAGCCATTGCGGTATGTTAAAAAAACTTTCCGTTTTACAATTTTCCGGCCTCAATGAATAATATTTTTAATGAAATTAATCCAATTTTGTTCAGTGATTGCAAACAACATTGGTACGTTATTTTTTGTTTTTGGAATTGTAATTAGAATGTTTTCTGTACTAAATTACAAATCGTTAATTTTTATAGTCATAATTTCCTCACGACGGCAAGCACCTGCATAACTAATAATAAGACCAACCTAAAGCGAAAAGCAAATATTGAATTACATTGCTGCTAGTAATAATGAAAGAAAATCAATAGGTACCTTAATGACTAAAAACTTGTGATCATCGGCATCTCGTAAGAAGCGGTCAATATCCCCAGCTTCTAAAATTTTGGATTTCTTTGGTTGATACCCTTCAGACAATCTCTTCAAATACGAAATTAATTTATTATACTTTGAGATATCAATATTATTTTCTATATTTATGCAAGACTTTAATTTAGAATATGTTGACCAGAGCGTAGATGACTTTTTGGTTTCATTCAATTTTTGAAATAAACTAACATAACATTATCAGAAATACCAGCTTTGTTTTTGCACGCCATATATTGAATGCATTATACTCTTTTTCATAAACTGCTTTTGATTTTGTAGGTAACAATGCATTTACTACCTCAGCCGCTGCTTCTTCAAAGTCTGGTGGGGTACAACAATCTTCCATTGCAGAAACCAAACGATCTATGCACTTTTTAATATTAGTTTTTTTCTACTTTTAATATTAATTTCAAATTTGAATCTTTAAATTCAAATAATTAAAATTTAAATGTCAAATGAACGCAATAAAATTAACACAAGAAATTCGTGGCTTATGGCATATTATCGCACTTGTTCATTGAAAACTCGCCGCTACGCGCCTCGTTTTGCAAATTTCTAATTTCTAATTTCTTAATGTACTATTTTATTCAAATAATATAGTTTTTGTAACCTAAATTGGTACAAGTCATTTATTTCTAATAAACTATACAGGATGACCAAGAACGGTGCGATTTTACGTTTATATGACTACCTAGTTTTTAAAACTACTTGTAGTTGTAGTGTTCAAAAATATGCCCAACATGGTATACGGAGGTACAAAAATATAGTAGTGTCCGTTCGAAATTTGGATCGCCTCGGGTTGTGGTTTCTTGGAACCCTCGTTGAGTACAACTTAAGTAATGAGTCATTCATGCCAATTGCCAATTCGAATTTTGTTTGTATTTATTAATTAATTGATTTTATTTAAATTAGTTTAGTTTTGCACTTTTATTTGTTCATTGATTGTTGGTTTATGTATATTGGAAGTATAAAAACTTCTTATAAATACATGATCGATACATGCTTATTATTGTAATAAAGAAAATATTGAATTGAATTTTTAATTTAATTTAATAACAACAATCAACCTAGTAAATTATTGCTTACAAGTAACTAAAAAACATCACACTTAAAAATGTCATAAAACTTAAGAAAACAGTAGTATTATGTTTCTACAAAGTCTGTATCGTCGTCTAAACTTTCTTGCCCTACAGAAATGTGCACAGGCTTTATTGGTGGTATTACGAAGTACGACTTTTCTATATCTTTTACATGCATGATGCAATTTTTCCACAAATCTGTGTTTTTCCCCAACATGTATTATAAGCGGAATAACCGATGTATTACAATTTGGATTCTTATTTTCCTTCCTCATTCTGGATTTCAATGTTGCCCACACTAATTCAATCGGATTGAATATACAATAATATGGTGGCAGCTTGAGAACCGTGTGACCATGTTGGCGACACAAATCATCAATAACGTAAGTCTTCTCAATGTTTCTTTATTTAATTAACTTCAAAAGCACTTTTTTGTAGGGATTTTTCGGGAATAGAGATGTTTGTATATTCCATAAACTTCAAAATGTCTTCTTTTTTAGTAGACTTACATGAAATCTTTACTAGCTGACGGGAATGATAACTCGCATTATCCATCACTATAACGGAGTTTTTTGGAATATTTGGCAAAAGTTGTTTGCTAAACCACTGTTCAAACAAAGATGCGGGCATGTCTTCGTGGTAATCTGCTGAAGAATTTGCAACGTTTCTTGCGCTGCACATCAAACCATCCTTTATAAATCCATTCTCACTTCAGCATGCACTATAATAATTCTTTTCCACGAGACGAAGAGCCATTCAAGGCGCTATTTCGAGTATCATTAGTCCATCCTCTTTTGACAATATCATGCGTATCATACCAAGTTTCGTATACTTAGATTATGGGTCTTTTTTTTCTCTGAATTGCTTTATTTTTCTTAAATAAGTTGATCGCAGTGCTACAATCCTTTGCAATTCCGTTATTACTAATCGTTTATTTAACTGTTTAAATCGAAATCCCAACTTGTTCCACTTCATCATCTTCCAGCTTTTTTGCAGCATCCGAAGGGTTAGCACCTGGTTTAATTTATAAATATCGTACACCTTCCGCCTTACAATGTCTTCTGTTGCCGTATCAATTTTTGTTAATTTAGCAATGTGTGCCTGTTTCCTATTTATTTTATGGTCTATGGGTTTGCCGATCAAATAATATTTTTAATTGTACTTTGTGATATACTTGTTAATGCAGAATTTTACCTAGATTCTGAAGATGACGTTTTTATATTACAACGTCGAAACTAGCTAGTCACGTTTTTCAAATAAAATAATAATCAGTATTGGAATATGACAAGTGCTTTTCTTCTTTCTATTTTTTAATTTATTAAGTCCAATACTTTTAGATATGGATCTCCACTTCTGTTTATAAAATATATAATAAGTGTTTCCCAGTGTGTTTCGTGTAGTTAATTAAATAATTGATTTAAACTCACAAAAACTAAAAATCAATAACATTAAGTTTTTTAAATGCGGTCCTGGAATAGAATTTACTACTTTAAAAGTTTCTAAAACTATTGGTAATCCTATTCACGGCTTACAAATAACACGTAAACTTACAAACCTACCCTAAGGCGATCCAAATTTCGAACGGACACTACTATACTGATAAAATATTTTGTAAATTAAGTACTATAATTGTTTGATTGCGTGCATATACAGGGTGTTTCACCGGGAACCGCCATTAGCCGTATACGTAAAAGTATACATAGAAAAAATTTAAAAATTTAGTGAATGACTAAAACCAATAGGGCCAACTCAACTAAAACATTTTCAGTCTTTGTTATTTAAATAGAACATTCTATATATTCTTCGGATTCTATGTCACATTTTAGGGTCACTTTGTATAAGATTCTTTATAGCTAAGAGTTATAGATTTCGAAATATTAATTTTTACTAAAATTTGACAGATGCAAAGTTCACGAAACTTTTTCGAGAACTCCATATTAGGTTAATTTCTTTTGTATTGTATAAAGAGAATGGACTGTAGCAAACAAAGATGTGTCCATTGATTAAAAAATGTAATACTAAATGTTTCATATTTGCTGTTACATTTGACATCTTGAAAGAGCAATAACCTTTTTAAGTCTAATGGAACACTCCTGTATTTTTTATCTTTAGTGTGCAAATTAAAATTCTTTTTCAAATCATATAAGCACTGTTACCATACGGCTACTTCTTTTGGAGATATTTGAAATTTTTTACTATTAAGGCGTAGCAGAACTGTTGTGTTAACCATTAACGTGCCGGCATGATTGGAATCACAATCCTCAACAATGATTTGAAAATTTATTGGGTTGCGTCAAATTCACATAGTTTTATGTTTTACTGCTGAAGCAAATTTTTCTAGGTGTTTATTTGGCCGTGAATAAAAACTTTTTAAATAGTCTTCCGCGTCTACAGACGGCTGCCTATCACCATGATTTTTCAATGTTAACAGATTACCACCATCATGTGGGGATAATATTTGAAACAATGACCTGTACACTGTATCGTGCTAGATAATCCTAAATATTTAGTAATTTTTGTTGGTTCGTATTGATTTCAATTTAAAAAAAATGCAGAACCTTTAGCGTCGGTTCTAAAACTTTTAAATGTTAAACTAAGAAATGCCAACAGTTAACTGTAACGGCAATTGAAAGTTTTAAATGCAATATCGTTATCAAAAGCAATAACTTCAAAATGCAAAACAATTGTACCCGATAATGTCGCTAAGTATTTTTTACAGTAGCATAAACGCACCGAAAGACCACCTGATGCGCATTTTAATTATGAACTCATAAAAGGTTGTTACAAGCAATTAAAACAAAAGTAGGTTTAATCACTATTTAATTGGTTATACAATTTTTAAATAGATGTAGCTACAACAAACAAACTGAGAATATCGTTTTCTCTTTTTTATATTTACATTTTATAATTATTTTCTGCAACCCAGTTGCATGTAGACGACACATCAAATAACTAGTTAACACATAAATAACATTATATACATTAGTTACAGAACAAGACAAGTTCTTATCACTTCTTGTATGGATAACATAACCAGACTCACTTTACAGAGTGCGTGAATTTGTATTTAACAGTTAGTAAGATAAGAAATGCCACTTTAAAGGATTTAAAGAATACGTCGAAGTAGTTAAAGGTACTTTGATAAACTTACAAACAAGAATTGATAATACCGTCTAAATAGTAAATTAACATTAAGGATAGATTACATTGTGGGGAATTACTTAAGCTAATATAACATACGTATATGCACAGAAATAGGTCCTTTTGGATCGTTCGACATTAATAGCTTCAGTTTATAGCTAACGTAAGATACTTCGTACAGTGCTTTGGAGATATCGGATTAACACGCAAAATTAAAAGCATTTGTAAGAGAGAGCATTGTCGAACGTTGTGGTCTGTTTAATTCAATTAAAAGTTTTTTATTAGACGTCGTTCGGCCCGGGGGGCATGCTCAAAAAATCTAGTTATCACAACTTGAGGTCAAGCACAGCCCACGGTGTGTATAGAAGGAGAACGCCAGGAGAATTAACTCACTTATTTATAAGGATAAAGATTTTTGAAAAAATTTTGTCATGCATATTTGAAACCGTCATTTTAAGGTATCAGTTGGTGGGTGGTCGTATTTAAAAACAGGCGCCTTCCCAAGCCCCGCCCACATGAGTTTGAAAAAGTGTTTTTTTTTATTAGACCTCGTTCGGCCCGGGGGCATGCCCAAGAAATCTAACTATCACAACTTGAGGTCAGGCACACCCCACGGTGTGTAAAAGAAGAAGAACACCAAGAGAATTAATTCAATGATTAATATGGATAGCACCAGAACCAACGCGATAGCCGTGAGTGCGATACAGTACAAGTTAAAAGGCGAGAGTGGGTATTGGACAAGAAAAAAAATAAGTGTATTATTACTCATTAGGTTCAAATTTCTTGCTGTCGGTTACAATTTCTTGGAGTTTTACTTTGAATATTGAATCCAGAGCCAGTGTCGGTATCGACAGTGAGCGAAATAAGGTCACTTTGTGTCTAATATTTAGTGTTTTTATATGAAATAAGTGCTTTTCATTGCCAGTAAGTTTTATATTTTTTATTAGGTATAATTTATACTGCGGTTCTAAGCAAAAACGCCGTAACTACATTTTTGTAGAATGAATTGCAACTGTATGTTGATTCCTCTTTGGTTTCGTGTGTAATAAAAGCTCATTATAAAAGAGTCCATTAAGATTTGTATCAATGTTTCTTATTAGTCATTTTAGAGTAGCATAAAATATTTGTGTTTAAATGCGTACACCTGAAAATGAAGATACGGGTTTTTAGTGAACTTTTGACCTTAATGATAACCTTATACAAAGTTTGTTTTGTTGTAATCAGGTAAAAAACCGCAACAATAGATGCTAACATTTGTCTTATTTTGCAACGAAAGTGTTGCCAAAGACACTTCCAACAAAGTCACACAAAGTCTAGAAATATAGATATTCAAGCAATTATAGATGTAGCTGAAGAAGAAATAATAATGTTTGGACCAAAATTGTCCCCACAGAAAATTGTTGAAATCAATGATACATAATTTTAAATATCACTAAGAATGTTACAAATGTTTTACCAGTCGTCAAAATGTAGAATACTAATCAAAAAAGCGTCGTCGTTAATGGCAGCAGATCAAAGATTCATTTGATATTAGAAATATGTTCTTTATCTGCAATAAGCCAGAAACCTTAAAAAAAAAGCTTATCTCTATCAGTAAGGAACTGGTGAAAAAACTAGAAGTAAAGTATTAAAGGCTGCTAAGATAAGATACAAATGTTGGCAAAAATGTCTATGTATTCTGATTTGTGTGCAATGGATGCTAAGTATCATCAATCATGCCGTAGTCATTATATAAGTAATCGCAATTTAATCGCAAGTCAAAGAAACTTATCACTTCCGTACCAGACCAGGAATCGAATGATATTAGTAACAATTCTTTTAATATAACTGCAGATGATGCAATTCATATTCAAGTATACAATGTTATGTTAACTTTGCATAAATCTGCAAATAGTTTAAAGAATGCCTTGTTTAATAAAAAAAGATCCAAACCCACTACGTCATATTTATCACCAGAAAGTATAACATTAAAAACTGGTAAAGATGAAGTACTTATCAAACCCTTACACTTTGTGTCTTGGATTCTAAATGATCAAGATAGTGATAATGGAACCCTTCAACATTTGTAACTTTGATAGGAAAAAGTTGATGATAACTTTAAACTTTACTAGGCCGGTTCTAGTAAATCAACCACCAATTCCCGGTGAACTGCGGGAAATGTTAAATATATCATGTAAGTACAGAACTTGTAGAACAAACAAATGTTAATGTTTCAGAGAAAATTTAAATGTACAAATTTTGCAAATACAAAAAGTGACAATATTTGCTGTGAAACATTAGTCAATGAAAAAACCGAAGAAACCAAAATGAATTTAATGTTTATTTAAAATATTACTATACGTAAGTTTAATGTTTTCTTTGTTATTTATATATTGCACAAAAAAATACATTAGAATTTTCACTCATACTAATAATAATTTGTATTAAAAAACAAATCCTTCCTGATACTGCGGTGCCGTTGATACTGATTTATCTCATTATTCAATACTCATTGTCGCCCTATTACTTGTACTCTGTCGCACTCAAGGCGATTTCCTTGGTTCTGGCGCATTATTCTATATAACAGCTAATAACAACTCTATTTTTAAAACGCGATTACATGTTATGCAAAATAATATGCTGCCAAACGGTTATTTTAACTAAACATGTTAAAAAACTAAATTCCATATTGTGAAAAAAAGTTAAGCATGTTCAAAGTCGGAACTTCTTGGATTTTGCCCCGTTATTTCCACAAAAGAGATTTTTCTGTAGAAAATAGAGATGATATTTACATTACATAAGCATATTTTTACTCCTCCATGATTGTTCTATCACAGAAAAAAACAGCTATGTAAATTATTGGATAATAAAAAAATTTTATTTGTAACACTTATCGCATGAAAAAAACCATATAGTAAGAGTTCAAATGGTCATAACTTTTTCAGTACTACAGAAGAAAAGTCGTAAACAAGATTCCAGTGCCTTTAAGTGTTCTTTTAAAGATGGTAAAGGTGTCACATCTTTCTACTCGAGAAAAATTGTTGTTTCCATTTTCGGGCTCTATCCGCTCTACTAGTACAGGGACACCTGATTATCGATTTTTGTGCACAGCCCAGTGCCGAGTCAGAAACCATCCCATTAAAAGTTGATAAGGAAGTAACGATATAATCGGGCATCAGACATATAAGAACATAGCAATACACCAATACAACGAAAATAATATAGAAACTCCCATAAAGACAAAAACTGTAATTAAAGAAACTCAATGCAGACAATTTGCAACACGATGCAAAATTAGGACATATGCTCACATTACATTTCTATTTAAAATCTGCGGATGGTTATAAAACTCTTTAGTAAAAAATTGATGCGAAGGTCGTTGCTAAGCGTAACTAAGACGATATAAATGTAAACTATTAACAGTTAACTGTTGGCATTTTTCTTAGTTTATACTATTCACACGTGTCAATGTTTACACGACATGTCACAAGACCCACATTTTACTTTTGTAAACTATTAACTTTTGAGTTTTATCACAACAGTTTTGAAAGAGTTATGATATTTTGCATTTTCGGACAAAACCTTGTGTTGTGATATGGTTTCTGTCGAGAATAATCATCTAAAAAATAAGTAATATATAACATAGTGGCACCGATGACAGCTTTAACCCCCTAAATCGACATAATAACAAATAAGTGGGAACTTACCCTTGTAGGTAATTACTTCTAAATGCTGCAAGTAATTGAATATAGAATTGTATTTACTACTAGGGTTTGATGTTTTATGCTCAGAAACTTTGCTTTATTTTCTGTTTCGAATGTAATCGATTTATTAACCCAAACTCGTCAAGAAAAGAAAAAGTGAGCCAGAAACAACTAACAATTTTAATTGCTGCACTCTCAACACTTTACTAATGTAAATACGTTCAAAGTAAAACAACAACATTACTTTACTTTAAAGTTGTTAGTGGAATTCGAACTACATTATTCTGATATGTGAGTTAAAATTTTTAAAGACATACACGTTGTTTTTTTTTAATTTATACAATACTCCAAAAAAAATTAAGATTCAACAAAAAACTCAATAATCAAAATATACAATTTTTTTTCTAAATACAGTACACCAATAACTGTACAACAATAACAGATTTTTATCAAGAACGGTGTGAATATTGCGAACATTTTAGATCGCAATTGCAATTTTATTTTATCAAGTTCCATGATATAAATTTACGTTCGTTAATTACGCCCTCGAGTTATTGCAAAGCTTTCGTTCCTTAAAGCTAATCATATTAACAAAAAAAATAATCCAACGAGAATTAGAATACAATATATTGCGTATATATAAAACCAAAACCTTCTACAAATGTTTGTACTTATTCACATACATTTTTCATACAATTACCGAAACATTTTTTGAACTTCAAAATACGTTGTTACTTTAACGCGATACAGTTAATTTTAACAATAGATAAATACCAAAGTAATGCTAATATAAAATGCAGAAAGGATCCCACATTAAAATATTATTTTTATAATTGTCTTTTTTAAAGCTCATTTTATACAATAAAGTACAGAATTTTGTGCTTTTGTTAAATTTATAATCCAATTATATTTAAAATTGCTTTAAATACATTTGTAATGAATAACACTGCAGTAGAACATTTGGAAACTTACCAAAAGTAAGCACTAGAGAGAAGACTATGTTCTAAAACCTTAAATAGAATAAAACATTTCATTATAGATTGCGGTATCTTAACTATACATAAAAAGCGACTTTTCTTATTAATTTTTTTCGTATCTTTATAGCGAATAATATTTGTTAAATTATGGGGAAAGTTGATGGTAATACGTACCGTAGGTGTGACCTAAATTACATTGTAGTATGAGCGATCGCGTGTTAATCCAAGAATCTGAGTATTTTGAACGACCAGTAATCAAGCAACCGGTCTATAATAACAGACTTTTACATGGCAGGGAATGTAATTGAATATTTTAATATATCACATGAAATGCCAGTTTTAACTGTTTGCTTAAAATACTTAACAAATCAGAAGTTCTGAAACAATAGTGTTCATTGGAATAAAATTAGAGAACCTTTGTTTGTTCTGCTATTAAACTTAGTTACTCTTGGTTGACTTTTGAAAGTCAAACAAAGAGGACTAAACTTTATAATAACTTGTAGTATTTTGTGTGCAAAAATTGAATTAAATATGCAATATTGTGAATGGGTGCAGTAGAACATGTATGCGGACACTGTTTTTTTTAGTATAGTTATTGAACTACTAATCTACTACTAGATACACGTACGATAACACGTGAATATCAGAATATCAAATCACGTCACGTTTGGCCGGCTTCACATTATGTTTGACACTGTTCGTGCCAAATCACCATAAATGTTTGATTTTATTACTAAAAATTGAACGAAAAACCAACGAATCCCGCAACGGACGTACAGGCTTAACTATAACATTATGTTGTTTACAAGTAAAATGTGTGTCTTGCGACATCTCGTGTTAAAATGGACACGTGTAATTAGTATAAACTAAGTAAATGCCAACAGTTAACTGTAAAGACTAGTGTGCGTTAAAGTGCACGGCGCCATCTAAGCGATGGTTTTAATGCTTAAAACAACACGTGAGTCGATAAAGCTAAGATAACTTGTACAGAAGCATACACGCACGAAAGAACACCTGATGCAGCATTTCGCTCTTATTATGAGCTCATCAGAGGTGTATACTCACGTGCGGTATACAACTGTACAAGACGGCGGTTGGTCTTTAAACTCTCCTGGAGCAATGAATACAAGTAAAATGTGTGTCTTGCGACATCTCGTGTTAAAATGGACACGTGTAATTAGTATAAACTAAGTAAATGCCAACAGTTAACTGTAAAGACTAGTGTGCGTTAAAGTGCACGGCGCCATCTAAGCGATGGTTTTAATGCTTAAAACAACACGTGAGTCGATAAAGCCAAGATAACTTGTACAGAAGCATACACGCACGAAAGAACACCTGATGCAGCATTTCGCTCTTATTATGAGCTCATCAGAGGTGTATACTCACGTGCGGTATACAACTGTACAAGACGGCGGTTGGTCTTTAAAATCTCCTGGAGCAATGAATACAAGTAAAATGTGTGTCTTGCGACATCTCGTGTTAAAATGGACACGTGTAATTAGTATAAACTAAGTAAATGCCAACAGTTAACTGTAAAGACTAGTGTGCGTTAAAGTGCACGGCGCCATCTAAGCGATGGTTTTAATGCTTAAAACAACACGTGAGTCGATAAAGCCAAGATAACTTGTACAGAAGCATACACGCACGAAAGAACACCTGATGCAGCATTTCGCTCTTATTATGAGCTCATCAGGAGGTGTATACCACGTGCGGTATACAACTGTACAAGACGGCGGTTGGTCTTTATGTTGTTTGAAATATTTTATTTGTTTTTATACTTACTATGCAAAATGTTTAACTTCTCGATGTTCAATTATATTTCAATTTGGCAAAAATATTTTAATATAATAGTTAGATAAGATCGACTACAGTAGGGGATAAAATTCTATTGATGATTAAATTAATACAGATCCAGATACATCATACCGTAAATGTTGAATGTTCCATGGTACATATTCGTTTAACATAACTCAAAAATATCGTAGTTGTGTAAGAGCTGTAGAAAGTGAGCCGGGTGTAATTCGTCAAATGAAATACAAGCGTAAAATTCAGTAATGACCAATATTTGTATAAATATGTTTATTTAAAAGGAACAACACTAAGAGCTCTTAAGAATCCCATCCGCCATAATTAGTACCTACTTTTGATCTCTACACGTTGTCGTATTTACTTCTACAAATAGTTCAAATATTAGTTATAGATAATACCATTTTTAAAAAATCTATCCTTTATAACTATATTTCTTAGAAAATATTGTTAAACAAAAGTCAACTTGGAACAAAAGGTTCGACATGGAATACTAAATATTGCGGGAAATTTTTATTGTTGCAAAAATTGAGGATAAAAGTTTGTAGATAGATAATTAACAATTTCTTGTCATTACTTTTGTTGTATAACTAATATTCTTGAAAATATTGTTAAAGCCAATCTAGAATAATGGGAAGTTGGCTAGTAGACTAAGTATAAAGTTTTCTTACTCTTAAACAATTAAAAAATTTGGTTGAGGTAGATTCAATGATGAGCAATGATGATTGTTCCAATATCCTCATTGATAAAACATTATTTGTAATGTTTTGATTATATACAAAACTACTCAACGATTTAGGCAATCACTTTCTTTTGAATTTTATTTACAAACATTGCATCTGTTTTTTAGATTGACAAAAATATTTCCATTAATTGATGCTTCTAAATTGATAGTACTTTATTCCAAAACTCAATGATTTGTTTTTTATAAGTTGGAATTGTATATAATTAATAAATTATTTTACGAAAATTTAATGAGTACTACTACTTAGGAGAATTAAGTAAGCTACACTAGTGACTAACAACTATTACATCTCAGTAGAATACATGGTTTTTTTTATTAGGTGCCTACTACATTTATTGTGTAAAAGTAAAAAAAGTGCTTTCTTTAGTTTTTAAATAAAAATTATGGAGTAGGTACCATAATAATTAATTATCGAATTTATTGTATAATTAGGATCGTTGTTCATGAAAGTCTATGTTTTTAATTTTATATAATTTATGTCACTTGTATTCTAAATACAATTAAAAAATAAATGTGGGATTTTTTAAATTTTAATTTTCAAATACTATGCAGCAAATCAAATAATTATATTTAACTAAAAGCATCATCTGAAACCACTAACTATCAGAACAACAAATGACAGTTTTTCCATTGTTTAAAGTAATTAATTATGGAAAAAAAACTGATTATATTTCAAAATTTTGAATACTGTATACTATATGCACAAGATAATACTTAAAAACATACAGAAATAATGATGTAAACGCAGCATTTTAAGCAATCTCGGAAAGTTTCTGATTATAATTGTAATACTATCGGAATCATTATTAGCTCAAGCAGCACAAAATATTATGTACGTGTTTGTAATTAATGTTATCAAACATATAAATGTGACAATTCTATATGTTAAAAAAATATCTTAGGAAAATATTTATTAAATATTTACACAAAATATTTGAAATAAATCTTACGTAAATATTTTAAGCAAATATTAAGTATTATTATTATTAGTTTTCTAATAATATTATCTAAACATTTAAAAATGATATTTATGCAACGTTGTAAATAATGCAATAATATTAAATCCATTTACAAAAAGTAAAAGTATATTCGAAATTTTTACATTTTTTTTCTTTATGTTGACAAAGAACATTTTTAATGCATAAATAATATTTATTACATAATACACAAAGGTACACAAATTCATAAGTACGTAATATAACATATAAACACTTAGCCCAGGACTACAAATTTTTTGCACGTTCACTCAGTTTTTCCTTCTGAACAATTTTTCTTAATAACATTTGTGCATATCTTGTTACCAAAAAGCATTTTACTGATGGACAAAAACTTTTTTATTAATTTTAGGGCTCTTTAATTTTTTGAAACTAAGATTATGTCACAAATTAGTTTCCAAACCAAGCAAGGCTGATCCCATAAGCTAAAAATTTAATTTAAATATTTTTGTCTTTTTAAGGTGTAACGGTTACACTTCACAAATAATAATAGATGAAAATAAAGTGAAGACTCTAGCTAAGCAACCTAAATAAGAAAGAACACAATAGTATTGGGCTTGAAGTAGTGTACTAAATTTGTGGAAGATCCGGTATTTATAAGCGTTAGCACAGCAGTGTTTGGCTAAATCGGTGAGATGGGGAAGGTCCTTGGCAGAACTAAAAGAAATAACTGCTGCGTAACGTGGCGCCACCTCCTGGGTAACAGAGAGAAATAAAACCGATCAACAGGAATTCACTAGGTTTTACCTAAAGTCCAACACGCTACAACGAGCACCAATTAATGAAAGACAAAATATAGCACATACAATTTAAAATATTAGGAGTATCTAGGAGAAATGGTAGAGTCTGTCCCATAAAACTTGCGTGCATTAGCAATAACCAAATAATTATAGTCTGCGTTCAAATATGTCGCAATTCAGTTAAGTTTTTCGTTTATTAACCCCAAAATAGAAGCAGCGTACCAATTTAAAATTGGTGATTAAGTAAACTTGACGTACACCCGTCACGTACACGCGGTGACTTAAAAACTAATAGTACACTTGTTCTAATACGGAGTGCAGCTCCCGCCAATCCAAAAGGCCTTTTGTTTTAGCTTACCCCGCAATACTCTAAAGGAGTTAGTGCCAACAACAACGAGCGTGGGTGAATGGAGGCTACCCCAAGTAACAATTCTCTTAAACGCTTGACATCGCGTGTACTTAAGTTTCGAACGCATGCAAATATGAATTGGTTCCTTAAAACAATAACTCAGCTGTATCTTGTTGTACGTAGTTCTAATAACAAAAGTCTTTGCTAACGACAGCCAGTTGACAGCTACCAGAAGATTTGTATGATTTTGTTGGGAAGAAATAGAAGACTCAACTCTAGGAGCACCGCGTGCGTGACCCTCAACCGCTGAAGGATTTTGGCCGTGTATCTTCAAGGTCGGCGACAGCGCGATCGTAGGCACGTTTTGTGTCACAAAAGAGTTTCTAATTGCTCGTTTCAACGCCCCCAGGAATTATCCAGACAGTCAATTATGAGTAGACTATGAGGTCTAAACACGTGCTAAGGCATACGTTGTAATTAACAATTAATACAACCCATAAATTAAACAAAGAAATAGCAAAGATTATCCACTTACGGCGTAAATTGGTCGGATTTATATTTCCACACTAATTTATCGTGCAATTATTAAAGCCACAATTAAATTTTATAAATAGTTTTCAACTTCGTGAACTACAGCCAATTGCCCACAAGGCAGAGAAAGTTTTCAAGATGTCGGCCCGTGGCTTCGATTAAAACTCCCAAAATTCTGATCCACCAATAGGAAAATTTGTTTCAATGCGCGGTAAATTTGATTCTTGTCGTAACGCGCAACTCGAAGATTTTGGACCGTAACAAAGAGACGACCAAACAATCGGGGGACACACTGTATTTAGTTTTTTATATACTTTCACAAATGTTTAAATAAGTATTTACTGAATATTTCTTCAACATATTTGTTTTTTACTTATTTTAAATAAATAGTACATTATAAGTGAGAGAAATGCATCATTATAAATTTGTGTGAGTATTTTGAACCACAAGTGTGCGATAGCACACGAGTGGGACAATCATTGTCACGAGCTTTATAATGACATTTTTCTTGCGTTTGGTATACGACGTTTTATGTTACACTATCAGTTTTTTGCGAAAAAGCAAAATTTTTAAGTAATTTATAATTTTGTCATCGTTACGCAGATTTAGTTGTCAAGGTTATTTACAAAAATACAGAAATATTTGCATTTTTAAACATTTTAGTCATAAGTGAATAAAAGCCTATTTTAATTACTAAAATTAGTGAATAAAATGCATCAAAACTGCTGGTGTAAGATAATAGTATATTATGCTACTAGGAGTAGAACGCATTCTTTTGTGTTGAGCGAAGGTATTGCGGCCGAAGCGCAGCGCAAAATACTTTTCTTCAAGCGTAAAAAAACCAAATTCTTGAAGTAATTGAGGTGGTTTTAGAATGAATAGGCAACAGCGTTAACTCAACTTTACAACTGTCAAACATGACTGTCAAACAACATTATTTTTGTTGTGTGTATTAACACGGTTTGTAAAAGGAAAATTTTTTATTAATTTGTAGAGTAAGAAATAAAGCTATAATTATTTAACAATACAACAATAATAATAATTAACTCTTATTTCAGATGAAAACTTAAAACAAACATTCTTTTGTAGTAACTATATAGTGGAAAAATACCTATTTCTTATTTATAGTAATATTAAAGGTACAATTTTGTAATGTCGAGTTAATAATATTTAATCCACTACTTGCTGTTTTAGAACTGACATTGACGTCATTATAGTCGTGATGGATTTCATATTCACTTGACTGGGATATGCTCGATGTTGCGGTGGAAGTACTAGGCCTGTTAAGATCACCTGATGTTACGGTAGATGTGTTACCTTCATCGCACCCTAATATTCTATTGGCAATTTCACGTTTGTTTGAAAGGGAGTCTTCGATGTATCCCTCAGCTACATTGTTAGATTTCCATCCACCGTGTCTTTTTAGAGTGGTAATGTCTCCACCATTGTCAACTAACAATGTAGCTGAGGTTCGTCGCAGTGTATGACCAGTGTATTCCTCTGGATTAGGTAGTTTTAAAAGTTGCCACTTGTTTTGGTATACCTGAAATTTTATGTATCCCCATAACGACACGGTGGCATCTACCATTTTGGTATTTTAAAAGAATCTTGTTATGTTGATGTCATTAGGTCGAAGTGTCATATATTGTCTACATAAATTTAAATAAAATCTCCAACTATGGTAAATGTCCGTGACTTATTCGTTTTAGTATTAGGAATTTTTACTAGTATTATACGTTCCAGGTCTTCGATATCCTGTATTCTTAAATTGACTAGTTCGTCGCAACGACATGCCCCACTAACTCCGAATATTAATACGATCTAAGAAAATAGTATCTACTTTAGCGATTGAAAAAGTTATATTTGAAATTACCTTCATGGCCAAATATTCATTGTTTGGCGCATTTTGTAAAAGTTATTAAAATGTTCTTTTGAGAAAACTTTTGCTTTTTTGGTTGATACCCATCAGCTTGGCGCTTCAAGAAGGAAATTAATTTTGCGTAATTTTTAAAGTTTATGTCATGTTTAATATTTAATTGGCACTTTAGCATGGAATATTGTGCCCATAATGACGAACTTTTCATAGTTTCCGCCAAATGGGAAAAATACGCTAACATAACATTTTCTGTGTAATTGATTATATTATTTTCTTGCGCCCATTTCAAAAATTTATTGTAAGCAAAATCATATATTTTGCGCGATTTGTTGGGATCAAATTTTCAACTAAGGCATCGGCGATTTGTTTTATTTTAGGTGGAGTTCCTTCAATTTGCGACATTTTTAAAAGTTTAAATTTTAAATGGCGTTTCTGCTTAAAAGTGCTAATACCTCTACCGGCAAACTAAGTTACTAATTGAGCGTAAAATAATAATATTATTGTACGCCGTAAAATAATGTAGTCGTTCTATCGTTCTATATATTCAATGCGGTATAGTAAAATTCATATTTTAGCACGCTTGAAGAAAAATATATTACTTTTAAATACTGTAGAATAATTATTTTTTTCCGAAATTGTTACTAAAGTACAAACAAATCGACAGTAAAGTAAATAAGATCGGCACTAAAGTAATTCATTATACGACGATTTTAAGTTCACATTTTCGCCGGTAGAGATGTGTAAAATGTTTGTCAAGTTTAGAATCGCGTATGCGCGGTAAAAACATTTGACGTGAAAAAAGAAAACAGCTGATTACATTTGCTACTTAAACAACATTATAAAATTGTCAGATTTTGTTCAAATTTTGGAATTTCGGAAAAATGTAATATGTACCTCGGGACTAAAGTTATTTTTTATGACTCATTTCAAGAAAGACTACTAGTTCGTGAAGACTAAAATTTTAAAAAGCAGAAAAGGAATATAGATCTGCACAAATAACACAAAATTAAGTCAGGGTAGTGCAAATGAAGAAAAAATTATTAGCAGTCACGACGATAATGGAGAAGCTGGTTTTAAAAAATGAAAGTAGGAAACATCCAAAGCAAAATATAACAGAAAAAGAAAAGTGCAAGTGAGGGTAAAAATTGAATTATTTTATGTGATCGACATAGACTAAACGAAGGTAAAGCATTTGGACAGAAAGTCATAGATGCTGTCTGCTTAGCACAAAATGAACACAGGAAACTATTAAAACTACACGATCTTTAGCAAGGTGGAGTCCTTTTTCTTCAATTAAATTTGATCGAACTATTAAAATAAATGATTTCTAAATAAAAAAAATTATTTGTAAGTTGTTTGTCACTGAAGTATGTTACATCCTCATTTTAAATAAGTATTGTGCTTTTTAATTTGTTTCAAATTTTTAATTAGTTAATTTTAAGACATTAACTGAAAAGCTATGGCAAAACGTCTTAATTAAAACAATTAAAAAAAATTATTAGCTATTTTGTTTTCAAAACAATCTGCGTCACTGAAAAAATAAATTATTTCATTTTCGATACTTTTACGAAGAACGCCGTTAACAATTAAAACTAGAAAGTGTCGCAAAAGGACAAAAATTTTAGGAAATGTTATCAAAATATTAGTCATTACAAAGGTATTTTGCCGAGTACAAATTTGTTTTATTCTTTCAATGCCAATGTAATCTAAAAATTAATATGAAAACCTACAATTTCGTATCTAGTAGGTTGAATTAAAAACCACAAATGCAATTCAATATGCCATTACTGGTAAACATGAATCCAATTTCATTTTTTAAATTTTTACGATTTGTTAGACACGTCTTGTTATTATTCATTAATGAACGTCATTATTGTAAATTTAGTTGCCTAAATTCTACATTCTAGGTGTCCGTTTATTTAATTTGCGGATTGTACATGATAATATAGATATTTAAAAAAATTCTATCAAAAAGAGGATCAGATAAGAGGTATTATGATAGACATTCTAAGAATTGGTCTGATTGAAGGGAAAAGTATTGACATAAGAAAATAAAGAAATTGGATTCCGACTAGAGTAGATAAGAACATATGTTGTGGAAGATGAAGGAAATGTTAATGCTCCTGTATTGAAAAAAACTATTGTAGTTATAAGAATTAGATGGCTATGGTCCGTAAAATGTAAGATTCGTATTTTCGGATTAGCGCTTCATTCAACTGCCACAGGTAGAAAGTATATCTATTTCGTTTCCTCCTACAGCGTATGATGTAGGCAGAAAAAAGTAGAATGTTTTTAACGCGACGGGTGGTGAACTAACACCTTCACTACACGTAACGAGATATCGTACATTTAAACATTTGGTTAGAAAGAGACAACAAAACGAATGGTATGTTGCAGTTTAACCAGTAAATACTCACATAAATTCGCTTTAAAGCGGTATTGAAAATGTTTCTAGCGTAAAGTGCATAACTTGTAATTCTAAATATATTTATGTTAATCATTTGAAACAATGCTTTAATGACCTTTTTCTAAAACAAATTAGATAATGACGTTACCGTAATTATTTCTTTTAATGAGTTACACATATTTTTAAATACAGTAATGACATTAACCTTGGCAGAAAGTATAAATTCAACTAATGAAGTGAATTATTGTTTACTTATTATTAAGTAAGTACATGCTTACTAATAGAAAGTTAATAAAAACCAAAGTTACGTTTTCCAAACATTCAAACTGTTCAATCTCATATTTATGATTTTGTGTTAATCCAAATAAAAGTTTAAGTAGTAAATATTTTAATCAACCACTAAACAACAGTAGTACAACATATCGTACATAATTATAGAAATAAATATTTACAAAAATTACACAAAGCATTGATAAATAGGTACAAATTAAAAAAACAAATATGTTTTAAACCATGTCCTCTGTATCTGCATATAAATCATCTTCCGAATCACTGCTTCCAACAGAAATGATTAATGGTGTTACCTCGACATCTAATAATTGCTCTCGTGACCACCCCTGTACTATAACTTTTCAGTATGTAAAATTGTTTTTTCCACACTGCACTATCACACTGTTGCAGAGATTCTTCCCACATGTGTAACACACTAGCATCCGAATATCCATCTCTACCGATGTGTTTGTCGTAATAGGACTTGCAGATCCCCAAATGTGTTCAATTGCATTAAATTGACAATGGTAGGGTGGTAGTCGAAGAATAAAGTGACCATGTTCTTGAATAATGTTGTCCACTACGTAGCGTTTTTCTATTGCATGTTTCTTTGCAAGATTCAAAAGATTTATCTTTAAATCTTTTTCGGAAAAAGATATATTTTTATTTTTCAACCACTCCTGTATTTCTTGTTTTTTCCAAGCAGTCGACGGCATTCGTTCCATAAGACGGGAATGATAAGACGCGTTGTCCATAATTATCAAAGACGGATTGCATAGCTTTGGTAATAACTGTTCTGTTAACCATTTTTCAAAAACCGTAGAGTCCATATTATCGTGGTAGTCTGATGTTTTAGATTTTGCAACAAATACTAAACTTGCACCTTCTATAAAACCATCAGAATTTCCAGCGTGCAAAATAATATACCTTTTCCCAGTTGAAGAATATTGGGCATTTTTAACAGTATTTGGAGTATCATCTTGCCAAGATCTTTTAGGTGATCCTCTGGAAAATATCCACGTTTCATCCAGAAACACAACAGATAAAGGTGATTCTGCATTCATGTTCTGTATATATTGTTTTAGAAATTTAACACGCGCAAATACAACACTGTTCTTTTCGCACAGCGCTCTCCGATTACAGTCTTTCTTATACTTAAAACCAATATCACTCAAAATCTTACTTATGGTCGGTCTAGATGCTTCTAACAAGCCTTTAACATGTAACGTATGTTTAAGCGCATCTAACGTGACATGTTTCTTTTGTGCGTACATGTCATACAGTACATCCCTTATTGTATGTTTTAATCCTTCTGGTATATCAGTAGTTTTATATTTTTCCGACATCTCTTGTTCCTTTTAGGCAATGGAGTGTTAGTTTTTTCACTAGCAATGATCTTTTTAATGTGTCAACTGATATTTTTAAAGCATCACATGTTCTTCGCTGCACTGCCATAACACTACATAAAGAGCCACTGTTATCTTTTTCTCTGCAGAAATATTCATGTACGTTAAGAACTAATTCGCGGCACCGTTCATTTAAGCATTTGCCAGGCATCTTTCGACGTTTTAAAAGAGAAAGCACGAAGAAAACTACACAATAATTCACTTCATTAGTTGAATTTATACTTTCTGCCAAGATAAATGAAGGTTAATGTCATTACTGTATTTAAAAATATGTGTAACTCATTAAAAGAAATAATTACGGTAACGTCATTATCTAATTTGTTTTTAGAAAAGGTCATTAAAGCATTGTTTCAAATGATTAACATAAATATATTTAGAATTACAAGTTATGCACTTTACGCTAGAAACATTTTCAATACCGCTTTAAAGCGAATTTATGTGAGTATTTACTGGTTAAACTGCAACATACCATTCGTTTTGTTGTCTCTTTCTAACCAAATGTTTAAATGTACGATATCTCGTTACGTGTAGTGAAGGTGTTAGTTCACCACCCGTCGCGTTAAAAACATTCTACTTTTTTCTGCCTACATCATACGCTGTAGGAGGAAACGAAATAGATATACTTTCTACCTGTGGCAGTTGAATGAAGCGCTAATCCGAAAATACGAATCTTACATTTTACGGACCATACCTTTAAAATTTAAAGATTACATTGGTACTAAAGACTTCATTTAGGGTTTGGCGTTATCAGTAAGATGTGGTTAATTTAAAATGTAAATGTAAAACAATAGCACAAATTAAAAGTTTTGAGTGCATACATTAATGAGAAATCAAGAAAATTGTATTAAATGAAGGTATCTGCAATAGAACTGGATTTAATCTACTATAGATATATGTATGATACATAAATCCGTTGGGACTACAAGAAAATGGCCACAGTTGTTAGATGTGTATTTGTGTTTCGACTTTACCATTCAAAACTATGTTAACTAACAGGTAAACAGTATATTTTAACAGTAAAACCCTTATCTTAAGTGCAACGTCTTAGGCAAAGGGAATTCATTAGAGAACAGCAAAAGGAGTTTAGTAGCAGGTGTAGTATGACTGGTGACAGATGGAGTCTCTGCAGAGCTATCCTAACTAATAGTTTATCTCAGATAACTTAAAGCGCGGTCAGTAACTTAGTTACCGCGGGATAATCTCATTAATCAAGGAGCCTTCTTGGCGTTTCCGGTTGTCTCTGCTTACTTTACGTATTGAAATGGTTGGAATGTGATAAAGCAACGTGACTTGGGTAAATAAATCCCTGAAAACACGATTGCAGCTAATTAGAAAAAAAAATATTTTTTTTTGCTTTCACAAAACCTACCAAATTATATAGTATATTAGATGAAAGTCGTACACTACATAAAATCGCAACATAAAGTTTGATTGAAAACTTAATAAAACCGAATCAAAATTGTTATTAAAAGTTAAATCGTAGATTTTTATTATGGACTCAAATGCAATTGATATCAGCTAATTGGTATTACTCTTTATTCAATAAATTGATACATATTTTTTTTTACCGCACACAAAACTAACAACTTAATCTCATCGAATTTCCAGGAAAATAATTTTTATATTTTTACATCACGTATATCGAAGTTTGTTGTAAAATATTTTTATGTATTATTATGTAATAATAATAATCAAAACTTTTAATAACATTTTCCATTATTGACAAAGTTCTAATTTCGATATAACTAGCAAATAAAAAGTTTTGTTACTTCATACAGTTGCGGTTTAAATTTGTTTTAGAAACTCTTATCACATACTTAAAACTAATTTATAATGCGAAATTGCTACGGTGGTTAGTCTACATCGTTCAGGTTTATTAAAATTTATTTGATTACTTGTCGCAATAATGTTGTTTGATCTTCAATCTCAAAATAATATAACGTGGTTGTTTTATTTGATATTAAAATTTTAAGTTCAAAAGTTTTTTATTTGTTGAAATGAAGAAATATTGCTATTTAAATCGAAAAGTGGTACAGGTAAAAGTTTTTTCTGCAATTCAACTTTTATTCTGAACGCGAAACTTAGTTGAAATGGCCAAAGCAAATAAACTACGTAAGGGATAAAAAAGCTTTAGTGACGAAAGGATCATTATAAATTATTTTATTGCAAAAAAATGACTTCGTGAAAAAATTATTCTATCGTTAAAAAAAAAACTTTTATTTTTGTCTAGCCTATAATCAGCACATTAATACATAAATAATTTTATGTTAAGAGCTACTTTAAATAAATTGTCTGAAAAATTTCAATGTAAATTAAATGGGACTTTCATTATGAAACGACTTTATTGACAATTTCATTAAAAACGTTCTGAACCAATTATAACAGTTAGCTTTTCGTGCTGTATGAGTTTTAATAATTTAATAAAATTTTGCTTGCAGCTTCTTTTTCTAAAATAAACAGAGTTTCTATTACATAGTAGTTTATTCACAAAATAGGCAGCTGAATACCATTTGTGATAATTTTTTTTAATTGATTAAACAACTTAAAAATGTTATTGAAAAAATCTGCCACTCGTAATATTATATTCGACAAAAATAAAAACCAAACAAATAATTGCACATTTTAGTAGTCGTAGTGTAGAAGACTTTTTTTGCGATTAAAACAATTGTTTAAGGCTTGTGTGAGTTTCTTTATTTCTTCTTAAACTGTTGGTAAGCATAGTTGTTTTTGATGTTACGTACAGATATAACAGGTAAGATGGGTTTGATGTAACAATAAATGCTTTTTCCAACGAGACCAAGTTTGTTGAAATCCGTTCAGTCGCTTAGGAGTTACAGCTGTTTATTTAAAAAAAACATTGAAGCCCCCCACGACTTTATTTTAATAGATACCTCAAAAAGAGTTAATCAAAAATTACTCGATTAAAGCTTAGCTTTTAATAACATATATTTTTTTAGTACATTTACTAGGTGGATTTCAATTAAAAATTACTTTAAAGGTTTAATATGGCGGTTGCGCCCCTTGGCAACCATCTTGGAAATAATTTCCACGTTTTTTTTGCCATTTTAGTCATATATTTTTTTACCGCAAGTCTCTACGACGAATAGTTTCCGAGATACAACACTTTGCATTCTTATCTGATCACCCGGTACAGTATTTTGCACCAACTGATAGTTGGGTACGTCCACCGGAAAATTTGTAAACAACAAAAAATTAATTCAATAATTCTGAAAAATGCTTCAGTGTATACTTCAGAATGCTGATTGTTGCATCTACTGCCAAATTTGTTTTCTTTCACTTTATACACTCTGCTTTATACAAGTCCAAATTGAAGAATTCAATCAGTTTTGGAGTGAAAGCTATCTGAAATATATCAATTTGTAAAACAATTTCTACCGTCCGAATAGTCAAGTGTCTTAGACTCAAGGACGCCTTGGATAACTAAATTAGTAGCTGAAATAAATTTTAATTAAACAGCATTTTATAATTTCTTACCTTTACAGAATCTTCCACTTGAAAATTTTCAGAATCTTTCAAGCTTTCTGTAAAACAATATTGCAACGTTTATAATATTATTAAAGCTCCTTAAAAATTCAATGTGAACGAGATTCCCAATAATTTTGGGCCTTCTTATAGGAGTTGAGGAACAATAGGGTCGTCAATGATACACCATGTTCTTAATAGCCGACGTTTCGATTGGCGATGGCCAATCTTTCTCAAGGCAATCTATTTGAAGATAACGGTAGATTACAATTTATGGTAATTAAATGAGCATTATACAATTTCTATTTTAGATGAGTTACAAACACAATTATAAATACAAGATTTACTAAAAAAAAACTAGACGTACGTTACCTAAGAGTTGGTGACATCAAGGACTCCTCAAAGGAACCATAGGGGTCCAGATCGTCAAAAAGATTCAAAAAATTGTTTAATTATTAAAATAAAATTCAAAACCAACTGGTTTACGTTAAAATTACTTGGACAAGTGTCAATAAGATAAACATGTAAAAACAATACAAAATAAATTAACAAATAGTGTACAAAACAACCATACATGAAGACTAGTACACGAACAATGAATTAAAATTTTTGAATGTCAGTATAGATAACATTTCACGTTTATATTCACAATAACAAGGTCAAATTTTGGCGTTCGCCAATCGAAACGTCGGCTATTAAGAACATGGTGTATCATTGACGACCCTATTGTTCCTCAACTCCTATAAGAAGGCCCAAAATTATTGGGAATCTCGTTCACGTTTATAATATTGTTTCTTTCTTATACACATAAAAATAAGCTTTTTTTAGTAGTTGTCATAGTGTAAAAGTTACATTTTTCATTTCTAGTAGTGTAAGTAACTTTTCTTTTAATGTATACTGATAGAAATCTGTAATAACAACGTAATATTGGCATTTTAACCTAAACAATGAAATGTCCCGATGTATTTGATACCTATTTCTTTTTTTTTATTATTTTATTATTCTAGGTTTTTTTTTTTTCATTCTCATTTCGTAAAAAGATAGTATTTACTGTTCTAGATAAATTTCTCTCATAATAAAATATCCTATTATCGGTTTTTAGATTTTTTAACAACTATTTACATTTGAAGACATAATTGGGTAAAGCTGTTATGTAACATTTTTCAAAATTTGTGTATTTTGGGTAAATAAAGATTTTATGTGTCTGCCTATTACATACACAATCGAAAAACCAATATAAGTGATAATAGTTTTAATTTACGAATAATAGTTATACTAATACCATACAAACAGATAGAAAACAAAAACTTCCACCTTTATTTTCTCAAAACTTAAAATTTCTAACATAACACCTTCATCCACTTGGGTGTTTATTTATCAAAGTACTATGTATAGCTAAAACATAACTGTGTTGTGTATGTAAAATTGAAAACGTAATATTACCTCGCCAAAACCTTGGTTGTCAACATTTGTCAAGAAATAGTGAATTAATAAATCTATGAACGTTATTTTTTATTTAAACAAAAAGAGAACTCAAAACTTTGGATTTTTCCAAAACGAAAAGGTTTATGGATCGGCCGAATCTATTATTTTTCGACAAATAAAATTTCAAAAATTTCTGAGATTCTAACCATGGAGTCACACTAATACAGAAAGACTTCACCAATTATCCGTAAAGATTTATAAAGTAATCAATAAATTACCTTTGTTAGTATTTTTAACAACATTTTGGGTTTTAACCATTTCCTTTTTAGATTCTTAGAAAAAATTCATTCTATTTTTTGAGATCGTTGAAGTAACTTCAATATTTTAATAATCCACAACTAAACTCAGGTTAAAGAACAACAGACCAAAGTGGCAAAATTCTTAAAAATATGAGAAGATCCTTTGTTACTCCTGTGCAGTAATGAAGGTGTAGGTGTTTTTTTTATTTATATAAGAATAACATAGACAATAATATATAATACAAAGTTAGACCACAGGTATAACCCCAAATCGGTCTATATAATTGAAATTAACAAAATTTACATTATCAGTCTTAAGAGAAAAGCAAAAAAAATTACTAAATTTAAACGATCAAAGTTTTTTGAAGTTTCTTAAAGACATTCTAAACATATCTAAATCACTTGCGTCAACATTATTATCGTTATTGTTAAGATGAGTAATGGAATTAAAAATAGCAGAACCATAATTGAAAATTGAATATTTTAGTACATCAGTCTTCAAGTTATGCATTAGTAGCAAACTGGAAGTGCTAGCTCTAGTGTTGATAGATCTAGGAACATGAAAAGTTACTTGGCGTAAAAGTGCTGAACAATCGATGTGGCCATTGATCAATTTACAAATTCTTGCATCTCTCCTCAGAAGATCAGTGGGAGAGTCAAATGGACAAAAAACTTTATACTTTTTATAATACAAGTACCTAAGGACTTTGTTCTGCACAATCTCAAGCATGTTTTTATATTTAGCACTACTGGGAAACCAAACACCAGAGCAATACTCCAGTCTGGTTCTAATCAATGCAAAATAAAACACACAAATTGTTTTGGTACTTGCAAATTCACGAGTACATCTTTTTACAAAACCAATTAATCTGTACGAAAAATTTACAATAGACTGAATATGTTCAACAAAAGAGAATTTATTTGAGAAAATTATACCTAAATCTTTGTGAGACTGTACTACTTCTAAATTATGATTGCTGATAAGATAGACTGGGTCGTAAATGGCTCTTTGATTTGATACTGATAAAACAACACATTATTTTGTATTCAGTAATAATTTATTCTCAATACACCACAAATTTAACTTATTTAAATCTCTTAGTAATAATTTGCGGTCGCTTTCAGAATGAATACTACTTACAATTTCAAATCATCAGCATACATTAAGCAATTAGAAGAAAAAATAGGTGGCAAATCATTTACAAAAATTGAAAAAGAAGAACGCCAAGATTTGCCCCTTGAGGCACGCCTGACAAAGAAACATTTCTTTTAGAATTAAAGTTAAGAAATCTAACGCTGAAAGACCTATCTTTCAGATTTGAACTAAAAATAACAAAGTAAGTTTAGATGCACCAAGCCTATGAAGTTTAAGCAAAATGAGGTCGTAATCTACTACATCAAACGCTTTCGAAAAATCCGTAAATATCACATCGACGCGACCTCCCACATCCAGTACACTTCTAACATATTCAGAAAAGACTAGCAAATTGGTTTTAGTAGATCTGCCTGTGAAAAACCATGCTGCTGGGGACATATAAAATTTCTAACACAACTAAATAATATTTTGTAAATGACATATTCAAAAACCTTGACGGAACTGTTCAAGATAGACACATGTCTATAGTTAACTAGATTGGATTCATCACCTGATTTAAAAACCGGTGTTATTTTTACAACTTTCCAAAGATCAGGATAAACGGCTGTCTTAATAGATAAATTAAAAATATAACATAATTGTGTCGCGATTACGTCCTTAAGTGTTTTAAAAAAATAAGTAGGAATGCCATCGGGACCACTGCTCATTTTATTTTTTAGTTTGTCAAAAGCACCATTAACATTATGGTAAATATTGTCACAAGCATTACTACTCGCCAAAATGTTATCTATATCATAATTCGATTTTGTTTGACTGTGGACAGACATGAAATAATCGGCAAAAGAATCAACAATCTCGTGACCACTATATTTAATTCCATTATAATGCATTTCATCTAATAACTTAGTTTTAGATTTTAATAGTTTTGTATAAGACCAAAATTTTTTTGGATCAGATGAAACAGAGTTTTCGGTGTCAACGATAAATTTTTATAAGCAATATCTATTTTATTTTTAAGAACTTTTCTAGCACATTTGAATCTGCTAAAAAATAAGGAGACATTTTTTTGGCAAGCTTATTTTTGGTTTTAATAAGTTTAATCTGAATCAAACCAAACAGGATATTTACGTTCAGGCTTAATTAAACATTTAGGAACATATTTATCAATACAATCAAAAGAATCTTATGAAAGTATTCCACAGCCAAATTAACATCTGAAATAACATATAAACAGGACCAGTCAGATTGAGAAATCATACATTTTAAATCTTCAATATTAACATTTTTATATTTGTAACAAATAGTTTAATTAATTAATTTATTTTTTGGTAGTCGCACATGAATTAATAACGGGGATGATGTTTATCCTCTGGAACTAGATGATAACTTCCTCGATCAATTGTTACATTTGAAAGACTCGATAAAACTAAATCTAAAGTTCTGAAATTTGAATTCAAAATTTTATTAATAGAATATAATTGATAAAGGGATATAAAGCTATAAATATGTTGAATCTTAAAATTTAATTGTCATAAAAATCGGGTACGTTAAAATCACCAATTACTAGTATGTTATATTTATGACAGTTACCTTTTTCAAGTTGATCAGAAACGTAATTAAAAAAATCTGTGTAACATTGATTCTTACAATTCGGTTCAAAATAAACAGCTATAACCACAAAATAATTACTCCAATAATTAAAAGTACAAATAAGAAAATCAAACTTGCTGGTAGAGAATGATTTCACTATGCGTGGTGTTAGTAAGTCCTTAATAGTTACCATAACTCCACCCCCTCACCAAACCATCATGTTAATACACGAGTCTCATAATTTTACATGTTGACTTGTCAAACGCCAAACTGCCCACTTTATTAACATCTCCGATGCATCCATACTTAAAAACCCTTCACCTTTGGTTCGGTTGCACTTAATGTTTTTTCACACCTGCACTGATAAAATTTAATTTTTCTTACTTACACCATGAGATTTTAATGCAACGTCTGCATCGACACTTTTTATTTAAAGGAAATGACTTCCATAAACAACAGTTCTATACAGATTGTCGTTTAACACTTAATACTAAACATCATTTTACAAAACATTAATTGTAATCTCATATTGAACTGGAATACAAAATTCACCATTTGCATCTTGCAGTTTTCAAATGCCAAAAAACAAAAGAAAACGTCAAAAAATGCACTAACTGACATCAGCAAACTAAGAATATTTTATTGTTTTTTCTAATGAGATAAATCACAAGTAACGTTTTTTCAGTGTTGCATGCGAAAATGTGCATTATTACAAGTAAAAACAAGCGTTTCACGCAGAACTCTATATAATCTCGATACTAACAAACGTGTAAAGGTGTGAAACGACATAATATATTTTGCTCAAAAAATGAAACAGACATCTAAGAGCGTATAGTAAGTGCATCGTAACCGATCCGATAAATACAACTGTTTCAGAAACGCACGAGACTGATGTTACAACTGCACTACAAATGCAATACAACTGCACTAAAGTTTATGCAAATCAAACTTTCTTAAGACGGGGCCGGGTACGTACCTGTTCAAGATCTCCCCGCGCTCTCTCTTTAAACGTTTTAAGACCAAAATTTCAAACATAACAAATTTTGCTCAAAAAAAAAAATTGCGTTGTGAAAAAATAGTTCAAATAAAAATTATAGGTAATAAAATTACCAATAACTTTTTCCTTAAATGTGTAAAATGTATATTTTAGTAAATATTCCAAGAGTAGAAAAATCTTTATAGATTAAGAACCTTACATCTCAATGGATTATGCCCAAAATCTAATCAAGTAACATACATTTCATAAAAATTGGATTAATGGTTATTTAGCTATCGTGTTTAGAAACAAAAAGACGGCCGACTTCAGATAGTATATTTATTTTGCTTCACATTGTTCAGTTTGAAAGAAAGGTTTAGTTCATACCTGAATTGTTAGTATCCTATTTGTAACTTCTTAACAAACCCATATTTAACTGTAGCCTGTTGTCACTATTCACACACATTCTGTTCACTAGTACAATAATATAATGTACATTATTTTTTACATTACACAATTTTGTTGCAATAAATTATTGTAAAAAACATTATTTCAAACGTGGACCTTCTTCCTCTGCACAGCCATCGAAAATACCTAAAACAAAATTAACTAATTAAATTCGGTTAACAGTATTTACTTTTATTTTGTACAATCATAACACATATTCTAAACATAGATACATTTCCAATTGTTTCGGGATCAAGTAAAACGTTTTTTACACCAAAAATTTTACTTTCTGGATGAATAGGTATATACTTAATATTTTTGTATTTTTTGTAGTATAAATGGTAAGTTTTTTGATGGTATTATTAAGATATTATATGTAACGTCCCACTTTTTAGATTTAGATTTTTAGCGTGAGATGTATTCTTTATGGATGTCAATATTTTTTAAATGTAAAAATGTATCTCATACATGTAGCTCGCTACGCTTTTACGCATACTACAGATTTTAACGCAAACTCAAACAATTAATAATCGCCTTATCTTCATCGGAAAAATAAGTGTTGCAGGGCGGCATGGCTTTGGTGTGTATGTTTTAGAAGGTAGTTTTAGCAGCTTAAATAGATTTAGGTGAGTGCTTCAATTTTTGTAGTATAGTATTTCTTCTATATATGTTATAACACATTATTACACTTTTATACACCTTATATAAGCTTCCATTTAACAGTAATAATACACTGATAGCTTAAAAGCTCTTCTACTCAGATTTGCATATATACCTAAGTAGATATTGTCGGCATATTTCGTACTCAACCATACTTTAATTGAAGCGGTTTTCAGGTTTTCTAAAACAGCACCATTGAATTGTGAATCATTTTCTTCTGTTAAGCTAATTGGCTTGAGTGATGATATTAAATTCTGCAGATATGTCTTGTGAATTTGGGAAAGAACGGCAATATGGTCTTCATAACCAATGAATTCACTGTTCGATAATACAATAAGAGATTCAATTATCTTTTCTGTTTTGCTAAAACTATTACGTTGTATTAATTTTGCCATTGAATGCAAAAAAATTTCTCTAAACTCCTATGTTTTCGAAGAATTTGCCAGTTGGAAATAATTTTTATACAGTGTGCATATGTAATTCTGATGTCAACATTAGGAATTTTAGTTCTTGTTGTTATTTATGGACAAGTTAACAATAAAAAGTTTCTTCGAGGTACTTTGACAAATACATTTCGTTGAATGCTCATGATATTGCACCAAACAGCGCCAGACGATGGTCGCAAAAAGTAATACTTGGAAGAAGAGCATCTTTATTTTCCACTGCATTAACCAAATAGAGATAATTCTGTATATTGGATTTTTAAAAGCATTTAGCTGACAGGAATCTGCCCATGACGAGTAGTGATGTGGATTCTAGCACTGTGAAGAAATATATTTCCCAAAAGGTTGTTATAAAGTCTTGAGATCTGTTTGACCAATCCTCCAGTTGCATCTATTAATAATCTTGAAGGGTAATTTTTAAAATGTTTTATACAGGGTATCTCACCGGGAACTACCAGTAACCGTATACGGAAAAGTATACATGGAAAAAATTTGAAAATTTGAAGAATGATTAAAAACCAACAAAAATATTTTCATTTTTTTGACTAATTAATTATTTTAAATAGAACACCTTTTATATTATTGCATTTTCGGATTCTACGTCAAATTTTTGGATTACTTTGTATAACATTCCCTGTAGCTAGGAGTTATAGATTTTGAGATATTAATTTTTTTAGTAAAATTTTCACAGATGCGAAAGTTTAGGGAAATATCTTTTTCATTAATTCAATATCCGGTTAATTTTTGGTTTGTATAAAGAGAATGGACTGTAGCAAACGAAGATGTGTCTATAGATTTCATAAGCGTTTCATATTTGCTGTTACATTTTGAATTCTTCAAAAAGCAATAACTTTTGTAAGTCAAATAAAACACCTTGTATTTTTTAGTGTGTCGTGTGCACGTAGACATTCTCTTTCAAATCATATAAGCATTGCTAGGATTACGGCTACTACTTTTGGAGATATTTGCAATTTTCTACTAAGAAAGAGAAAAAAGTTTTGTGATTTCTAAACAACTGCAATAATTGCGTGATATTTTTATTACTTGTTTGTTAAAAAATTTTTGAATTGTTTATTAAATTAGTTTCTGAAGAAGCCCCCATTTGTAAGGAGCGAAACGTCAGACATCACTAGTAAAGCAGTGTTTTTCTTCTTTACCTCTACTGAGAACTTCTTCAGAAAGAATAACATTATTTTTAATAAATTAATATACAAATTTAGAACTAACAGAAATACCTAGTTGTCTATTGCACTTATCGATTGGTGCTGTGGCTAAAAGTCAAACATAAATTTAACATATTTGACAATTCGAATTTGTAACTAGTAGTGCTGAATTATAAGATAGGTGTTTCTATTTAACAATTATGGGGTCGTAGAAGACATAGTGTATGCAATTGCATGTAATGACTACTATAACACTCGCAACGTGGCATTGCTCGTGACTTAATAGTAAGCCCTCATTGCTCATTGCATAATATACTATTTCTTTTCAATTTTATATTAAATGAAAAAAAATTAATTCAATAATAAAATAGTTTTCTTGATGATACTAATATAAATTGTTTAAGAAAATTAGTTTATCCGCGATTTGATATTTATAAAGCAGTACATATTTATACCTATTTAAAAACTTAATAATAACCAATAATTATTATCTATAAACTCACAAATTATTTTGTGACAATTTGAAAAATAAGCCATTACAAATAAATTTAGTTTTATTTATCTGCATAATAAATAAAATAAAACATTTCCTTAGTGGTTGAATCATATCAATATCGGTCGTAAGCTTTCCAAAGATATTTCCTACGTGCACACTCGAATATATGGCAACGTTTTAACTGCGAGATTACCATAGAAAATAAAAAATCTGAAAATAGAAATTGGTCATGCAACGCAATTTTGGCTCATAGATTTTTCCACTAAACAAATGCAAATCGGGAGTTGCATATCAACGAAAACAACAATAGAAATAAAACATCAGCAGTTTTAACTGGTGTATTATTCTCGCTTTTGCAAACAATACAATACATACTCTATTTAAATTTGCCGTCCTTTTCAGAGTAAAAACTCAATTTTCCATCATAATAACTTTATTACATTAATTAAGGACACCCCAAACACAATAAAACCTATTAGAAGTTCAATTGTCTTCACTTTTAAATCGTTTCCTACTGCAATGGCTTTAGGCTTTGGGTTAGAACGGGTTGTCGGTGTTTGCTTATTACAAAACTTAAATTTCTACCATTGTTTGTTAAAAGAGAAAATTAAGGTATTATTGCAATTTAAGTCTTATCTTCTTTGTTTAAGCACAAAGAACGTGATTTTATATTTTAAAACTTGTCCATGTCTTACATTCCTTAATAGAAACTTTAATAAAATCGTTGCTTTGGGCGTTACAACATGGAAGATCTTTTGTATCAAAGTAATTAATGTAGTTTAAGCTAATTAAGACACAAAGATTAATTATGAGATAATAAATGCCATGTTATGCAGGGTAATCTTAGTTAAAGACGTTCCATAAAATTTTTGAGATCTTAAAGATATTACATAAAAAAGATATGTTTAATTAAAACATGAACAAACACGAGATTTTAAATGTAAATTAGCTATTGCATAATTAACGGTCGTATAAACATTTATGAAATTACCCTCTTTCAGATATATATGCCCAAATTTAATCGTGGTTTAAACAATTTCTTAATTTCTTAATGTAAAATAATTATAGTGGCGTGTTACTAGTAAGATGCTGGTATGTTAAGATCTGTTTTAAATGGTTAATTAGAGCTTTAAAGGTACTTACAAAATTTCGTAAAACGTAATGCTTTATTCTGAGGAAGATAAGTTTTGTTGAAACAATTTTTTTGTAAAATAAATAATTACGGTTATAGTGTATCACATAATGCTTATTAACAATTAGTTATATTTTATGTTTTTCTTTACCTTCTATAATGTTTACATATACTTAATTAATTTTATTACATATGCATACAAGGTGGGTAAAAGGTTGGAATGTTTAGGTTTTAGTGGTTTTCCTAAACCTTGAAGTAAATGCTTTGCAAAAACGAACCAATATACAATTACACACAGCTTTCGTCACCACACTATATATAAGTTTATTCTGATCTTCTGGATAACCATACATAACACTTACATCACAATACAATATTAAAATGTACTATACAAATCAATAAATAACATTTAGTATGTTATAAATTGAAGAAAACAAAGTTGTTGTAAATTAGATTTTCTACAAATACTACTTGAAAGTTTTTTTTGAATGAATGTCATTAGACTACATGAGAAACGTCGTCGTATCTCAAAAATTACTTGCACTGTTCCTATAAGATTTGTTTATTTTATTTTGTACAATCATAGTATTTATTTTCCTTTACTTTTATTTAATAACCCTACACTTTCACGTTTAAATAAATGTACCACTTGTTCTCAATTTTAAAAAACTTTGTGTAAAATTTTCGTAATTTATTAAAATGACAGCATTATTTTAGCTTACAGCTACACCCAAAAACGACATTAATATTTATATTAGTGACCTGAGTATAAGCCAAACGTTTCGCGTAGAACAACACATCGTTAAGATACTAAAAAACGTGTAAAGAAAGTGTGTGGAAATATCGAGCATATTGCTCAAAAAATAAAATAAACGTGTAACAACGTCGCAACTTAATAATTTTGATACAAAAATTGAAAAACAATATGTTGTAGGTACAAAATTCCACATTCAAGAAGAAAAATGTGCACCGCGAAACAATTTATAAAATTGAATTATTTATTTCAATATCGACCAACAATTGTTAAGCTATCTAAGTGGTAAGCCATTATATGAACACTTACCTGTTTCGCCACTATCATTAATAAGTCGGGACAAAACGAGGTATCGCGTTCAGAAGTATCTTTTAATAGGAGTTCTCTACACAAAGCAAAAATGAAAATTGCGCTTTAGAGAAAAATAGTGTCAAGTGATTATTATATCTCAGTAATTACTTATCAGATCAAAAAATAGTTTAAACAAAGTTTTGTATAATTAAATTATATTTAAAGCGAAATGTGTAAACTGAATATTTTTCTAAATATTTCAAAATTCAAAAATCTGTGTATAGATTATTTCCAAAATTTAACCAAATCGGAGTTATTATAAACACGACACATGTGCAAGGTATCCTAAAAATCGGATTGTTGGTTTTTTTGTTACTTGACGAGTATGTTGTTTACATACGGATAGATGGCCGGGAGACTGGCTGGTTATCGGGAAGTTTTTCTTTTGTTTTATTGTAAAGTAGGTACTAAGTCTAATTTATCGGAAAAATGAAAAATTGGGTGTTAAAATTTTCGGTTTAAGTAACCGTTTCCATCTTATTTATAAGATGTGAAGTAAAAACCATAGAATTTAATAGTATTTATTGATCAACTTGCACACTTTTTTTGTAAAAATTTACATTATAAATTTTTGAAAAAAATGTCATTTTTTTTCTAAATGTCTTTATGTACGACCGTACTTTTTTAATACTACATGTAAATTAAAGGAACTTTATCCGCTGATGTGTAAGCAGTTACATAAGTCGATTTTTTGATTTTATTATAGGCAACTAAGTGTTGGCTTAAATAACAATCTCGAAACGCCTGCTGTAAGTTCGTAATGTATTTTTGATTGGACGAGATGACACTAGATGTCGTAACGCTCAGTGGTCGTATATGATGTGCTCTCCTTGTTTATACAATAGTGAACTTACACTTGAGTTCTCTCACTTATGAAGAGTTCCAAACGAACGAAACAGATGTCGAGTAATTCTCGGTGTTTTGTTTGCTATTGTACTATCTCTTACCAACTTACAGCAGGCGATTTCAGATTGTTGTTTATGCCAACACTTAGTTAACTTATAATAATCAAAGAATCAATTTATGTAACTGCTTACACATCTTTTGACAAAGTGGCTTTAATGCAAATGCAATTTCGGATATGTTACAAGAATACATTTGATGTTGCAAGATTTATTGGACTACTATTTAAGTAGTCAAAACAAGAAGAAATAATGGTTGTTTAAAAATTTGATGATGACGTCACGCCAAAACCGCTGACGTCACAATAAGAATTCTTAGACAAAATTGGCGTGTCTTGGCGTTTTTAAAAAATCACTTATTATAAAAGTTATGAATTTTGTTGTGGTACTTATATCGTCACACTGTATATTACGTAATAAGTTTTAGAAGCTCTACTTCAGATACGAGTTTAATCAGTCATGTGTTGATAAATTCATTAAATACTTACCAAATATATGTGGTCATGTGTTTAAGATTAAGAGAATTAATAATGACGGCGACTAGTGTCGATCTTCACGCTGTCATATAATAATACATGACAATTATTTAAGTGGTAACTCAAGTTTTGAAATATAGACCTGACGGATGATGACGACAGATATTAACTGTGGGCAAGAAGTGTGTAATCGAACACATTATCACTTACCCTAATCTTAATATAATAATAATAGTAATAATAAGAATTATAAGAATAACCAATAGTTGTCGAACGTGTGAAAATGGCATTCCTCAGGGTCCGACTCTGAGCGTCACACTTTTTGCGATTGCTATTAACAACATTTGTGAGAACTTAGACCCCAGTATCGGTTGCAGTATATACGTCGACGATATTATTATTTTTCGTCCGGTCTTCTAAAATCCGAAGTAAATCGGAGACTTCAAGCAGCGATTAACACTTTTAGTGTTGTCGGGCGCGAATAGAAGATTCAAGTTTTCCAGTTCCAAAACAAAATGCATGCATTTTCTAATCTGCGTACTTCTCACTACAGACCTTGCATGATCTTTTACGGCCAAACGCTTCAGTGTGACCCGTCGAGAACTTCAAAACAATATCTAACAGAGCGCTAAACCTCATTAGATGTATCTCGAATACGAAATGTAGCGCTAACAGGAACCAACTATTTGACGGCAGCGCAGTCAACCCTAAATTTGTTGAACGTCACTCATAATCAGGTACGCTAGTGGAGCGTTTTATACATCCCGAGATGTAATCTGTATGCTGAGAATGGCATACTATCTCTTATCAGACGCCCTTTCGTAGAAAGCCAAAATTAGGATGTGGGGTAGTGTCAGGTACATTCTCTGTGTCTACGCAGTCCTACCAGTAGCGCAACAAATATCTCCGGTCTAAACGATATCAGGTGCTAATCACGTCCCTTATAAAAGTTGTTGCGTCTCCTAGGTGTGATAAGTGTCAGAACATCTTAACAGTACCGCACATCCTAGTGGAATGTCCGGAAATGCTACATTTAAGATGTAAATGAGATACTGGGTCTGGCAAAATGTATTACCCATTTTTAAAGAGTTATAAAATTTATTAACTTGGATAAGATTAAAAAATAATACGGATTTTTAACGAGTAGATTTTGGAAATTTTGTGACATGTTTGGACATTTTAACATTCGCCATTGCCCTCAACATAAAACCATTATGTCCTGATAGTGAAGAAGTCGGATCAATTTTAGACAAAAAGTCAAACGAAAGACCAAGATCTGCTTGCAATGATCGTAACCAGGAAAGAGTAAGGGTAGCTGTAACTGCTAGCCCAACAAAATGTATTGTTCATCATGCTGAAGCTCTTTATTTAACAGACAGGAGCATGAGAAGGATGCTGAAAGAAATAAAGTTCAACTCATAGAAATTTGCCGTAAAAAATGAAGTGAATGCTATTCCAAGGCACATCCTTTGCGCCGCAATGCAAGATTTATCAAGAATTTGGAAAAATGCATTGTTGAAGAAGGCAGTCGTTTGCTTGACGCTATATTTAAGTAATAAGAATCTCCCGTACCTTGTCTTTAAAAATTTGTATTGTTATTTAATTTTATTAAAGTGATTAAAGTGTTATAACTAGTTAAAATGGGTAATACCTTTTGCCGGACCCGGTACAAAATGTAGAGTTAAGTGATTTTCTAAATACGATGGGCGCTAAACGCTTAATTAATTTTCTAAAAAATGTGATTTTCTTAATTAAATCTAGACCACGGGATATAGGTGTGCACGAATCTGGATGTCAAAAAACAATGCATGTGTAAATATTGCTAACAATCTATTTAAATAAAATGTGTTTTAATTGCGATTTGATTGGCATTAATAAATTTCTACATCTTTCAGAGACCGTTGCGCATATTGTGGAGGATTGATTGTCAATTAACATAGTTTAAGAAGGTTTGTAAACATTCATAATTAAACGGACATAGCTATTATGGTTTACTCATCTGAAGGACATCTGAAGTTCAGCAATATTTTGTATTCTCTGTCCTAATTATCTGTTTTTTCCATTATTTTGTTTGCTATTTCTTTAACCTACTAATTTTTTTTTGTCATTGTCGTGACAGGCGCTTGAACGGGTCCATTATATGTCATCATGCACTGGCTGTACTGTTACATTTTATGGTCTTATTTACCTTCTATAATGTTTGCTCACTTCATTAATATTATTACATATGAATACTAAGGTGGGTAGGGTTGGCATATTTAGATTTTAGCAGTGGCGTAACTATCGTGGAGCAATTGGAGCGGCTGCTCCAGGGCGCCAATTCAAAAGGGGCGCAAACATTTGAAAGTATGAATTACCTTTTTCTTGTAAAAAACAAACATCCACTTTAAATAATAAAAAATTTCTTAGGTTTTTAAAACTTTACAGTAAAGAATAATTTTCTTAGTAAAAGAGGTCCATAGACCACATGGTCCGGGCGGAGTTTACAAACAATAGAATAGGTATCAAGTATAATAAATCTAATTGTCAGTTTAAAAGATAAGTATTTTTAAAATATAAATTTAAAACTTACACATTTTGTACGATAACAATTTCTGATAAATACATTAAATAGATTGTATATGTCTATCACGAGTATTATTGCGAAATAGGATATTCAATATATGTACGTATGATATGACACGTTTTTTGCTTTGATTTAATTTTATTTTGAGTAGACTTACACTGTTTCAATCAACGCTTACACACAGTTGACTAAACATGTTATTGTTATCTTATGAATTTCACGGTTTACTATATGGCCAGATAGGCACAGAACAATGCACTTGTATTTCTTTCTATTTTGCAGAATGAGTATTATCAAGTTAACACCTATTTTGAGTTCTTAGAAATGTTAGACACTGTTTTTTTATATGGTAGTTGTTGCTTGAGCTTGGGTTTTGTTTTATTCGTTTTAAAGCTGTAGTTATCTTTAAATAAAAGACTTGTAAAGTTAATAAGAAAGAGTTAATAAGGTTAAGTGAATGTGAGAGTGAATTGAATTATTATTAACCGTTCAGCTCATAATTACATTTTGTTTTTCACACAAAACATTTATATCACTTAGCAGAATGTCTAAAAAACTGAGTAATGCTGAATTCCGCAAGCGAAAACGCGAAAAGTCAGAAGAAAAGTTATTACAAACAATGACAAAGTTTCATCATATTGTACCAAAGTACCAGTACCAGATCAATGCCGTACTTCAAGAAAAGATAGCAACGTTGAGGAAATCCCTGGACCCAGTACCAGTGCCATACAAAACTTCGGTCCGTCAACAGTGGCTGATACTTACAGCAATGCTAGCAGTAATGCAGCAACTGCTTGCTCCCTTGATGCTGTTCGTCAGGTACCGTTACAGTTTTCCGATACTAACTTCGACACTGTCCTAACTGCTAACCAAAAAAATTAATTATTTAGTTAGGGCCTAACTAGCTTAAAGGCCTTTTTCTCAAAGAATAGGAAGAACGAAATATACACAAAGCTTCGATAAGAAATGGTATTACCAAAAAAGACAGAGATGATCAATTGCATTTAAAACGGCATTGACTGTGTTACGAAGAAAAACTAAATATGTGCTACTGCCAACCTTGTTGCCTTTTTAACCTTTCAAATAATGAAGTGGGGTTTTCAAGAAAGATAGCGGATTGGGCACATCTATAGAAAATCATGAGCAATCACAGTCTCATGCGATTGCTTGTGAAATTTACTTCCGATGGAAAGTTGGAATGACTGTAGACTTACAAATTTTGAAGAAATAAAAAATGCAACGTGTTACTGGAGGAAAGTCCTAAAGCGTATCATTGACGTTATTATCACTCTTTCAACAAACGATTCGCCTTTTCTAGAACACAGACTGTTAAACAGACGATCAGGAGCGACCTGTAGAATTACACGTAAATTAATCGTTTTGCGGCTTTGTAGAGGTTGACAGTCAAACCTCCGAATCTTTGGACAAAATAGCTCTCTCATTTAGAGTGGACTTCAAGCTAAAATAAAAGAAAAATTCATTGGCGAAATACGTACACTGTTGTGCTCATGTACTTAATTTAGTTGTTAACGACTCTGTATTTCATATTTCGAAATAAGAAACTTTGATAATGTTCAAAATCTATATGTTTTCTTTAGTTCTGTGTCTAGATGGACTTTGTTAAAAAATCTAATTTTCTTGAAAAGACATTATAAAAGATTTGTCCTAGTCGATGGAGAAGTAGAAACCAAGCTCTTGATGCACTTCGCAGTGGTTACATTGACGTTATGAAAACTTTGATGTATTTAAATCTAAATGGAAGAAACAAAGATAAAAAGGAAAAGCCAAAGCATTATTAAATTACTTTCAGCAGTTCCCTAACAGTAATACTTATTTATTGGAAAGTTTATTGTTAGATTCCATCCACATGGTATCAAGAAAATTACAGAGTGAAGAAGAAGACTTGAAACATGCGTGTATAATGTTATGTCTGAAACCTTCTTTTCTTGTTTGTGTGACGATGAAGAAATTATTTGAAGAAGTAACAAGTTGGTAGCCATATATTCCGCTGATATTTCCCTAGGGCTTGGTCCTCAACTTTTAAGACTGAAATTATGTTTATCAAATCATATTAAGGGCTTGGAAAACATAAGGGAGCTTACTGAAGTATTACTAATCAAAACCCAAGTGATTACTAGTTTTCCTGATATTACAAGAGCGTGTATAATTTTTCTCACACTCTCAGTGACAACTGCCACAGCAGAAAGGTCATTCTCAAAATTAAAAATTATTAAGAACTACCTCAGAAGTACTATGTCTCAAAATCGTCTGAGCTCATTAGCAACAATTTCTATTAAAAGATCTAGAGCACTTGGTATTATTTTGAGAATGTTGTTTCACGATTTGCATCAGAACAAACAAGAAAGAAATCTTTTAAAAAGCGTTTGTATTATTATTATTATTATTGTTTAAAACGTAAATATATTTTATATAATAGTTTATATATATATATATATATATATACAGGGTGTTTCATTAATCAGTACAGAAAATGAAACTGGAGATTCCTTTGCAAAATTTAAAGGGGGTTTAACATAAAAAAAAAATTCCTCCAATCGATTAATGTGAATTTTTTACACATCTTTAAGGGGGCTGTAACTCTTCAGGGAGGCTTTAAGGAAATTTTTTATGTTAAACCCCCCTTTAAATTTTGCAAGGAATCTCCAGTTTCATTTTCTGTACTGATTAATGAAACACCCTTGTATATATATATATATATATATATAAATAACCAATATTTTAATAATAGATCCTATATTCATACATAAAGTTTGTATTATAAGTTTTGTCACTTGTACATAATAATATGTGTTATGCATTTACATGTAACATTTGCTAACACATTAAACACTATGCAGAACAGTTTATTTTATTTTAATCGATTTGGTTCACGTTTAGCTGGAAGAGGGGCGCTAAGCGTAAAACTGCTCCAAGGTGCTTAAAACCTAGCAACGCCACTGGATTTTAGTGGTTTTCCTAAACCTTGAAGCAAATGCTTTGCCAATCCACTATCGCACACGGTTTTGTCACCAAACTATACATGTTTATAGTGATTTTCTGGAGCACTTACATCACAGTACAATATTAAAAATGTATTATACGACTAAATAAATAAAGCTAAGTATACGAATATTTTCCAAATATTAGAAAATGTGTATAATTAAATTATAACACATTAAATAATTGTTTTTCATGTCATTATTTAATTGTTGTTTAAAATAAAAAGGCAGTTTTGTTTAAATCATTTTAAAAATTGACCAATAATATATTCTTTAAAAATCGGTTTCTAAAATCAATTTAGGAAACGATTCAAGATATAAATGTAGTTTTTACTGAAAATATTACGTTTCAGTACAAATTTTCTTTGAAAACTTAGATTGTACTTTTTAAAATTCACAACTATTGAAATTTTTGTTGCGTTTAAATTGTGCATTTTGTTTTTAATAATTGATTACCCAGTCTTTTCTAATCAATTAACAAACTTTATATCTCTAGAAAGGTGAAGGTCATTTCTTTCAAACTTCAAAAAATATTTACTGGTTTTTTCGTCGAAGTAGTCAACAAAAGGCTTTCATTTTATTGTAGCGCTTATGCGATTATGCCCCAATCGTAAAAAAGTAACTTTAATACGTTTTTAATTTACAAAGTTCATTTAAAAAGTCAAACAAAAAATGAAAACAAGAAATAATGTTATTCAAAAATTAGCTGGAACAACTTGGGTAGCAGGTGCAATGACACTTCGTTCAGCTGCATTGGCATTAATTTATTCTACAGCAGAATATAGTGTTCCTATCTAGTTGAATAGTTATCATACGAAAAAATAAATGCCCAGTTTAATTGCACAAGTAATTTTATTTGTTCTTTAAAAAATAACAAAGTATTTGGTATTCTAACTTAAGTTATATCACTACTATATACATTTACATTCAATTGGTTTTATTTATCATTTCCTTCACTATTCTCCTCCTCTCATGTACATCCCTTGTCCAATCCACCCTTACCCTTTTCTACGTTTATTTATGTATTTAATCGTATGGTACATTTTAAATATTGTATTGTGATGTAAGTGTTATGTATGGTGCCCAAGAAGATCAGTATAAACCTGTACAGTGTGGTGACGAAACCGTGTGCAATTGTGGATTGGTTCGTCTTGGCAAAGCATTTACTTCAAGGTTTAGAAAAACCACTAAAACCTAAACATGCCAATTCTTACCCACACTAGTATTCACATGTAATAATATTAATTAAGTGTGTAATGTGATTGTGTTTTGTGAAATTGTGTTGTACATTTTTTCCTAATTATACGGGAGGGTCATGATGACCAGGTCCGGAAACCAAAGTGGTGATTCTTTGGAACAACATGTTTTTCCACTTATAGCACCTTTTTTCTCATTTTTCCGCTGTTAGATCGTCACATTATTCCCTCACATGTTTTTAAATTTTACCATCTTACCGCACATTCTACATTTCCTATTTTTGTTCTCCTACCATTTCCGCTTTTAAACCTTGTTATCATTCTTTTCTCCTTTAAGTTTCTTTTTCTATTAGATATTTGGGTATTCTTTGTGTTATTAGATATATAAAACATTAGTTATATTTGCTGTCTTTTATCTTTGATCTTTTTCTGCATCTGGTTATCCTTATCGCTCATTATTATTTTCTCTTCTATGTTTCTTTCTTTTTCTCTTAGCTTTTCTACCATTTTACGCACACCCTCCTTTTTGGTAATATATCCTTCGCTCTTCCTGACCATATTTTATCTTTTGAGTCTTTACTTCTTTTCAGCACTCATATAGAATTGCGTTTTCTTTTGTTTTTTTTTACCCTTTTCTTAAATTTCATTGGTCCCTCCATTCTTCTGGAAAACCTTCTCCTTTCCATATTCTTATAAAAATTTTGCTTAATCGTTCCCTCATATTTTCCCTGTGTATTTCCATTGTTCTCCTAGTGTTCCATCTATGCCTTCCGCTTATTTACTTTTTATTTTTCTTATTGTTTCTTCTACTTCCTCCCTTGTCATCCCTTTCTTTCTTAATCCTTCTTCTCCCTTTCTAATACTGTTTTCTATTTGTTTTTCGTTTCTTCCTTCCAAAAGTTCTTTACAATGTTTCTCCCATTTCTTTTCATCTACCTTTATTCCCGCGTCTTTTAATTTCTTGTATTCTTTGTCATTTCTATTTTATATTCTTCCTTCTTTTTTAAATCTTTTTTATGTGGTTTCTTTATGCATTTATATTCTTCTATATCTATTTTGCCTTTTTCAATTTTCTTCTGGCATTTCTCATTTGTTTCTTCGTAATTTCACTTTCTTTATTCCACGAATTCTTCTTTACTCTTAATTCTTTATTCTATATCTTTTTTCTCTACTGCTTTTGTCATCTATTTTACTATCTTTCTTATTTCCTCTCCTACCTCTTCCGATACCTATAATTAGTATAACCATTAAATTTACTCCCCTCGACTGCCTTCCTGTTTTTGTAATATTACTCAATCAAACATTCGACGAAAAGCTGACATAAAACGAGAATAAGATAAATGTCAACTTAACAAAAACTTACTAATTTAAGACCTAAATCTCAAAGTTCTATAATAAAATCTGATTGATGATCCAACAATAGAAGTCCCGGGCTTTGATCAAAAGAAAAATTTGGTCAAAATAAATTGCATAGAAACAAGTTATTCAAAAATCAACTCTATGTTGTTTAAATGGGGTGGATTTCTAATCCAAATTTTGAATGTGGAATCAAACCAGAGACCGTTGCACATATTGTGGAAGATTGTCAATTAGCAAAATTGAAAGCAGAATTTGTAAACATTTATAATTTAACAAACAAAACTGTATTACGGCTTATTAATCTGAACGATATCTAAAGTTCAGCAATATTTTGTCTTGATTATCTGTTTTCTAATTAGTTTGTTTGCTATTTCTTTAGCCTATTATTTTTTCGTCATTGTCGTAACTGGCGCTTGGACAGGTCCATAATATGTCGTCATGCAATGGCTGTGTTGTTATATTTTATGTTAATATTTACCTTCTATAATGTTTACCACTTAACTAATATTATTACATATGAATACTAAGGTAGGTGAGGGTTGGCATGTTTAGGTTTTAGTGGTTTTCCTAAACCTTGAAGCAAATATTTTGCCAAGACGAACCAATCCACAATTGCACACGGTTTTGCCACCACACTATATAGGTTCATACTGATCTTCTGGGGCACCATATATTACACTTACATCACAACACAATATTGATTATGTACCATACGAATGAATAAAAAATAAATAAAAAAGTTCTGTCCAGTAATTTTAGTTGTTTTAATATGCTTACTTACGTTTTTTCTTTATAAAAGTTATTAGTCATGCGGTGCAGTACCAACCATTAGTAAATACCAAAGCAATTACTGCGATTGAGCCTAAAAACCGTAAAAACTAGCTTGCAGTAGTCAACGTGTCTCAAATTTTGTTCAGTGTACATTAATTAACATAGACCTTCGCTATTTTAAATTGGACTTCAAATTTCGTTTAGGAAAACTGGGAATTTTCAAAAAGCTAATTGGATAAACTATAGAACATCTCTCGATTCCGTTCTTAGAAGGATACCACCGGTTTTTAATAATTATTTTAAGTTTGTAGGTGGTATTAAACGTGCAGCAAAACAATCAATTCCACTTGGTTTTTGAAAGGAATATGTCCCATATGTCCCATGTTGGTCGACTGAAACAAACAGATTTTACAAATCATATGTAGAAAAAACATTAAATCTCGATTATTTTTATTAATTAGATGTTACGCAGATGTGCTAATAAATTTAGTTTTTTTTTTTTTGTTTAAATTCAAAGAATTTAAGAATGGTTAAACACGTTATATTAATGACTTGATATTTCTTAATTTACAAATTTTTTGCATTTTGTGAATTCATTATGAACACACAAATGTTTCGTGGCCTTCAGTTACATTCTATAGATGCAGTTCAAATAAAACCAGTATAAAATCTAATTACAAGAAACTTAAATCCATTAGGTTAATTCCCAAATTACGCTCTTCTTCAAATATATTACATTATAATTATATTATTAAACGACAGCAATGCAATATGACAAGTTCTTAAGTTTTACATAATGATATGTAAGTAGGTACAAATAATGTTGTGTACATGTTTAAGTTTTTCCTAGCATACCTTCATATAACGGCTCTATTAAAATTATTTGCTGTAATGGTCTCGTGTGCACGAAGTCTCAAGTTGTTCAAGAATGTCACATAATTATGTAAATGAATACACAATAACTGTCAAGAAAATGCATTGTAATAGTTTGGCATTTGCTACATATACATGCATTCTTTAATTAATGTGTAAGTTCATAATCCACGAAGACCTCAAAATAGTTAGATTAGATTTTGTGTCATATCCAGGTTTCACTATTAAATCAACAACGTAAAGATAAATTTTCTTAGATAATCACGGTTAATGGTTACGAACATGTAACTAGACATTATAACATCTAGATAACACAATTATTAGTGCTAGCTCCCCTTCCGTGATAATTGCGGAAGTTATATAATTATTAAAGTTAGAGCGTTGAGTTTTGCCATTCAATTATTGGTAACACCAGTACACCTAAATAATTTAATAACGAAACCAAATAAATATTAATTAAATAACCTGTTGTATATAAAATTTCATTAATAACATTAAAATATTTATTGCAGTTTTGACGTGAGAGGGAAGCCGTTATCTCAAGCTCGACACTGGTCAGCACCGGAAGTATTTGGATCTAGGGCATACTTCCGTACAATGTCCGAACCCGCGCAGCTCGTCATCGACGACATCCGGCGCCACGACGAGGGCGTTTACCGTTGCCGAGTGGACTTCCGTAATGCCCAGACCCGCAGTTTCCGTTATAATCTTACCGTTATTGGTGAGTAGATCTTATGTGGATTATTGCAGAGAATATAAATTTAAGGTAATACTTGAACGTAATACAAAATTTAATTAATTCCTGGTTTAAATTGTAAGTTTACAATCAATATAAGTTTACAATAATCCCGTCAAACATAAAAAGAACAACAAAAGTATTCATAACGTTTTCTTTCTTTTTTTTTTTAAATAAATACATACTTTAAATAATTTAAAAACACATTATAAAAATAAGCAGTAAGTAATGTTGAGGTAAGTAACCATTTTCTGTTTTGTATTTTGAAACACAAATGCAACTAGTGAAACTACTTAATTTTTAAATGACGTACAATACTAATGAAAAATTAAAAAACATCGAAAGTTTCGCATTAACTCATGTTAACATACAGATAATGTTTAATGAGTGTGTTTACATTCTACTAATGACCGTATTTACATACATATACGTGATCAATCAAGCAAACATAGTTATATCTCAGCTAACATATTGTAACGTTTGTTTATTTTGAACACGTTTTACAAATTTACATCATAGTAACTAAACATACGTCAAACTCGAACTTGAACAGCACTATCGAACGTTATTCCTATTTATATACACACAGAGAAAAAAATTATAATTGTTTCCCAACTGTCACTACTACTTTAACGTTTCCTGTCAATTTTCAGTGTATTTTATATGAGCATAAACAATTCAGTTATTTTTCTCCCATGTAAGTTACATTTAAGGCTAAACGTACTCGGCGATGTAAGATTAACACAAAATGTACTCATTAGAAGGGAAAAACGTCTGAAGGCTGTATTCAGCCAACGTTTCGACTGGATTAGACCTGTCTTTGTCAAGGCTAATGGTGTGTGGCCTGAAAGCGCCCTTACACTCTTCTAAAAGGCTCAACATAGTTCAGAAAATAACTAAAGAAAAATTAATAGTAAGGAATTTTCTACTACGGGCGGGACAATTAAAAAATTATAACATATGACCCTTGATAATGGCTTCATAATATAATATTGAGGTAATTAAGTGTTCGTACAGGAGTGTCCTCATGCTATACAACGTGCAAAGTGAATTCGTACACCCATCACAATCAAGCGGATATACACTTATTCTTATGGCTTCGGAAATCGCGATCGGTTATGTTATTTTTATTACATTAATTCATTAAAATTAATTAATAATTATAGGTAGTTTTCTAAATACAATTTTGAAACTACAATTAACGTTAGGAGGTAAACGAATAATTCACTGAAATTACATTGCGTAGAATATAACAACATACCATGGTGGCTGATTGGTGCGGATCGTAATCTCACGTCTAAACTGATAAAGAGAAATTTGAAAATTTATATTTACGGTTTTCCGTAGTGATCTTTGCAACAAACATATTTTGAACATAGTATTACATCCGGTTATGCCTGAAATTACTATTAAGTCCGTTATTTTAAATAAAACACCCTATATATGTTTATATTGTTAGATTTCTCGCTTCTTAAGCATTAAAATTATGTAGGGTTGTAAGCGATTTGAACCAACAGTTTAAGTGTTATTCTATTGTTTATTGCCAAAATCTGCACTTTTTGAAATGTAGTTTGTGTAACTTAAAAGTTTGAAACTTTATAACTAATTTTGCCATATCACGAACTAATAATTGCATTTATCAAATGATGTTTATTTTGAGATTTTTAAACATTTTCTAACATCGCTTTTTCTAACATTTTAAATTAATAAATAAATGGAACACCCTATATCTAACTTAGTACTCAAAAAGAGTATAAAATAAGCTATTGTATGATATAAATATGTGTGCATTTATTTTGAAGTAACTTTTATTCTAAGAGAAAATTATTCAAATTAGAATTAATATAAAAGCAAGCTTTGAAAAATAATTGCTAGTTTTCATATTTCAAAAAACTTCTTAAACCTTATAATAAAATGTGTTCATTCAAAAATTGATCGTTCTAATAGTGATAATATAAAAATATCATATTTAAACAAATAAAAATAGTAGATAGACCAATAACGGACATTAAGAGCTTATTGAAAAACAAATTAAAAAAGAATTAATTAAAATTTAAAAATTGAAATTTAGCAAATTCAAGAATTGATACAGTTAAGTTAAACTAAAAGAAATTACTTTAGAAATGCAGAAAACTTTCGCAGTAACCCTTAAAATGTTGACCACCTTCTTTTTACCATTTTTGTATTTACCGCTCAAAAGAAATATTTACCCTGTAAAAAATGTCAGGGATGACAGATTCAAAAACATCACTTATTCTTTGTTTTATATTTTCTTTTGTAGTTGACGTGTCGTGATAAACGTAATCCCTTAAAAAATCAAGAAGTGTTAGATCAGAGGAACGAACTGGCCAATTTACTGTATCTCCAAGGCCTATCCAACGTTCTGGGAAATTATGATTTAGCAACAGTGTTACTTCTCTAACACAATGTAATGAAGCACCGTCCTGCTGTAGCCACATATCTCGTACAATGCCTGCTGGAACATTTTCAAAAAATTTAATAAATCATTTTTTACAAAAATCTAAATAATCTTCACCTTTTAAATACTTTTCAAACTACGTGGTCCAATAAGGTATTAGCATATTATTTCTCCCAGACGTTAAGGGACTACTTGCTTTGGCTGTTTCTATTGCAAATATGTGATATGTCGAGTTTACGCTCCCGTTTTTGTAAAACGGGGTTTCATCCAAAAATAGTTATTTATATTACTAGGCTAGAAACTGACCTTTGCGAGTGCGATGATGATTTGTAGGCCAGGGCGTTATCCGCGGCCTGCAAGTCCGAGCACTTGCAAAAACAGTTACTGGCCACGTGATATACACATTTTTTGGGCCGGTAAATGGTCAAATTTATTGAAACTTAAATTTTTTACTACTATATGGGTGATTCCGTTGTAACTGTCATATTAGTTTCAGAAAAATTTTTATTTATAAATATGTTCAAAAAATTTTTTTTTATGCACATCGTATATTACAAAACCCAACCATGAAATGATTCTACTACAACTTTTACAAAATGTGAATTATACAAAAATTCACGAAAAAAAATGAACCGTACTGACAGGCCACGGTACTGACATTTTTGCTCAAAATTCATTCCATTGTAAATTATACATACTTTTAACGAGACCCATACAAAGTCTAGGGTTAAATTATGGAAAGAAAGAAAACATCAAATTTCACCAAAAAAAGATATTTCTGAAAAACAAAGGGCCATGGTACTGACATAAAATATGTGACATACCGTTTTTGTCCTATCAAATTTGTAAAACGACTCTAGATTGCCAAAATTTTCAGGAAAACTTGTAGACATTGATGCTGATTCAAAAACAGCATTCCAATCATTATTTACAAATTATTTAGTAAAAAGAAAGAGATCTCAAAAAACACTGGACAAAGTTTGAACAGCGTTTGTAATGAGGAAAAGAAAATATATAAGACAATTTCTGGAAACTGTACCTTCTAATACAACTTTTACTTATATGAACCGTGCAATACAAAATATTCTTGTATTCGAGTAAAAGTGTATATTTATCTAAAAATTGTGCTTCTGGACAGGCCACGGTACTGACATTACCAATACAAATGTGCCCGCATTTCAGCCTTTTTAATAATACATAATCAAATTTTTGCCTGTAGTATTCTGAAAAACAGAAATTTTAAAAATTATGTAGCATTTACAATGAACTGAAATATTCTTTTGAAAATACAAGGACACGAACATGACAGTTGCAACGGAATCACCCATATACTATATGCCAAAACATTTTCGGTTGGTAATGCTGTGGGTAATGCTATTTGGCAGCTGTCAACACGGTGTCAATTTGACATCTATTAAAATACGTGTTTTTTTTTCAATGTTTACGTTTAGAAAGCTTATAATATCCTTCAAAATAAGATGTAAAAGAGTAGTGAAACGTATTATTTACGTATTCTAGATGAAGATTATACTGATTTCAATGTCATGAGAATATTGTGATATTGTCAACATTTAATAACTTTTTGTCGGTCGAGGCCAAGAAAAGGCAGGTTTCTGGCTGATTTTGAGTGATGCAAAATCAGTGATTATGGACGGAGAACCAAAAGTATATAGGGCAATTGCTTCCAAAACCTGCCTAACGTTAATTCAACTTCAATAATTCATTTTATGGAATAAAATTTGATTTTCTCTAAATTTTCATTTTATTCTCTTTTTTGACTACTAAGTTAGATATGTTCCATTTAAAAGTTTTGAGAAAAGCAATATTTGAAACGGTTTAAAAAATAATTGAAAACCACATAATGAGCATAATTTGATAAATGCAATTATTAGTTCATGCTATAGTAAAATTAATTATAAAGTTTCAAACGACACAAATTACATTTAAAAAGTATAGATTTTGGCAATAAACAATTGAATAACACTTAAAACCGCATTACAATTTAAAATTTAACTTAAGAATTTGTAGTCTTCTATGATTTTAACTTGTGTGTTTTGTGGGTTGCCTATTTGTTGTATTCTTCCCGCCAATCAAATCTTGAATTTTTAAAAATCGGAAATACTTTTTTCTTTTCAAAGTTTATCAAAACGATAATCTCCAATTCTTCGGTTTTTTCGTTAAAACTGCATTAACGGTTTAACCATATTCTCGATGTGTACGTCTGCTTTGTTTTTCTACATTTATTTGAATCTGGACAAGGTCATGTTCTAAAATATTACGTTTTGTTAAATTATTTGTGTTTTAATACAAATCGTAATTACTGTAAATTAATAGAATTGAGTACACACTTACATACAAGCCGCACACCACCTTAGGTAAGCCCATTTTAATTTTCAACCCGTCGGCGTCGTTATGTAATTTTTATGATTCTTATAGGCTTTTTTACTTTCCTCTAACTATCTGTTATCGATTGTATCTGCAAGATTTATCAATTTACTGTCGATATCATGTTTACCTCCTAATTTGTCACCTTGTCGTCTCGGACCAGATTTTGCTCTCTTCCTGCCTCGAGCTTTCAAGATTAATCGTAATTAGGGCATAATTTATGGTCTCTATTACCTTTTTCACCAATTGATATCGGCAAGCGGTTTGACGGCAACGGCAATCCTTTCGCAACTGGTACGTCGAGATATGGATTGTAAGAAATTCAAAAAAACTCAAAATATAAAAATTGCTGTACACAACTAAAAATTTAATTGTAACGTTTACTTACAAAAAAAAATAACAAAAGGAAAAAGAATTTAATATTCGCTATTGATGATTGCATTCACGAACTGGTATATTTCTCTTCATTCGATTGGCAACTAATTCTGGAAGTAAACAGAAAATGTCAGCAGTTTTCTAGCACTTCTATCTCGCAGAATTCATCGTCACGTATTATGATCTCATACTGAAGTTCTCGAGATTTCCAGATATCACACTGTCCTTCCTTTCATACAATTCCATCAGGAAAACTTAAGATCCACAAAAAGACCACACTTACCATTTTTTTGAAGTAGGCAAAATTTCTGAAAGGCTTCAAGACGTTTTTCATATTCACACTTTGAACGTGGAGGCTTCGTCGTCGTAGTCATACTTTTATGATGTTTTTAGATATTCGAGCAGTTGCCTTTTCTTCGATGCAAGTATCCGGGGTAACTATTGTTGTGATTATGGTTTGTGTTTCCAAAATTTGGATCTGCGGACCACTCCATTTCAAATCTTCTAGAAACTGGAGTTTTATTTTTCAAAAATTCTTGTTTTCATGTCGGGTTGCTGACAACGCTTGCCATAGTCTTCGTCATTGTTCTTAGAGATAAATTTCAACTTTATTGGTTAAATTTTTTTCTTGCGATTTTGAGCTTGACAGAATTTTCATACTTCTACTTTTTTACAGGTCGTTAAAGAACTTATTTCATTGTTCTAAGTTTTTCAGCACATACACGGGCATTTTTGTATTGTGTGATCAAACTGCAGTTCAACAACGGTCTTGGTAAGATCATGGCAAGCAAAATTTATTCTTTGCTACCGATGTAATTAGATATTATTAAATTTAGCGCTTCTACGATATTACTATCAGGGTTATGAACTGTTCTAAATCAAGATTTGGTTAAAATTCAATAGTTTCTTTTACAAATCTGGAACATATAATTACAGAACATGGAATAAATGGATGTTTTGAGTTACATACTTTATCACAAAAGTAATTCAAAGATACGCAATTTTTGTCCTCCAGAAATACATGACTGATAGAATTGGAAACTTTCAATTCTTCAACTTCTTGACAAAATGAGACATCCTGAGCCATTTGGTGCTTACAGCTTGGTTACTGCATATTGAAGTCACAAAATCCAAGGATCATATTAGCAGTGAACTATACTTCAATTTTTCTTGTAATAAGATCACGAATGACTTGCATAAAAATTTTCGAGCTTATATCTTAAAAATCATCGATTTTTCGAGTTTGGCCGAGAGTACTAAAATTGCAGGGAACAACATCCTCCGCAAAACAATTGCTTTGTAGGAAAACGGCATTGCGAGTTATAGCCGATTAATGCAATTTAACCCTTCTTTCAATTATGAGAGAGGGGGTTTCGTGGGGATCTGGATCCCAAAACTCAGATTTATTTTCCACTAAAACGATATTTTCTCTGAACTAGTAACTATTTTTCATTTAATTTTAATTAATTTACATTCTGAAGATGATTTACAATTTATTTGAAAGAACTTGCATATTGTTACAGACGTAACAAGTTTTATTTAAAAACAATGTAAAAATATTTTTTGAAAATATTTACAAAACACGAACCGTAGCATAATTACATAAGTGAATATAAAACAGTAATTTGTATTCGAAAATAAATTGAAGATGCGTAATAAGCTTAATTATAAATTAACAATTAATTATATTGTTTATAATGTTAGCTTACAACATTTGTAGTTGCGTTATTGGTTGTTTGTAGATGTTTCTTTTTCGGGATTGTACGTTTACGTCTACGTGTACTCAACCGCAATCGCACCTTGGTTCCTTTTTTGATTAATTAAAAACAACCATTTAATTGTCAATAGTTCTCATAACAATAATTTACTGCCAATGCATTTTCAGATATGTTACGATAGCACGGGACGACACTATATGTCGCATTTTTAGTTAATTTCTTTTATATGTTATTTTTTAATACATTTCATTAATTATATGTATGTATAAATGTATGTAGTTATACTGACACTGTTTTGTATTAAATGTATTTGCATTAAGTGGCAAAAAAATAAATTGAGGAAATTGAAGTTTATTGATCGTATATGATGTGTCCTCCTGTAGGACATATAGTTGACAACGCGCATTTGTACAAACAAAACAAGGGCAAACAGCTGTCCAGTAATTTTGGTGTTTTTTACTATTGTACAATCTCTTGCGAAATTGCAGCAGACGATATGAGATTGTTTTTTTAGGAGTACGTTTCGAGAACGTTTTTGAAACATAATTGTGTTATTTGGGTTGTCGCTTAGGAAAATTGTGACTAGAACAGGAAGGATTTTCTCCCAGACTCTACGTTGTCGGTACCGCGTCCCGGCCCGTTGAATTAATAATGGTAGTTATGCAAAACTCGATGCGTTTAATATCCATATAGTAAGACCCAAAAATAATTTTTTACTTTAAAATTAAGAGATTATATTAGACATATTACTGGACACCCTGTACAACTAAGAATAATTTTAAAATATGACTCGTTTTCAGAAATCATGGGATTTATGTCGAATCTACTTTTCTCGTAACCTTTCAAATGAAGCTGTAAGAGAAGAATAACACGGCTTTTGGCATCCTATATAAGATCTTTTTGTATTTCTTTGAGAATGTCATACTGCGAAATAACAAAAGCTATAAGAGAAAAATCACACGGATCTTGGCCATTCTGTATAAGATTTTTTTTGTATTGTTCTGAAAATCCCATACTTCGAAATAACAAATAACTGATTACATCGAACACAACCGAATTTATCCTACGCTGTGGCTTGCAGTCATTATAGTCGCAGTTGTGTCTTAATCTAAATTTACTTAGACAATCAAGGTATTCTGCAGAAAGATATGACTTGAATACTGCCAGATTACGAAATGGAAACTCTTAATAATTGACAGCATACCAAATACATTCTCAAAGTAGTATCAATCTAAAGCTTAATAACATTTTGTTAACAGATTTCACATCTTCTAAGGAACAAAATCAAAGAAAATGTATGTTGTGACCAGTAAAAATAAAAATATAAAAAATATATAAAACTGAATATTCAGTTTATTTTACAACGGTCATCTTCCTAATTAATTAAATTACCTAATATATCATCCAGTTAGTCCTAGGTAAACTCAACCATATGGCCAAGCAATTCCATTTTGGGAAGCAATGTATCAGTATCATCAGTACCATTGTAAATCTAACATCTTTTTTAAATGTTAAGGACATGAGTGTGGGTGACTTCTAATGATATTTGAAGAATAAATAAAAAGTTTCTAAAAGACGTCCTGCGACTGAAAGGTTGCTAGAATATGGCTTACCTTACAATGTGATCACCTAACTTTTAGGGTTTATTTGACAATTAAGTTTAATTGTTTTAAGTTAAACTGTTCGCTATGTGGCAAAACGCTGCCGACTACGGTTATCATTTACACACTTTATTCAATGCAAAATAGAGTGAAAGCTCATATAAACATATACTTGTTGAGCTTTGGTTTGGAGATGGAGCTCTTTGAAGATGAAGCCTTCAGGTCATTTCAAACGCCGGCTGCTTTAAAAAATATATAAAAATTGGCAAGGTTAGTTAACTTTACAAACCAAATTTCCTGATGCAGATTTTTCTAGCACGATTTTAAGCATCTCATATAAGGGAATTAAAGAGTATTTTCAGTCATATTTTTTTTATCTGTCACTTTTTGTACATTTTGGATAATGATTTAAGATATTAAATTAAGTTTTTATAAAAATAAAGTACTCTTGTTTTAGAGTACACAAATTTTAGATAAAAATCAACTTTTTAATTTTTTGTTTTTTTTATTTTAGTTATTTTATTTGTGATAAATATTATAATAAAAGTTTTCAAATGACGACCATCAACCTGAAGATATGTATAAAAAAATGACCTTAAGATATCATCTTCAAAAGTTCTAGCTCCAAAACAAAAGCTCAAAAGTATATGTATATATGAACTTTTGTCCTATTTTTGTTCCGCATGCTTTTTTGATTCAACATATTTTTAATTCTATGTCAATGTCAAAAATGATTTTCATAAAATAGTGTAAAAAGACATTGTATATTCAAATACTGACTTCAACGTATTGTAGTTATTTTTTTCTGTTTTTGTTGCTAAAAAATAAACGGAGGGACAGACGCCATCAGATAATAAGGTATAGAATTAATAAAAATAATTCTCAAATTATAGAACGTATATATAGCTACTAGAATTAATTAATTATGTTTTTCTTCAAGCGACAATAAAACGTCATATTATTGAACTACTGGCAGACGCTAAAAACTCTTTTTACTGTCTAGACATTAAAAGCAAAACAGTTATTTTGTTTCCACAACTATTTAGAGGTTGGTACCTCGGTTATGTCATATTATGAATGTAACAGTAAAGTACCAACTTGATTCGTCGAGAATAAAAGTCACTATAAGACTCGAAAATCTCGAAAATTTGAAAATAACACATGAAAACTAGCAATAAACGCTTGAAAAAAAATAATATATTTCACTTGGAGTTTAAAATGTAATTGTTTTGCTTAATTTGCTGTCTCGGCTGACGCCTCGCCAGCAAACTTTTAAGCTCAACAATTATATTGTTTAACTCCTAGTAAAATAATCTACTATTATCTAAACGAGCCTTAAAATTTTTATATTTACATAATAAATATTCCTCTTGCTGAGGGAATTGGCATCAATTATTACTCTCACTTTATCGTTAAACTTAAAGTAAGACAACAGTCCATTGTGAACAACACCGGACTATACATGTTTATAATACTTGTGTAGTTATTATACCTGTCATTGGATCTTCTAGAAACGCAGTGCTTTGATTTATAATAACAGCTCTCCAGTATGGAAATTTAAACTCAAAAGTTATTAATTACATTTTCAAAACTTTTACAAATTGTGTACGTACGTAAAATAGTTTTCGAGTAAAATGTGTTTATTTTACCCAATTATAATGTGCCCTAAAGAGAAATATAAATATAATTTAATTCACGTGCTAGTTTCAACAAAACTTTTTAGTCACGGGTTGAATTTGACTTTAAATTAATATCAGTTGTCAGTTCTTTAGGGTTAGTTTTAATTGTCAAAGTGTTTATAATGACATTGTATCTACAGGTATAGTTACCTCAGTATTTTATATTGATATTGTTTGAGACCAATAAATTAAACTTTGATCTCAATAAATAAGGTAGTGGACTGTAGCAATTTAAACACTTTTATTCTTAATTAAAGTAAAATTTTATTTAAAATGGTGCTTTAATACAAATAAAATTTTACTTGTAAAAGTATAAGACGCGCTTTAAGTAGTGTTTTATAGGGAGCAGAAGGAAACATATCGCGCTCTCGCACGTAAAATAGTGACGTTGTTGCAGAATATTGTAACTATCAACAATTATTTGGAGCTTAAATACAGTTATCATGTTATTGTTAAGCTGAAGTAAATTTTTATTTTGGCCGTAGAAAAGTATAGTATGTAATTCGTTTTATAAATATCTATTGACACTCGTTTTTCGTCACTCATCCCTAAATAAATCTCGTGTCTAAAATGCTATTTATAAAACTTGTTGCATAATATACTATTAACATTGTGCTGATGCTTTCCAATTTGTTATTAATTATATAATATATTTATAGTTCAAGTTTGTTACGTTGATGATGTGATTGTTTGATAAATAATAATTAATCAACTTCTGAAGGTAATAAACTACATTAAACTGCATTCTAAAAATGAATTGACAGATTTATTTATATGGTTATATATGGACAACTTCTTGACTCTGTCTTCTCGAGCTTTTTTTAATCATAAATCTATTAAGTTGAGTGTACAATCAATAAAACACTTTCCGTCAACAATTCATCACGTTAGTACTTGTTCGTTTTTACTGGAACGTTTTCTAAATAATATAGATAGTTGTAATTACACTAAAAGCACTTTACAGTGCGTATTACTTAACCACGCTCGTTGCATTTGAGTTTTATCGCAAAAGAATGTACAGCAATTTCTAAAATTATTTTTACAAAATGAGCAAAATTAATCAAGTTAATGAACTACATAAATTTATGTAAAAATATATAAACGACAAAAATTACATGATCTGATTGTGAGCAAATTTAAATAATTTATTATGAGAACCATCAAAAGTTGACATACGTAATAACTGTTGAATAGTCAATATAGTCTAGAGAACACGCAACATGTCATGTTTTGTGTTTCAAATCTAAACTGGGCAGTTTAAGCAACAATTTACCTATCACTAATTATAAGTTTCAAATGTTTTTATTTTGATTTACTAATATTTATCTGTGCTTTAGAAATGTATTTTAAAATAAATTTATATTGTTTATTGATTGACATAAATAACATTGGCTTTGGATTATACGTTGATGTGTTATGGTACTTTAATTACACCGCATAGTTTAGAGTTTACTAACGCCAGATGTGCAACATTTTCATCACATGCCATAAATTCACTAAGTTCTTGAAAGCTAAACCTATCATTCCTAATTTTCACATACTAGATAAATATCTGTATTTTTATTTTCATTTTTATATTGTAAATATTATAAAAAACAAGTATGGGATTTGCATTATTGTATATGAAATGTAATTCATACATTACTGCGTTGTATCGTCAACAATAATGTGCACTCTGTTTAATAAATTTGAACTTGTTTACCGGAAACATCAATCATCATTAAAAAAGCGCGAAAGTTAAGATAAAAAATCCATTCAAGCTTTTCGTGCTATCATATTTAAATTCAAAGATGAAGGCGATTTAGGCTTTAATAAATTACTTTAAACTTTCAAGCCTACGTCTTAAATTAAAGGGTTTTGAGAATCATTTATTAAGACAACCTTAAAGGATATAATGGTGGTATGTCACATCTAAAGAAAGCTAATATAGAAACTTCAATCATACTTGAGAGTTTTGTAGTGTTTCAGACAGGAGTTTTAACCGTTAATTTTATAAAAATAATGTGAATAGAAATGGAAAGTGTAAAAACACTTTAGCTGTTCGATATTTAACATTAGAAAAGACTGATAGATTAATGTGCACCTGATTACGTCTAAAGAATGTCGTTAATGTGTTTTCTACGTATAATTTACTTTCTTTATCATATACTTCTTGTCTTGAAAGATACTTTATTGCATCAAGATTATTTATTTTCGTGTGTATATTAATGTATAAAGGAAGTGACTATGCAAATTGAACTATATGAAAAATGTTGAATAAAAATGATCTCAGCTAGACATTGTCATTTGTTTATACGTCATGTCACGTCATCTTATGTTTATATTTACAATAGCATGCACGTGTGACTCCCCAAAAATAATAGCGCAAATTGATTTAAAAAGGGCTGTTGAAATGTTAATAAACAACATATTTGTTTCATTTTAACAGTTCTAGTTAATAGGTTTATCTTTAAAAGTGACTTTTTCTTTTAATAAATATATACAGTGCGTCCCAAATGTAATGTATAAATTCATTTAAAATGCAGTTGTTTATTTTTAAAAAACGCTTTGGTCCGTCAATTTTTATTTTTAGATACGCGTTTTTCTAGTTTACTATTATGTATACAAGGTGTCCCAAAGTAAGTTACAACCATCAACTTTTATTTTTTAAATGGAAACTTAACTTTTTTGTATTTTTATTCTATTTTTCTTAAATTTCTGAACATTTTTCATATTACATGTCCTATACCTATCTTTAACCGTTTTCAAAAAAATGCCGGATGCAGAAACATAATTGAATTCTAATATCTTATTTGAAAATTACTCAGATTTGTCAATTTTTATTTACCTTTACCAAGGCAATAAATAAACAATGCATACCTGTTATCATTTCTTTGTGTATGTCAGATTTCGTGTGTAAGTGTCAAAATTGCCTTTATCAAAATGGTAAAGTGCCAGACAGTAATGAGTAGAATAGAGAATTTGGTCACGCTAGAGATTTGCCTAAATCTGGTCGTCCTGCTAGAGATGAAAACAAACAACTTGAAGTTTTGTTTTTGTAGGAAAAAATCCACATACTCCTCTGTCGCAGATTGGAGTTAATTTAAATATGCCGAAATCCGTTGTTCATCTAATGGTTCGAAAGCAAAAATATTACCCAGTTATTTTAGTACAGGTTAAAGATGATTCTGATAGACAAATTAAGTTTTGTGAACGCATGCAAAATATGCACAATTTAAATAACGAATTAGTAAAAACATTTTATTTATCGATAAAGCTACGTTCTGTTTAAGTAGTAATGTGAACAGACAAAATTGTTGATATTGGTCAACAGAAAATCCGCATTGGATGATAGAAGTTTATAGCGAATACCCTCAAAAGTTAAATGTGTGGTGTAGAATAGTTCGCGGAAGAGTAATAAGTTCATTCTTATTAAACATCTCTAACTGGAGAAGTATAACTTCAATTTCTGGAATTTGAATTAGTTCCAGCATTGGTAGCTTTATTTCCAAATCTATTAGAGCCAGATTCTCCTGATTAAGAATTGATGTTCTTGCATGATGGTGCTCTTCCGCACTATGCCGCCACTGTTCGTACATTTTTGAATAAAACTTTTTGCAGCCGGTGCATCGGACGAAGAGGGCCTATTGAATAGCTTACCAAATCGTCAGACCAAAATCCCTTAGATTTTTTTTATGATGCTATCTCAAATTGAAAGTATTTAGTGATAGAACAAATAATTTGAAGCAGTTAAGAGAGACAATCGGAAGAGAAGTACGTGGTATAACTCCGGAAATAGTTGAAAATATACAAAGAGAGTTTGTTGATCGTCTTGGACATTGTCAAGTTGTAAATGTCCCACATTTTAAACATTTAGTTTGATTTCTTGTATGTTTGTTTGTCTTTTTAATTTAAAGTTTGGTTGTTATTTAATTACGTTTCTGCATTTGGTATTATTTCGAAAACGGTTAAAGATAGGGATATGTTCCGAAATTTAAGAAAAATCGAATAAAAATAAATGAAAGTGGAGTTTCCATTTAAAAATTCAAAGTTGTTGGTTGTAACTTTTTAGGGACAACCTGTATACATGATAGTAAACTAAAAAAATGCGTATCTGAAAATAAAAATTGACGGGGCCGAGCGTTTTTCTAAAAATAAACACCTCAATTTTAAATGAATTTATACCTTATATTAACAAAACAAAATTAATTGTCTTTAATAGTAAAAACTCTAGGGTATCAAAACGATGTGCCCCGTCATAACGGTTATTCTTATACATCGATAGTTAATAATAATAATGGAACAAATAATAAGAGTAACACCGGTTTTAACATTTGAATTAAATTAAATTAAATTATTTTCTAATTTATCAAGGTACATAAGTAATTTGTTTTAACTAAAATTATTCTAATATTTGCTTTAAAGTGAACATAAAAGTTATTCAGTGTAAAGAGTTTAACAACTACGGGTAAGTAATTATCGTACTGATATAAATAAGAATCGAGCATACCTACATCAAATTATTGTTAATGTTGAACGCGTTAATATTTCCGTTAAGTTTTTGTGTTAATTCTTGTGTTAACAGTAAATTACGAAATATCAACGACGAAAATTCAAGTTTCAGAGAAGAGTTGGTTGAGGAAGTTATTAATCCAAAATTATGTACAGTACAAAAGAATGATTCTAATTAACGGGTTTCTATACAGAGCGGCTATTAGTCCGATCGGAAACTCACGTCTAAACAGAAATTTAAAAATTTAAATGTTTAAAGATTTTTCATAATGCTCTTTGTAAAAAAATGAACATAAGTATCACTTCCGGTTATACCAGAAATGACAATTAAATTCGTTATTTTAAATAAAACACTCTATATATTTTTATACTTTTGGATTTATCGCTTCTTAAGCATTAAAATTATGAAGGCTTGTAAGGAGTTTGATTTAACGCTTTAAGCGTTATTCAATTGTTTATTACCGAAATCAATCTTTCATGAAGTTACGTACAGTCTTTCGCCTTTATAGTGGTGCGGTTAAGAGCAGGTACATGTATTAGTAGTTCCCCTTTAATTGCATACATATAAACAAAATAAAATAGAATAGATTTTGCTATTGTATGGGTAGGCTTAACAAAACTGAAATCTTGAAGCTATAATTTGAAACTGTAAATTACTATTCAATTGACGATTTCATAAAATTCAACGATCATCTGCAGTTAGATATTGTAGTTTCATGTAAAATATAATAAATTACTCTTCATAGTAAAAAAAGCTATAAAAACAGATTTTTAAAAGTAAAAGTTGCGATCTTTTTGATTTAGAAATTGAACTTTCTATGATAAAACATCCATTTTTCTCATCACAATGGTTTAAGAGGTTAATCATGGTCATTGTCCAAAAATCAATGTATTTGTTTTCAAGTCAGAAAAGTATAATCAATCAATCAATTAATGCATTTATTTGTTTTGTTACAATAAACAAAAGAATTCGGTTTCTTATATCCTACATACATCAAAAAATTAATCTATATCAATACCATTTTTCACAAACAAACAAACAAACTATACTATATTAAATAAAATTAATTTGATTTTCTTCCCTTCCTCTTCTCCTTCTGCTTTGAATAACTAGCTTCTCATCCTTCCTTCATCTTCTCCCTTAATGTATATTCTATATCTTGAATATGCTTCTTTTTCTTCTCTCCATTGCTTCTCTTCTTTTTATTACCTATTTCATCCACTCAATCCCTCTCCCTCTTTCACCCAGCAGTTCTCCTCGCTCTCTCCTCTTCCTCAGTTCTCCACATTCCTTACTTATGTGTTCCAAGTTCTCCCACCCATCTCCACACATCCTACATATTCTATCCTCGTCCTTTAACCAATATTTGTTTTCCCTTTCCTCATTCCCTACCCTAAACCTTGCTATAATTCTTTTTTCCTTTAATCCACTCTCTCAAATTAAATATCTGGGTTTTCCTTCTGTCCTTATCTTCCAATCTTTTCCATTGTATTTCCCTTCTTTTATTCTTCCCGCTCTTTCTTGCACCTGCGAGACCACATCCCTCCTTACTATCTCTGCTTCTACCGATCTCCCTTCTCTTCTTATTCTTGTTATCTCTTCTCTTGCGTACCCCCTCTTTCGTAATATAATTTCCTTTCCTCTTCTCCATATTTTACCCTCTGCATTTCTATTTCTTTCCAGCACTCGTTTAATACCTCTTTCTCTCTCTTGCTTTCGATTTTCCCTCATATCTCATTGCCCTTCTTCCTGTATGTGTTCTTAATTTTTCCATCTTGACCTCCTCCTCCACTATGTATCCCGGTGTTTCTTTTCTAATCCTAGTGTCCATTTCCAATATTTTTCTTGAATTCATTCCAGCTCCTCCATTCTTTCCATCCCCATAATTCCGCCCCATATGTCAAAACACTTCTTACCATCCTATCGAACACCATCTCCTTTTCTCAAGGTGTTTCCCAAATATTCTTTCCCCTATGCCCCATACTTGTCTGACTACCTTATTTCCTTTCTGTTCCAGTTCCTTTATATGCTCTCTATTCTTGTTATCATAGCTTATAACGTATCCCAGATATTTGTATTTGTCCACTTTTTCTATTTCCTCTTCCCCCACCACCATTTCATTTTCTTTCTCTTCCTTTTTTTTCTTAAATTCCATGATCTTCGTTTTCCCCACATTCGCCTCCAATCCTTTCTTTCTAAGTACTTTTTAATTACTTTATCGTCTCTTTTCGTTTCCTCGCTCTTCGCCACTGCCACTAAGTCATCCGCATACGCTAACACTCTAACTTTTTTTTCCAATCAGTATCCCTCCCACTTGTTGCTTTTCCAACTCCTCCTCCATGTCCCCTATATAGCTGCAAATAAACTCGGGCTCATCGGGCATCCTTGTCTTAATCCTCTTAGTATTCTGAACCCTTCCCCACTTTACCTTTGACTCTAGCTTTGCATCTTGTTTTTTTTATAGCACTCCAATCGCCCACCAAACTTTCACTTGTCCCTTTCATTTTCAAATACCCCCACAAACACTCCCTTTCCACCCTGTCAAACGCCGCCTTTACGTCTATAAAGATTGCCCACATTTTACCCCCTTCTTCTCAATCTATCTATAACTATAAAATACTTACGTTAATATAGTTGATTAAAATTACCATGATAAAGATAACAATTGTTTTTTACTTATCAACATTTACAAATGGCTAATCTGGTATTTGCATTTAAAAATAAATAAATATTAAATTAAAATGACGTTTAATTTCTATAGTTCTTTATAATTAGTTAATTAATGATTTATTTCAAAATTTAATTTGCAAAATTTTATTTGTTTGTTTCTAAAATCGATCAAAAGTTTTTTGGTTTCTTTACTTCAAAATTTGACATATATTATCCTATTAATTATATTAACATTTTAAATTGTAAACTCCTGATTATTTTAAAGTGTTAATTTTGTCCTTCTCATTGAATACTGTTTTAAATGTCCGAAATTTTATGAATCACCCTTTGCAATAATTTACAGTTTCAAGTTATACCTTCAGGCCCTAGTTTGTTAATCCGGTATCGAGTCTCCTATAAAGCAGCAAAATATATCCCATTTCTAATTTGTTTATGTTCTACGCAATTAAAGGGGAACGACTAATTTATGCACCTGCTGTAAACCGCGCCATTATAAACGCGAATGACTGTACCTTACATGGTGTAATAGTTAAAATTTGAAACTTTTATAACTAATTTTACTGTACCATGAACTAATAATTGCATTTATCAAATCATGTTAATTTTTGTAATTTTCAATTCTTTTATACATTTTCAAATAACGCTTTTTTACGAAAATTTCAAATTAAACATCATGTATTTAACTTAGTAGTCAAAAGAGCATAAAATAAGCTATTGTTTGATATAAAATGACAGCAATTATTTTAAAACAACTTAGTGAAAACAGTTATTTATTTACCGAGGACGTACAGGTGCACTTTTTTTGGCCGAGTGAGCATTTGAACAAACTAGCTAGGCCAAATAGCATCTTTACCAAGGTAATTTTTCCAGATACAAATAATCGACAAAATAGAAATTCAATGTTTCGATTGCAAAGTCGCAGGTCCAGAATTCAAACTGCCCTATTTATTTTGTGACAAAGTCTATTTTGTTCATACATGTTTGTTTTAACACAATTTATCTGAGAAAAGGAAAACCGGGTAATCGGTTTTACAAAAGACGGTTTATCGATAAACCGGTTCAAAAATCCAGTTGTTTAGACCTATTCAAGAAACCGCGGTTCCCAAACCGGTTCACCAAACCGCGGCTTTTAAACCGGCTTAACAAACGTTTAATAAACACTGCGCTTTTAAACTTCTTTAACAACCCCGGTTTTTTAAACCGTTTGAAAAAAACGTGGTTTATAAAACGGTTTAACAAACTGCGGTTTCCAAACCAGTTCAAAACCACCGTTTTAAAACCGGTTCATTAAACTTTTTTCAGAGACAATTTTATTGTTGGGAACGTTATCTCTTTTAAAAAATGTTTTTAGTTTCGTGTTAATTAAGTAGAATAAAAAGAAAGAGATGTTAGATTTTACAGATCGGTTCAATAAACCGATTTTGTACAATGGTTCCAGAAACCGATTTTTAAAACCGGTTTAACAAAGCCATTGTTTAAACCCGTTTATCAACCCGATTTTTAAACTAGTTGAACAAACCGATTTTTTAAACCGGTTCAACTAGAACCTTTCGATTAATCGTAAACCGGATTTTATTGCTACCACAAGTCTATATAGTAACATACACGCACGAAAAGAACACCTTGGTTTATCGACATGAGTATTTCGCTTTGATGACGATATTGCAAATTAACATTCAGTTGTCGTTACAGTTAACTGTCGCATTTTATTATTTTATAGTATTATTTACGTGTACTTTATACAAGAAATGTCGTAAGACTCTACTTTCACTGTTTGATATGGTTTGTTCATTGAAACAGCAGATGTTTTAAAAACATGCAAGTATTGTTGGATACTTTGTGTAGTTGCAGTGTGCATAAGAACTATCCGTTTCTTCATTGAAGAAAGAGATATTTCCCCATCTCAAAAGATTTGCTGTTTTTAACTGATCTGTACGAGGTGCTTTTTGCTTTTACTTTGCATAGCTGCTGTTTATTTGCACAATCGAAATACTCTAATTTGATAAAAATATACTTTTTTGCATTAACACTTTAGTTATCGATTAGCTTAAACTACATATAACTTTTAATCAAGCAAAAACCAACACTAAACAACGAAATTTAAAAATAATTTACGTAACGAGTGTCGAAAGTAACCCATAGCAGAACGAACGTGGATGCCACGTGAGGTCGTAGAACAAACGTGGCATGTGAGGAGTTCTGATATGGGACTTTCGACATAAGTAACGTACAACATTTTTGTGCTGTTTCTTAAAAAAACCGACTGGTGTTTTAATTTAACAAAAATCGTCGCCTCGGATGTTGCGTTGGCATTACTGTATTACTAACAAAAATCAAATTTAAAGTTCAAACAATAAAATATATTTCTTTACCGCTTAAAATAATTAACACCATGAATATTCCTAATCACATACAAAAGTATGCAGAAGAAGATTGTTAATTTACTTCCATCAAATCAGCAACCGATATAAGGGAAGAGTATAACAAATTTATCAAATGGTGTGAAGAAAATGCAGAAACGGTTTTACTTGCATTTATTTTAAAATAAAATCAGATATTATGAAAGCTTCAACACTATGGAGTATATATTCAATGCTAAAATCCACACTTAGCATACATCACAACATCCACATTAATAATATTGACAATTAGTAGCTTTTTTTAAAAGGCAAAATGACCGTTATCAACCAAAGAAATCCGATATTTTTACAGAAGTTGACGTAAAAACTTGCATTGCTTAAAACCGTTCTCAACGAAAAGTTTTTTTACTCATGAAGGTAAGTACATTTTTAACTATGTTAATTTTAAAAATATTACATACCAAACTCTTAAATTAATTAAACACTAAAATCTACAATTAAATATACAACGTGTCCAAGATAAGAATGCCACTATGGGGATCTCGGAAACGATAAGAGATGGAAGGTCAGTTAAATGGAACAAAAGTTGCGCATTTGAGGGGATGTATTTATAGTCCTTGAAGAACTTCGGATATCTCTTTTAGTCTTTGAGATATTTGAAAAAATTAAATTTTCTGATTTTCGTTTTTATTTTTCCTGCCTTATTTGAAGAGATATCAAGAAAAGAATAGCACATTTTCATTGCCACTTTTCTAGCTCTACCTAATGGTTTTTGATACAACGTTTCGTTTGTTAGCAACCATCATCAACTTTATTTTTTTAAATACACGAAAAAATATTTTTTGCCATATTTAATTCTCTTCTTGATACTGAATTCAACAATATGTCACACTTTATATTTTTGAGACTTTTCGGATGAGAAAATTAATATTCAATGTAAAATATCGAAAACGTACAGTACCGAAACATTAGAAAACCGTAAAATTATAATAAAAATATGTTTTGTAATTTTAAATAATAGACAAATAAAAAACAAATTTATTTTAAAGGTTAATAAACTCACAAAAGATGTTCAAAAAAGATTCCCGTTATTCTCCAAACATAAATAGCATCTTCTAACTGTAGAATTTAACACATTCCTCAACATTTGAGGAGTAATACTAGCACACGCTTTGAAAACTAATCTTTGTAACATTTCTTCGTTTTCAATATTGTTTCCATAAATGTAATTTTAATGTATCCCTAAAGAAAAAATCCAAAGGTGTTATATCTGGAGAACGGGCTGGCCTCAGTACATTTGCATAAGTGCCAATACATCTTTCTGAAATCTAACTGACAAGTATTCTCTGACAACTCTAAAATTATGTGCTTGGTGCACCGTCCTGCATAAACCAACAACCTTCAACTTTTGGATAGACAAATCATTCAAATCTATCTCTAATTCATTTGGAGTAAAATTTGGTATCGTTCAGAATTTAAGGATTCGTGGTAAATGAAAGGACCTATAATTCGAGTACCAAATATAGCAGCCTACATAATAAATCCGAAACGGTGTTGGTGTTTGGCCGTTTTGTACAACCGTGGATTTTCTCTTGCCCAATAATGAGCATTTCTACGATTAAAAATTCCATTATTATAACTCTGCTTTCATCGGACCATATTATTTTATTCGGAAAATATGATTGTGTTGGCATTGACGTGTATACCATTCGCAGAATATTCTACGTCTTTCTGGGTCACCTAGTCGAAGTCCTTGGCAGATTCTAAATTTATATGGATGTACTCTCCTTTCTTTAGAACGTAATGAGCTGCCGAATGGGTTATGCCAGTTGCCTCTTCAATGTACCTAGTAGAAACCTCTGGATTTTCTGTTACAGCTAATAAAACAGTATTGGCTCTTTCTTCATTGCAAGGTTTTTTGCGAGATTTTATAGGTTTTTGAACGCACCATATTCTTTTAGATTAACTGCTAATCTGCGAAAAGTTCTTTTGTTAGGTTGACGCCTTTCTGGATATTTATTTAAATACATTCTTTCGGCTTCAGAACAATTACGTTGACACAAAATGTAACACGTCAGTATGTCGATTTTTTTATTATTTGACAAATGTTCTCCTACCATATTTGTTTTTAGGTAAACACAAAGGTAATTCACTCAAAGACCACCAAACAAACGTAATATGTACAACAATCAATTTTGACAGTTATGAAACAAAATGGAAAGCCAACTTATTTTATCAAATGCAACAGTACGAGGAAGATGTATTTTAACTGTTTAATTAACAGTATTTTTACTAAATACATACTTGTGAGTTATTTTATTTGCAAATAGCAATTAGAAAATGAGAATACTTTACCTATAATAATTTTAAGGTTTTTAATGTGTCTAGTAATAGTTTTAACAGTACTTTTCGATGTTTTACATTGAATATAAATTTTCATCCTAAACGTCTCAAAAAGTGTGACATATCGTTGTTCAATATCAGGAGAGAATTAAATATGGCAAAAATATTTTTCGTGTATTTAAAAATCAAGTTGATGATGGTTGCTAACAAACGAAACGTTGTATTAAAATTGTATAAAACTATTAGTGGCAATAAAAATGTGTTATTTTTTTTCGATATCTCTTCAAATAAGGTCAGAAAAAATAAAAACGAAAATCAAAAATTTAATTTTTTAAATATCTCAAAGACCAAAAGAGATATCCGAGCTCTTCAAAGCACTATAAATACATCCCCTCAAATGCGCAACTTTTGTGTTCTATTTAACCGACCTTCCATCTCTTACCGTTTCCGAGATCCCGATAGTGGGCATCCTTATCTTGTACACGTTGCTTCATACTATTCACAACACTATACGTACAAACCATTTTACAAGAACTATACTGTAAGTTGTTGATAAATTTTGTTTTTACATTCTAGACTGTGCTTATAATAGCAATTTCTGTAGCATGGCGAAAAATAGAATTAGTGAATTTATCCAATAAGTGATGTGGATTTTATTAATAACATGTTTATCATAAAATTGAACGATACCAAGAATAAATGTAACCGCACATTTGTTATAATAATAAATATAGAGCATACACAATTTTTATTTATTATTCGAATAACAAATGTACTTCGGCGAACCAGTTGGCATCACTACTTTGTAGTGATGCCACGAAAAGTGCCCGTTGAGTTTATAAAATTGCCAAATGCGCCATTCTTATACAGGACACTGTTTTAGACTGCTCCAGTGCTAGAATATTAGCTGGGAAAAGTGCAAATTTCTTAAACGTCAAACGTCATGGTGGGGTGGAAGTCTTCATCAGTAGCAGAAGGTTATATCGAAAACTCCCCTTCATGACAAAATTGTCATTGCAAAGCTCTTAGCTTCTGAATCGACATCCTCACATTCCTCATACACAGTAAATATCATTTAACGAACCTTCAGTATCAGAAACTTCAACATCGGCAGTTCGTGAAAGTGATGGGATAAGAGTTGCAAAGTTGCCAACTTAGCGTTTGGACGACACTAAATCAGTCGTTACTATAACAAATTGTCAAAATTTTATAATTAATTTTAATGTTAATAAGTAATTACTATACTTATATACGTATCTTATAAGTTTGGGTTACTTTACCGTTCCATTGTTATGTTTAAGTATTCTTTTAATTCTATTTATTATTTGTAATATATACTTCTTTAGCATTCACTTCAAATTGTTAATCTTTTGGTTTTTGTAGGTTAAAATTCTGTTCAGTTCAGTAATGACACCAACACTACCAATATAGTTGCAAATAAAAACCCTAATGTTTCAACTTTAACAGCGTTTTTTGCATTTAAAATAAATTTTCTAGCTTTTAAAATTATATTTACCACTCATAGATACTATTTTTTTAATAATAATAAATTATTAAATGCTAATTATGTCTAGAATTTGTTATTTTCTATTTTGCACACTCTAGTCGTTTTATATGTCACACAACGCTTGCGACGAAGAGAAACTCTTGCTTTCGATCGAAACTGCACAAAAAAGATTTTTGCTTCAAACGTTAGAAAATCTGACATCTTTCGATTTAGTAGTCGGCTGCGAAGTTTGATTTTTTCCTCCGCTTAAGTTTTTAGTTTTTACTGTTCTTGGATATACCAAAAGTTGACCATAAATTCTTTATATTAAATAGTTTATCATGTTTTGTGCAAAGTAATCAAAATAGAAAGCCATTAAAGTTATAATATACAGTATGTTCTATTTAAAATAAAAAACCTGATGAAATTGAAGTTGTCGAAGATTGACATGGCATGCTATTTACAATAAGGAAACTGAGGTCAACTTCGTACACAAATTTAAAAAATACAGTAATATACACGGTCACTACATAAACTATATATAAATGTGATCGTAATAGCATACTTCAGAAAACTGTTCATATCGCATGGTGTATAATATATTACACTAGTGTGGTATGGTTTCTTGACAGCTGTTTGAAAGGAAGCTAATAGGTTCTGTTTAACCAACTTACTATTCTACCCCTTTAACTTGACTTTGTTTGTTGGTATATTTAATTAAAGTTGTATTACGGCTAATATTATGTTGAGGTCGTGTTGAAAATAGTGTTTATAACTCTTTCGGAAAGTGTTCGTGGGTTAAACTAACCTAGGCAGAGCTTTGTGAATCGACGAATATATGCTACACTTGCACCATATTTGTTACTTTCGAGAGAGGATTTTTACATTTTTACAACAAATAAGTAGATATAGTATAAAAATACAACATTAAAAATCGATTATACAGCTTAAAAAAGAGAACTTCAAAATCAAGTGTTATTAGAGTTATAAGATATTTCTACCAAAAAATGTTTCGCGTTGATTAGTGTGAAGTATGAGTTACCATAAATAGTCGATGTTACACATACAGGTTCCAAAGTTTTTATACAAAAATACACCAATAAACACATTCGAAGCAAATATTCACTTAAAGGGAAAACAGTTCATAAATTTCCGCAAATTCTCAAATAATAGTAGATTCTGGAAGGGTTAGGATAAAAATTTGATACCAGTGGAAGATTCCGAACGCGAACGTCATCGAACGAAGAACCACGTAGCAGATCGAATTTTCACTCTAGTGTAACAGACCGTGTTTTCTCCACGACCATATCTGATTCGCTCGACTTTTATTCATTTTATAAAATTTGTTAATACTTGCTTCAAAAAACATCTAAAACGTTGCATTTACAATTGACACTGACAGTTCAGAATCATGACTATCTAATTCTTTTGTTGAGCATAATTACAAAATATTCATTCTGTTACTTGTTGCTGAATAAAAATGCATTCAAAACCCATGAAACAAGTAGTTTATAATAAATATTCTATATCAAGGGCGAGAATTTTTTCTTTCTATTATTAAAATAATTTTAGAATTACTATATTCCACTGATGATCGTGAAGAAAAAGTTTTCTTAATCGTTTGTCAACGACAAATTAAAGTTATTATAGATAATTATTTTTAGGATTCCTTCAGGTGGAGGAGAAAATCAAATATCATTCACACTGGTTTCAATTTGCCGGACGTTTTACCAGACCTATGCGGGCTTTTCTAAGGATTCTAAAATGTCGGCAAATTGTAACCAAGGTAGTGTTATTGATGTCCCTTCACCTGAAGGAACTCACAACGATAATTATAATAATCCAATTTCTTGAAGATTAATAAATTTAATTCAATGACAATATTGTATTTTGCACATATCCATTGATAATAACATACATGGCTGATTAATCTTTAAATTAAAAATTGGGATTGAAGTGTTTTCATCTTCTTTTTGGAATAATAACTAATGTTATAACTATTTACGTATGATCTGGTTGCATAAATCAAGAACTTCATAAATCAACATGGAGTAGCTGTTAAAAGCATATTAAATAATTATCAATCTTTTAGGCGCATCCATTTTCAAAGATACGTAACATTTATTAGATCAGAACGCGTAAAAATTTAATCTGATTTATATTCTAATAACTCGAAAAGTCAGCATGTTACGCATTAACAATACTACCTCAGCACATTCATCAGTTGACTAATCAATATGAATGCAGAGTACATGAAATTCGTAAAATGAACCGAGAGTAGGTGTGCGCTCGCAAGGTCATAACATATTAATAAGATAATTGTACTAAACCAAAAGTTTGTTGTCATAGACACATAATGCAAGCTTTTGATTCTAAAATTCCATCGAGAAAATTAATGATGGAACACAGGTCCTGTAAAATTAGCGTTTATCACTGCAAATGGGCCAAAATTTTATTTATGATTTGTTAGTGCCTTTGTGGTTCAGTAAAATCAATTACGACCCTAAAGGTTTTTGATAAAACTGCAGTTTCCAGAGACCCGCTAATTTCAAGCATCGGAACGAAATTTTTGGTATGATTTGATAGTGTATCGTTTGGGTTTGTTTCTGCTTTAATAAAATTGATTGCAGCCTCACAGTTTTGTTTTTCAAAAACAGTATTTTCCTGGAGGTTGATGACTTCAAGCATCGTTGAAAGTACAAGCAAAATATACGTTGCTAGTACCTCTTTTACAATAACTTACTTGTTATATATATTTTTATAACACTTGCACCTTAGAATCTATTCTACAGATTTTCTCACATATTGAAAACTTGGAGAGTGGAAAACAGAGAGAAACAGTTTGTCACTCCAGTTATATTTTAAAATGAGCTGTGAAGCACGTTTTACTTGAAATGCACTGTATAGGGAAGTAGTAAATACAAATATATCCCATCTATTTTTTCGAAATTGCCCAAAAAATTCAGACGAAATTTCTTGAATGATTGTAAAATTTATAAAAATATGAGAAATAGATAAATTTATTATCCCACAAATGTTTTGTAATTAAAGATCAAAATCTGCATCTACATTACATCAACGTTTTACAGTCATAGCGTTTTAAGAAGCATTCCGTTTTTTTAAATTCGTTTCAGAAAACGTTATTATAAATAAATGAAAACACAATCAATTTTATTAAAGACAAATGGTGCACAAACGAATCATATAAAAAATTCGTTTGTCCTTCCAATGATGAGTGAAGTTAGCTGGCTTCTGGAATGTGCAGTTTACCAAAAACCTGTGCCTCACAATCGATTTTGGCTGAGAACAAACAGGGACTAACCAACACTTACAAATCAAACCAAAACTTTTTTGTTTGTTGCAACTGATGAGTTGAAGTGCCGGATTCTGAAACTGCCTTCGTCAAATTCTGTGGAGTTGCAACTTCACGGATGTATGGAAAACAACATTCGGTACCGAAGTGCTAAAATTTGGTACAGCTGCGGAATCAAGTTAGCATTTTACATCTGGTGATATTTTTGTACAATGAATGTAAATTAATCATAATTAATTGTAAGTTAAAACTTAATGATATTTCTATATAATTCAGAATCATAATTTAAAAAATTCAGGAGAACGGATATAATTTAAATATGATAATATACTATATTACATATAAGAGGGCTATCTTAACACATTGTTGCAAATTATCCACAGCCGCGCAGCTGGATACACACGGAATGATATATCGATGCGATAATTTGGCCAAATTACCAAGATAAGATGTTGAAATATCTCAGTTAAATCGAAAGCAAACCACTTCAACATTAAGTTACAATTAAGTTCGATCGGGAATCTTCGGAAATCTGAGAATGATGACCATGAAACTCATTGTAATTGAATTATTTATGCGTTTTTTGGCACTTGATTGTGTGTGAAGAATAGAATAACAGCAACATTAAACTGTCTCAATGATTGAATAATAGAAATCGTACAAAATATGGGTAAATTTAATTTAAATGATAATCTATATAACGTTATTTTAAGCAATTTCAAGAGAATGAACTTGATGATTTCAAAATTACTTAGATTATCAAACTTCTATTGACGCTTAATAACAGCAGCTTTATTTCATTTCGAATTATCGTCAGCTAATCGCTGCAATATTCAAAAGCACCAAATTATCGGTGAAGATTATTGTTACACTAATCGTTTTTTTTGGCGTATTTACGTGTTCTTTAACTAGCAGTTTTATCCACTCCAATTTAACAAATATAATTATCTATTGCTAAAATCGGCAGATAAATCATTACAGATTACGTTGGGTATAAGTTTTTGGTAGTTTTACTAAACCAACTAGTAAAATTACTAGATTAAAAAAGTACACATAGAATGTTGAAATTATTTATTATAGAAATAGACGTTTCCGTTGTCTGTAGGTTACTAACGTTGTTCGATCGTCTTAACCAACCTTACTCTTTAAATAATAATCTTGAAAGACCTTATATTCTTTGTATTATTATTTGAAAACACAAACATACTTAAAATGATTAATTACGAATATACGTCTTGACTCAATGTTCAATACTGAATAGTCTCTAAATCAAATGCTAATAGTATAGTAACTACTATCCACTTCAATATTTTCTTATATCTGCAGAATATTTAAGAAAACTATTATTGCAGAGAATTTATACATTTTCAAACATTATTGGCCTTTTTTAATGTGACCATCCCATATTAACTTTCCGATTTCTCAGTTTTATAACCATGATATTGACCGAAATTCGGTCATTCCCGATCAGTCTGTTTATGTTATTAAACATTTAATTGTTTTATCAGTTGTCTAAGTCACCTGCTGATGTTCTCATTTAAAAAACAATAAAACTTAATTTTATGTTTTAATTAAAATATACAAGTTTTTTTAATGGAATAAAAAATATATACCCGTATTTAAAAAGTGGTAAATTTTCTTTAAAAATACCAAATTGTAGAACGTCAAAGATCAAAACAAATTTTTCTTTGCAAATTTTCTGTGAAAATGGTCCTTTTGAAATATTTGATACAATACTTTTAGGTAATTTTTGAAAACTTCCGTACATTGAGAGAGATTTTTTAAAATCTGAAACTAGATATGTCTCCCATAAACTGCACATTTTGTCTAATTTGACCAACCAGTACAGATTTTTAATTTTTATTTTGAAATTCCATCCAATCTAATCCATTCTGTCAAAATTAATAAAACCCAATTATTTCCATGTGAAGCATAATTATAATTAATTTTTACGACAAAATACTATAGTTAAGTCAAAAGAGGAATTTTAATTGCCCTTCAAATTTTTTCAATTTTGAAGCTCTATCTCATAGGGTTAATATCATTGAATTGTTGTTTCTAAAACCAGTAATGATGCTGGCTATGGTACATCAACATTTCCAAATGTTAATATTTAAGAAAAAGAGTTTATTAAAATTAATTCTTTTAAATTAATTTTGATATATAACGAAAAGTATGCAATAAATAAATGTTTCTAAAATATCGGTTTTGTATTTCTTTGAATTTTTAATTATTGTGATCTCGTCAACAAAGTGCGGCAGCATTAAATAGTCAACTTTTTGTCTATCAGACTCAATAAATCAGCAAAGTATAATGTAAAACAAATGCACCTAAGAAATTAAAAATCTTACACAGAAAAATACACAATATTGCAATTTTAATCACATAAATTAAACCCATAGTTTACATAATATTGTGCTTTAAATCGTTGGTTCTAAGCTATTACGGCAATCATTCATACCTGTGAAAAATGTGCAAGCGTAAATTTGATTGTGATAAAATACTTTTGTCGTCTATTTGAAAAGGAAAATGTTTGCCATATTTAAATTACGGTAATACTTTTTCTTTCTTTTTTGTTTAATCTAGTAGAAACAGATAAATGTCACACAATCAAGCTTATATTTTTTTGTTAGAGGATTTGAGCTAGAATAAAATTATAAAAGAAATTTAATAAAACAAAGAATAGCTGTTAAATATTGTCACACTTTCAAAAGCGGTATTCTTAAAGCAACGCTGGTATCAAGTTTATCCATTTATAAGTATAATTTATCTAAGAAATTAAATTTTGTTGGCACAAAATATATCATAATTACCGTCGCCAACATTACTTTTGTGTACATAAACTTAAACAAACTAGTTTTGTTAATTAAGGTGATATCCTAATATTTAATTTAGCTTTTACTTGTTTAGTGAATGTATTAATTAAAACAAATAATTCCGTATTTCTACTTACTTGTTTTAAAATTGTTTGTTTTACTTATATGTTTATTATTTAATAAATTGCTAGACAAAAATGGTGTTAAAACATTAGGTGTATTCAAAAAAAAATTCTTTTGTAAAAATCTGAGTAAAATACCTAAATACATTGGTGAAACCACTTCATTTTGTAGAAACAAATTTATCCTATCCACTTACTCGGGTAATTTTAAGACACGCAACTTTTTCCAAAGTATTTAACCGTCATGGATGTTCAGAATTTGTTTGTTGACAAAGATAATGAGTTTCAGTAACTGCAATGGTAATTTCAATTACTTATGCCATTAAAAATTTTTGTTTGTATTCAATGTTGTTAATCAAGCATCATTTCTGTGGTAATGTATTGATTACTTCAATATTTATTGTTGTGCGCCAGTAGAGTTCATAGAGTAACTTTGTTGGGAAACACGAAAGACGGTAACGAAAGGCTTCTTGAGAATTTGTTTTGTATGATATCTGAATTTAAGTTTCGGTCGTGATCATCGCGTGGAAATTAATTGCACTTGATGTTGTGACATTCGTTGAAATCTTTCGTTTTAAATATCGTCGATGCATATTTTAATTGCGTCTAAATCTCGTCGAAATGAAATGTTTTTTCTTTTTGTTTTTGCGTACGTGATTTTGCTGAATCAATGGGATCATTCGCCTGGGAAGGAAGCAGTTGTGCGTTAAGTTTCTTCAGTTTGATTTAGGTTTTGTATCATAAAGTTTGTGGCAATGATTATTGTTTATCGCTTCGAAAGTGCGGATTGTAATTGTACTTCGAACCGAAACATTCAGTTTTCGTTGTTTTCGGGAGTATTTAAGTAACCAACCCTATGTCGTATATAATACGGATTTTGAAAAAATCGTAACATTATACATTGTTACCTACCCAGTGTAGGAATTCTTCGAAAGAACTTAACGTTCCGTCCTACCACTTGGTGCGTGTGCTAAAAGAATTTACTATACGTGTACTTAAAAAAATTTACTATAATTTAACATTAAATGTTAACGAAATTGAGAAAGGCTTGATAATTGAATGATTAATATTTAGCATTTTAACTGACGCGGAGTGTTTGGTGAGTCCAAGTGTAGAATTCTGTTATTGTTTTAATTTGGGTTTAATATTTTATAATCGAAGCATTTAAACTTAAACACAAGTAAAAATATTAGATACCTAACGGTTGAATTTATTTGTACACTTGTTGATAAGAATGTACTTGAAACTTTCCGTTAATGAATTAAGAATGTACCTTTTCGCAATAAAAGTATCAATCACGTGATCATTTAGATATTGTCTAAAGCCGTTATCACGCGGTTAATGCATAATCGGTTTAGTTAGTAGTGTTTATTTTATTTTTTTAATGTTTGACTTTAAAATGCGATAAATCTTGTTAATGTTACATTGTAATGACTCCTTTTTAATTTATATTTGATCTTGATATTGTGCGGATTGTGTTAACTTTGACGGATTATGATACTACAGGCAATCCATTGTAACTGTAGAAAAGTTGCACGTTGCGCAGGTAAGGTGTTGGAGTAGGGGACCCGGTTGTACACTCAAAGGTAAAATGTTTTCGTAACTGTTGGTTATTCCAGCATGAAACACTGGCGGTATAAGATATCAGCGTAGGTACACCGTAGATATTTAAAAAATATTGCTTCACATTCATTTATTCAATTTTAATTTTTATATGGATTATAATGACGTCGTTTGCTAATTATTAACATACTATGCCTAAAAGATGTTAAGTTCGTAATGTGCGTTAAATAATATAAAATTTTATCTAATAATAAATAAATTATTTCTTTATCTTCTAATTTTAATTTAATAACTACACTTCCGGGTCAAAATTCATATCATTGAATGTAAAACTTTCTTTTAAAAAATGACTAATTTAGAATACAAAAGCTTGATGTACAAAACAAAATTAATTTATTGCCAAGTAACAATTCTTCTGATTTGGTTAAAATTTAAATCTTAAATCCTCTGATTGGCTAACAAATTGTTAATATCTTTTGTTAACTAAAGATTATGCTTTACGCAACCGGGTAAAAATTATATTAGTTGAACATTATCAGTCATTTCTGTATATTAGGTTCATATTTAGTTTTAAATTAAGAAAATGTCAAAGTTAGACAGGGAAAAGCCATTAGTGCCTCAAACCCAAGAAGTATGGCAAAGTTTTAATATTTTAAAAAATTGCCAACAATGAAGTGAACATCAAGTAGATGCTTCTTGAGGTTGAGTTAAAAAGCCATTTATCAGCGGTTACAGGTGTTTCACAGAGTATGCTTTACAAAATTATCAAGGAAGGGAATGGACAACCAAATGATCCTGAAGCTGAAGAGGACGCCAATGTTTTTAAATCTCCAAAAGGAAGCGAAAGAAAAATTTCCAATTACTGACATACATGAAACAGAACTGCATCACATTAGGCGTATCATTTATAATACCATAAAACAAACAACCAACGGCACCCTAAGAATTTGCCACAAAATTAAAGTGAAGATTTAGATTACGTCGGTGGCAGGTCTTCACTACACAAAAATTATTAAAAATGGGGTTTAAATTTTCGGCTGGTAAATAATCGAAAATTATTACAAGAGAAGCCCGATATAAAACAATTTAAGAATTGCTTTTGAAAAAATTAAATGTACTGCAATGACAATCGACCAATCATTTACATGGACAAACTACATCTCATGGCAGCTTTCATACAGTTTCAAAATCGTAATCGACAAACAAGAAATGGTTTATTTGGTAATATTTCTAAGGGACAACGATTAATTATGTTGCATGGTGAGGGGATAGTCATGGTTTTGTGAAGAATGGCACGACATTTTTAAATCTGGAACCAAATCAGGAGATTATCATCATGAGATGAATTTCAATAATTACGAAAATGGCTCACCGAAAAGCTGATACCAAATTCTGCCAGAAAAATCGGTGTTAGTGATTGACAACGCGCCATACCATAATGTCCAATCTCAGCGCCCAATTCAAACAGCAGAAAACAAGTGATGATTGACTGGTTAACGCAAAACGATATTCCCGCATCATTGATTTTGACTAAAAGCTGAACTTTATTTTTTTAATAAAAACAACAAAACAAACTTAAAAAATTCAAAATAGACACAATAATGCAGGCAGCTGGTCATACTGTGCGTTAAGATTACCCCATCACCCCGAACTTAACCCAATCGAGATGATTTGGCTACTGTAAAAATTTTGTAGCATCCCACAATGTAACTTTTTGCTAGAAGATGCAAAAATTATGGAAGAAAAATTTGTTTCCATTACGGTAGAAGATTGGAACAAGGTGCGCTGTGTCAAGAAACTGGAAGACGAATATTACGAAAACGAAGTTTTTATGGACTTTGCTACAGAATCGTTAATTATTAATGCTGGAATTGAAACTGATAGTGATGATTTCTGCCCGCTGCAGCTCAGATGACGATTCTAATATTGCGTCGTTGTTACCCTGAATTGCCGCAAATTTAATTGTGTTCATTAAATATTTCTATTTTTTATTCGTTCAAAATTAGTATAAACTTAATGATTTATAGCTTAGGTATTCAACCAAAATAAAAGATCGCTCTGTATTTATTTTATTTATTATTGTATTTATTTGTTTATTTGTATTTACCTTAATTATTATTATTAAAAGCATAATTTGTTAATAAAATGCTTGAATTTTTTGTATATTGTGTACCTACTAACCAGAAAAGTAATAAATTATTGGTGTAATAATTAATATTATCTTGCACCAATTTGTATTATATGCTAGTAATAATCACTTCGCCCGGAGTGTACTATTGTCTGGTCACGCCTTGAAATTCCATGTAAATAGCACATTTTTCCTGCTACTTAAGTTACAATGGATTGCTCAGGCTTGCAAAGTAAGTTCTACTGAAAGTATCCCACCCAGATGAACTAATGGTAAACAAGGACTGAAAGCAAAGATTACGTCGTATCCTTGTTTCTGCGCCCTATTAAATTTGATAATTTTATTGAAGATTTTAAATTTTACTGAACGTTTTATTTCACGAAGACAATTCATCTCACAAACGCCCTGTCCCGCTGAGCTTCACTATTCATGTTATGGTTTGATACAAATTTTATCGTTAACTTATTTTTTGTACGTAACAATGTAGGCAAGATTAAGTTCTTATTTTAGTGACAGTTGAAACAGCGTTTTTCAGAATTCACATCGCCCGATAATCAAAAAATAAAATTGCGTTTTTTTGTAAATGATATTGATGATTATTGTTACAACAATTAGTGTCACGTGATTGATATATATCTCAGTAATTACTTATTAGATCAAAAAATAATTAAAACAAAAATTGTGTATAATTAATTGTAAACAACTTTTGTCAAAATGAGTAAATGAATATTTTTTCAATATTTTAAAAACTTAAAATTTGTGTAGTTTAACGACGTATTTGGCTACATAGAATAAAGTTCCAAAATTCAATCAGATCTGCGGAATTATAAATAAAGTATATGCACAAAGTTTCATAAAATCGAACCGGTGATTTTCTTTGATATCTTGTTTACATTAGTGGATTTGACGCCGGCCGACCGGTAGTTTGACGTAAAGTTTTTGTAACTGTTTGCGTTTAATTTATTAAATACAAAACAGTTTCCGGGAAAGCGTTAATTGCGGATTATTTTTGTATTTCTGGCTTTGTTCTGAAGAATTTGATGATTTCTTTTGGTAATAATTTAAGTTTTCGCTGTTTAAGTGATCAGAGTAAGCATACTACAGAAAAGAGGGTTAATTATATTGTCACACTTTGAAAATAGTCAAGTAAAGCCCCTTACTCCAGATTTAACATAGGTATCCAAATGAAAGTTGTTACTTAATGCAGATCAAATTACAGATAGTTTCATCGAGAATGCATTATCTTTAACTTATGGAATAGAGGAGGTTTTGTACGTATTTTTCTTTCAGTTTATTAACATATTAATGCATAAATTAGATATGTATCTTGGAGTAATTTTTTAGAAAATCCAGTTTTTTTGTTAGATGATATGCATATTTAATTATTTTATTTAAAGAAATACACGACACAAGGTTTTGCAATAGATTAAACAATTTCTTTTTTTTTAAGGATAATGTTGTTTAAAATAAAATAAATTATTGTAAACACATCGATAAGGGAACCATGTTTCAGATCAGCCAATGCATCTAGCAACAATTCTATCAGATGCAACACCATAAACTTTGTATTTTTAGGTTACAATAAGCCTCAAACTCAATTAATTATTTACTACCTTATTTATTCATCAATTTGGAATTAGAATAAACTCAATAATACAATAATTTTTTAATGATACACTTACCGAAAGGTGCTAACAATAACTTTGTACACAAGTAAATTTATTTAATAAACGAAGTAAATATGAATTTAAAAAATCAAACCAACTAAACACTGTTAACTGAGTTATTGTTAATACAAAATCGCAAAATAAAAGGCATCATTTCTTTCAACTCAAATTCAAAAGTCAGTAACACCTAATGGCAACTACAAATAAGGTACCAATAGAGAACAAAACAGTTATTTAGGTAAATTGTTTGTGATATTCAACTCATGCGCAATATGCCGTAGTCACAGTCACAAACTATACTTTCACTCCATTTTAAAATACAAAAATAAAAATTTTGTGTATGCGGGTGTCAAAGTCAAATCCAAATCAACAGTTAAAACAAAGCTGTCTGGATGTTTCGGTTTCCCATGTATTTTAAATGGTACTTTTTCGTCCTGTTAATGTCAAACCATTATGCTACTAATGTAGTGAAGGCTGGTTTTGCTGAAAATAATCAGATGTTATGATGCTGAAAAATTGTTTTCGCCTAATGCTTCAGTTTTAATTTACATTATTAAAAAGTACTAAACTTTAAGATGCTATTATTTTTGTAAGAATCGAGTGTTCTCTCACTTCTTGAAACTATCTAAATTTTTAACTTATTTATGCACGTAGCCGCATGTACACAAACATTTTATGAGTACTAGCTATAATCTATATTATTTGAATTTTGTATGTCTTCATTCCCAGGTCAAGGTGTTTCTTAAAATCGCGCTCCTGTGAATGCTAATCTAATAGTTGACTTTTCCGTAGTATGAATCATTGCACTTAAACACTTACAATTTTAAAGAGACGTTCATTGCTCTTTATAGTCATTGATTACGGCTTCTCTGAGCGCAAATTTTTCATACAGTCGACATGAGGCGCTACTCAATGGTTCCGATACCTTTTCACTAATTTTAAAACAGAGGGACTATGTAACCATGTAGCATTGCATTACCTATATCTATTACTGAAGCAATATTAATTAACTATATATTAAAAAAATTTGATTTAAATTGATAATGTTCGAAATCAAAATTCATGGAACAATGGCAGTATTTCTGTAATGACTTTCGAACAAAATTGTTGAGAATATATTTAAAAGAATTAAGAAATAATTTTGAGAATATTAAGTAAAACTTTTCTTTTCTAAACTACTTTAATCCCACATAATCATTACGAGAGACATTTAATCAAATCCCTTCATCATAATTATTAGATTTATGTTATCATGTGTCTTATACATTTTCATGGCAAATAAAGCTTAATACTAAAATTTTACATTGATTTACTAATCTAATTGTTCTAATTTTTATAAATGATTAAATCACATATATGCAATAGATATGCGAAACTATTAAACTTACTGAAATTGTAATAAAAGATAAAGAAACTAAAATTTGTATAAAACTTTATTCATTGCACGTCACTAATTGTCAATTTTATAAAAGCCCTTGCAAAACATTGCTAGTCTTCCTTCTCAAGTAGCTGAACATTTCCGACATCTGACACTTGCTATATTTTAAATGAATTCCATGAAATGACGATAGTAAACTTGAAATATCTTTTCAAGTTCCATTTCCTTTGAAGTCTTAATTTATCATTGACAAAGCGGTTCTAAACTTTCAATGTTGATAATGTATTGTGGTGAAGTAGCACATGATAATGAAATATTTCTTCTCATTAAATTTAATCATTGCTTAAGATATTTCTTATTTTTAAATAAACAAAAAAAAGATGTTGTAATTTATCAAAGCTTTTGTATTTAGCATTTGTTGGAAGAACATTATCAGACTGAGAAATAACGAGACCGTATTAATTAAATTTACAGTTGTATTGCTTTATTTAACTAAGCTGCATGGATAATTTGTACGTACGTACTAATTTTAATCAAAATTTTACCCCATACCAATCAACAAATTACATTAAATATTTAAAGAAATATTTGGATTTGTTACTGTATGTGTAAAATAAATGAAAACACAACAATAAAATTGAATAAAATTCGTGGAATTTGCGTTTTGCGAGTCTTGTTTCACTGAAATGCTTTAATGATTTTCCACTCGTGTTTTCTGTATCTAAAGTACGACTGGTGGTTACCATAATTGCAGGGGTTGTGGTCGTTAATTTGAGCTACTATGTGTGGGTCGCTTTTTGCATTGATTTGTTAGGTATTAATGTATTGCTACACTATAAGAATGTTCTCCAAAATGTAATTTTCTATCCGATGCCAAATTAAATTGTACTCATACCAATAAATCAACAATATTTTGTCCGTTGATTAACGCTGCGTTTTATTATGGGAATTTTCTACTTAAATCTTTATATGTATAGATAAGCTCCAATACCTAGTAGTTTCAATTTTTATTGTTGACTTGCCTAATTGACGTTTCAAAGATACAAACAAAAACAAACGAGTAATTGTTAATTAAGGTTTTTTGTTGTAATAAATACCTATAATTTTAAACAAAGTATAGCTTTTTAATTAATAACGTTTTTAACATCTGTTTTTTTTAAATATTGAAACCCAATTTGTTAATGTTTTTCTTATGCTAAAGCACCCTAGAAGTAAATAATTTTTTCAATAAGTATCAAAGTATTTCAATTAGTTCAAAGAAGGTAGTAGTATACTCATTGGATCTTCAACCACACATTTGATTATTTTTACTACTTCTTATTGTTTGATGTTGCTTTCACCAAAACAAATTTTGTCACAAAGGAAACAAAAACATGTTGCTTTAATAGTACTTACGTACTCGATAACGAAATCCACAATATTTTTGCACCAATGTGAAAATTGCGTCACGAGCGGAGCGACGTACCGTAATATCATCATCAGAGTTACGAATAATTATGATTGGTTTCGTGTTATAGCGATTTTTTCTAATATTGAAAAAAGGCCCATAAATTAGAGTTTTAAGAACTTAACTTCTTTACATTTTAAAATGAGTTTGTAATATATCGTTTTGCATTGTTTTCGCGATAAAAACTGCAATTTTAGAAGCGCAAACAAAGTTTCCGCAGATTTGACTCAAAGGAATTTGTCTATTTACCTTGGACAGCGGGTAAAAGTGTATCCGAGGGTGTTACTATCGTTTGTTTTAAGGTCACCACCTTCTTCTAAATATAAAATAAAGTGTCTACAAAAAGAGGGAAAAATAATACGTTTCAGAATAAATTTGATTTAATAAAAGAAATTAGGAAGTTGACCACTCATTTAAGATTTAAATAAAACAAACGTTCACGGATCCCAAACGTTACGAGTCCGTGTACAAACTTCAAACGTGATTGTAGGTTATTGTGCTTCCTAATTATTTGGGCTTCTTTGGAGTTTATGTAATCGGGTCAATTAAAAAGACTGTACCTACATATTTCACTCTGATCGCTTCTGAGGGTATGTGTTCAGTCTTTTTAAGATTTAGAGGATTAGTGCTTTGGAGTAATTTAATAGAAAGTTCCTTTACTGGAATAGTTTCTAAATTATTCTTCAATTGTCATTACAATCGTAAAAATATATAAAATTAAATACCCCAACGTATTTTAATTTAATTTAGTTGTGTTAGTTGCTTTACGTGTTTGGTGTTCTGATTTTATACCAAATTTCCTATATATTTTTACAATTTAATGGCAATTAAGAATAATTTAGATGATTTAGACCAAAGTGGAATTAGAGTCCCTGAAGCACTAATCATCTGAACTCTTGAAAAAGAGCAACATGCCAGTCGAAACGTCGAGTAAAATAGGTACAGTGTTTCATTAACTCACCATTACCTGACTCTAAAGAAAGCCCAAATAATTTGAAAACTAACTTATAATAAGAAATTAGGGAAAGTTTTTTACCATCAATTCAAACATGATCTTAAAATTCACCATGCAATAAAGTGCGCAAAAATACTTTAAAGTAATTAACGTCACAAGTGCGGGAACTACTACCATGAATAAGACGTTTAAGGACCGGGATCCTGAAACTTAAAATGCCGCTATAGATCTATCTTAACGAAGTTAATAATCGACCTCTAGTTAACATCTCTCTGAGACTGACTTAAAAAGTATATAAACTGTTTAGAGTGTTAATTTTCTAATACAAAGCGAGTTAAAACACATGTTTTAAAACAAGTGAGTTGGAAATCAACGAAAATAAATATCAAAGAAAAACGTGGGTTTTTAGACATAACTCTTAAAAATAAGTACGCAATTAACAGATTGCTTTTCAATGTATATATATTACCATCTATACAGGGTGTCCAAAAATCTCCTGACAAACAAAGACCGAAGATTCCTTCAGATACTCTTAAGACAATTCACCTAGTCCGAAAATGCCTTCCCAAGGGTGCTAGAGCTCTTTGAAGATGGCGCCTGGTAAAGTAAAAATTAAACTTCGCGAGTCCGACAACAATTTGGACAATGAAAAACGTAGGTTTTACCTTCTTTTGTTGACAGTTCAGAGCCAACTAGGTGCAAAAAAATACAATTTAAACTTTAATGACAAAAACAAAAAAATTTCAAATCCATTTTTCTAGAAAACGGTGTGCATCTCTAATGCCTTAAAGCAAGAGTACCTTTTAGTACTAGAATACTTAAAAATTGAATAATCTAGTGTCATAAATGTTTAAAAGTTAAAGACAAAAAGTTATGCGTTAAAATAACCGTTGACTCCACCTGTAACGGACGCTCATGACCGGTACTAGAAATTCGCAATTGATGGAATCGATTCATCTCTAAAGGCTAAACAAGCATACCAGTTTTTGCTTTTCTAATTAGAAGCGTTCTGGAGGTATTAAAAACTATTTACAAGGCGCCATCTTTCAAAGAGCTCTTAACTCCCTTTAGGAAGCATTTCGGACTAGGGGTGAATTGGGTTCAATTGTCTTAAAATTATCTGAGGACCTCCGGTCTGTTTGTCAGGAGAGTTTCTGGACACCCTGTATAAAGAAACTCAAAGCTAAATAGTTAAGACACTTATTTAACGATAAAAGATGCATTATTACAAACAGTTGTACAGTCAAACAACAAATATTCGTCGGTACACGACGACATTGAATAAGTAAACATAACTCCTAAAACATAAGATAAATTTTAATTTGAAACACAACAAGCGCGTATTATAAAGAACTTCCAATTTTGTTGAAAATTTAAAACCGAATTATAAAATAATATCGGTATCCTCGACAAGATTTTAAACAAAAATCTTAATATAAGCAAAGTCCAATAGATTTACAAGCTAGGAAAAATTTAAAATAAAAACAATAAACAAATTGTAATTATATTTATAGAACAAAAAAATCTTTTTACAATAAAACCCTAGTAAAATAAGTCTATCCTAAAAAACGAAGGTAACAAGCCTAGGTGTTACTTATCTTGATATTTTCAAATACTAAAAGTTGTATTGGGAACAATTTAAAACTGTTACAAAACTACTACCCAACAAACACTGTTTTAACGGCTATAAGCAGGCATTGTAATGGCAGTGACGGCTGAATGCTGGTGCTGGTTGTAGCATAGGGGATTACATATATAATGCACTGGCATATATCTTGCGGATGCTAGGTTGTGCTGACTCCGGGCTAAAAGTGGTAGATTTGCGATATTATTTCGTTGAGAGTACAAATAATATTCAATTGTATTTATATGCGACGGTTACCAAACCGTGAGCGGGGTGAATAAGCAAGTACAGTACGACTTTGGTGTACGCCTGCTTGTTGAAACAGTTATGATTGTGTGTTTGTGCGTAGCGTTTTTTTTTAAATGTTGAGTCAGTGTGTTTAATTAGGGTGTTATTTGCAATATCACAGAAAAGTGATATTCGTACTAAATATTGTGTGTTTCAGTGTGATATCTTACAAACGGTTGGTGGAAAGGATGTTTTTGACAACAAGGTTCTAACGGAATTAGTAGGCCACAATTTAGCCCTGGTAACGAATTGGTCGGGAAATTTTGTTTTCAAAAGTTAACCAATAGCAATACGTAACTGAACGAAGCAATACCGA
>JALBCR010000501.1:37500-102859 GCA_030710515.1 Abscondita cerata | reverse complement strand
CTACTATACAAGTCTTATCCCTAAAATTGGCGTCTTCCCTTGCAATTTAAGTTACGACGCAAACGTCTATGAAGTTAATAGTGGAAAACTAATAAACTGCCGCAACAGTTGGTTTAAAGAGAATTTTGGAGCCAACATAATAATTGTTCATTTGACAATTCATCGAGGAAGTGCAGCGGTCTTGAAGGAATTTCAGGATACGAACAAGAAGGTCTCGTTCCTTTCGTAGGTAAGATCAATTGTTTTCAATAATCGATAACTTAATCTTTGAATAATATTAAAGGAAATAATAAAACGTCTGTAATTAATTATGAAAATTACTTCATTATCTATTAAGAGACATAAATTTAAGAAAACCGATATAATACGTTGTTTCAGAATAGGCTCTAGACCTTAGTTAAACGTTAAGACGTTAGATCTATTACATTGAGGCGTGTATCACCTGCTACCTTCCTCTACGAAGTGATTAATCGGTCTTATTCTACCAAAGTAGAGGTTCTTAACCCATACATAATAGATCTTGCCAAAATAGGACATTAAACCTCTATTAAATTACATATTGGGTTCTTTAATAGCCAATCAGTTAATTTTCTACGGTAGATTAAGAACTATTCCGGTTACCACTTTAATTTTGTTTGTTTTTATTTAATTAAGTAAATTTTAATAAGTGGTGAAGTAAATTTCGTACGTTTGGATGATATCTCTACTTATTTTTAGATAAATACTTCGTTCAGTTTAATTGGGTTCTGTAACGCCAGGAGTAACTATAAAATAAATTATATTTTAAATAATAATTGATAAATTTTTAAACTTCATTTTTTTTAAACCACACATTAACTTATGCGCCTTTGTTTCTTAACACACATAACGTTTGAGTTTACTCATAATAATGCCCTAAAATATAATATGCTGCAGTAAATAAATATATGGTAAAATACAAACATAAATTACAATCAGCTGAATCCGCAACTACAATACTTTATACAGGGTGATTGATTAGTGCGCTAAAGTTCAGTACCTTCTATGTCCTTTGAAGTATCAAAGCAAACGTTACGGAAATTATAGCCATCATTAAGCTTCATATTTTAAAATTAGTTGCAATGTTACAGGGTGTTCCATAACGCCGTGCCAGACCAAAGTTACATTTTTTAAATGAAACACCCTATATTTTAATTCAAATTTGAAATCCGCTTTACTTCCTCATTACAAAAATATATACTTGTAATATGTTATACACGGTATTTAAAAGTTATAACCACTTTTCCATGAAAATCGTAACAAGCATAATTTTAAAGGGCTACAAGAACAATGATCTGTTGTAGCCGTAGCTTTTCAATAATTGTCAAATTTTATAAAAATGATTGAGTTTGGGAATGTTTGTCAAATTGATTACATCAATTCATTATTTTCTCAGATTTTTTTAATGGATCAACCTGTATTTTATATCACTATCGAAAAGTATTATTGTTTTACTTATATTTTTGTTAAGCATTCCATATGCTCAAAATTATTAGTTTTTGAGATATTTTCATTTTTATATGCATAGTATAAGTTATGTGTCCAAATGTTTGCTAATTATGAGTTGGCCATGATTTTATTTGTCAAAAAAATGACAGTTTACTATTATTATCTGTTAATTGATTGTTGTGGTACATTTGTTTATAATTTTAAAAAATCTAAAATAAAGCAAAATGAATTTCACTGGTGATGAAATGGTAGATATGATATGGATATTGGGAGAAAGGAATAAAATGTATTGCTTTCAGCAAGGTTTATTTTGAACGTTTTCCTGAGAGCGACATCCTACAAAATCCAAGTTTAGAAAGATTGATGGATCGGTTTCACCGAACTGGTTCAGTTAACTATGAAAAGCATGAACGAACAAATACTACCGTAACAGTAGAAAATGAAATGAATGTGTTGTTGGCAGTTACAGAAAACCCACATACAAGTATAAGGACTATTTCTAAAGAACAACAACTTAGTTACTATTGTGTACAAACAATTCTGTGTAAAAACAAAATGCACCCTTATCACATTCAATTGCGTTAGGAATTAACAGATAATGATTTTGAGAAGAGATTAGCATTTGTGAATGGGCCCTCAAAAGTTAATCAACAGGGAGACTTTTTTGACTATGTATTGTTTAGAAATGAAGCTACATTTCATCGAAATGGTTGTGTTAACAGGCACAACTTTCACTATTATTCCACCAGTAATCCATACCACATAATTACACATAGTCAAACCAGATGGTCATTCAAATATTTGGGGAGGTACTGTTGGTAACTGTAACGTAGGGTCATATTTTTTTGAAGGTAATTTAAATGCTGAAATGTATTTAGATTTTTAGTAAATCACTTACCTGTATTACTGGAAGATGTTCCACTTCGTATCCGCCAACAAATGTTGTTTTTTAGATGATAGTTCTCCTGTACACCATAATCTTTTAATTCAAGGTGAACTTGATGATCAGTATCCTGGAAAATGGATCGGAAAAGGTGGACCAGTGCGATGGCCACCCAGGTCACCAAATTCAATAAAATGGACTTATTTTTTGGGGGTTACATTAAGAATGAAGTTTATAAAACACCTCCGACAACAAGAGATAACATAAAGAAAGAATAACATATGAATTTCAAAATATCAGCGTACAAATGCTTAGTAATGTTAGTAACTCTTTCAATTACTGTTTTCAGGCATGTATAGATGTCTTGGGGGTAATTTTGAACATCTTTTGTAATTAACTTTTATTGTAGTTTAGGAAATTAGTAATGGTTTTATTTGTTCGTAATTGTAATTTTTGTAAAATTTGTTTGTAGTATACTTGTTTTTATTAATGTATTCGTTATTTGACAACTGATTCATAGACAATAATAGTAAACTGTCATTTTTCGACAAGTAAATCATGACCAACTCATAATTGACAAACATTTAGTACACTTTATTAATAGTGTGAATATAAAAATGAAAATATCTCAAAAACCTAATAATTTTGCGCATAGGGAATGCTTAACAAAACATAAGTAAAACAATAGTACTTTTCGATAGTGATATAAAATACAGGTTGTTCCATTAAAAAAAACTGAGAAAATAATGAATTGATGTTTTGACTCACCCTGTAATCAATTTAACGAATATTCACAAACTCAATAATTTTTATAAAATTTGACAATTATTAAAAAGCTACGGGTGCAACAAATCATTGTTCTTGTAGACTTTGAAATTATACAGGGCGGTGAACTTGTTACGATTTTCATGGGAAAGTGGTTATAACTTTTAAAGTACCCTGTTTAACATATTACAAGTATATATTTTTGTAATGAGGAAGTAAAGCGGATTTCGAATTTGAATTAAAATATAGGGTGTTTTATTTAAAAAATGTGACTTTGGTCTGGCACGGGGTTATGGAACACCCTGACATAAGAAGATACTGAACTTATCTCACTAATCAATCACCCCATATAATTCCTCCCATTGAAAAAAAAAACTTTTAATTTTAACAAATATTTTCATAAAATACAACGACAAAAATTAAAATATATTGTTGCCCACAAACAAAAATTGTGTAATGTATCGTATAATTAACAATACATGTTTATAACTTGTTTAAATATGTGCAAAAAATTAAACAAATAGTACGCTAAAATTGCACAAATCGCTTTAAATAAATGGTAGTAAATTCATAATTAGAAGAAGTGTGTGTAGTATTTTAGGGGATGTTAATACTATATTTTGGATTGTAGAAGTGAAAAGTGAACACGGCGTGCGGTTAATAGTATACAAATTGTATACCAAGGACGCGAAATACAACTTTAGTAGTCCAGAGAGAAAGTTATAGCCAAGGCCGCTTGCGGCGAGGCAATATAACCTCGAAGACACTAAAGTGTGTCGTGGTCGAGGTGTACACAAACTAGTATATAAAAACAGAGTGTCACAACAACACTTTTGTCGCACGAAAACAAAGTTTGTCGGAGTGCAACAAAAAGTAGTTGTGACACGTGTTTTCATACTATTTTTTCTATTTAGCAAAATTTACTTCAAGAAATAAATGTTAATATTTGATCTAGTATTTTCTTTTTGGTTTAAAGCTATGTTGGTAGAGTAGTTGATATCCTAATAAAGTTAGCAACAAATGCTGTTGAAAGTTTAGCTATCTTCAAAATAATATGTTAAGATTTTTAATCGCCGTTTAATTCACGAGTTAGTTACAAAACTTTTCTGTCGACCGTACTTTGTAATTTTAATAAAATTATATACTCTAATAATTCTAGAGAAGAAATGCTATTGTGAACGCACCACAACCACAAATTTATAACCTAACTTCATCGTTTCTACTTTTTTGTGAGAGCTTCGTCTTTTATTGCCAACAGTATTTTAATATAAGCTCACCAAGTTGATGGAGAATTAAATTACTCAATTTCGATTGTTTTGTCGAAATAAAATAGTTTTCATCACAGTAAAACAAGAAGACTAAATTTTTGTGGGAACTGATTGGTGCTTAATCAATATAATGGTCCACCTACAAAGACAACACCAAAAGCGTTTGACAATGTTTGATTTGATATATCATGGATGTAACTTAAGCACATCTCGAACAAGTTGAACTTTATATAATGACTTGTCGCATCATACCGAAGAAAGATATTTATATCCTTGCTGTGTAAAAGCAGTTTACCAACTTATTGAGACAATTATCAATACATGTCAATGGCTTTGCGACACTTTTATCAGAAGACATATTTGCTTAAGACTCTTTATCGATGAATTTTGTTTTACATTTACCGTTCTATAATTTTACAAACATGTGCATGTAGAGTTTACAAAAATTTTTGTTAAAGTGGTTCCGCTACACCTCCTCAAAGATCTTTTTTTAGGAGTCGGAATGTTTACTTTTTATAGTTTTGATTTTTTCTTACAGCCTTACTTAAAGAATCTAACTTTTGAACAATAATTAAATAATATTGAAGAGCTGCTTGAGATAAATAGTTTGTAAAATAGATAACCTGAACACCCTTAACATGTTATTAAACGTTATCATTGATATGTTGCATACAGTACAAAAATGTCTTAAAAATCACTGTGAACAAATTCAAAATTTATTACAATTGTAGATTATGGTCGATTTGTTATTATTAAAATTTGCTTTGCTACAAATTACAACAAATTTTTTATTTATACTTTCATGTTGTAGTTGATTGAAGATAAAACGGCAATATGTATGTATAGTTGCCTATACTAAAATCAATTTTGTTTACATTAATGTAAGTCATAAATGCGCGGTCGATGGAAGAATATTGTTTGTTAAGTTTTGTTTCATAAATTAACATTAAATTTTCTTTGAATATTAAAATCTACTTAATAAGAACTAACCAAACAAAACCTCACTTAATTTTCTCGTCAAAATTAAAACTGTAAATTATTTGGTTATACACTAAAATTTATACAATCCCTAAAACAGTACGGAAGAGCTTCTATTTCCGTATCGTGTACAATACGGAAACAAAGCTATAGAAATTGCGAAATAGAAAAAATTGTTTGTGCAACCATTACAACAGACACTTTAAAATTCGCAGAAGGAAGACACGCAAGCGCATAAAGGAAACTTATGGTTTTAGCGTTTACCGCATTTGTTTTTCGATATGTACAAAACTTCCTATTTATCGATATATTTACACTACATTATTAAATCTTTATTAATTTTTTTGTATTTTCATATAGGTTTCATCGGAATTAAGTACTTGCAATATACGCAATAATATCTTAAATGTTAATAAAGTGTTTTAACTAATTTCCAGTATGCACGTTTAGTACATTAATCAAGCAGATCTTTTCTACACTTTAGCGGACTCGTTGCTAGGTTACGCAGCTGTGAAATGAACCGGTTGCGGATGTTCATTTTGCAGCCGGGTAGGTGTCCACGAAATAGAACTTCTCGTACGGTTGCACAAAAAGTTATTTATTTGCACATGAAACACTGAACGAATAACTAGGTGAGAAGTTTTACATTACAGACGTACTACTAACATTACCATTGATGCTATGCTATGCCATTTTACTACTACTACGCTATTTATATGCGAGCTCCTATGCGTTTGCAGTTTGAAGAACAAATTTGTGCTCTGCCGTTTCTAGGTCTTTGAAAATGAAAGGCTGTTGTTTGGCGTGGTTTGTTTCTTTCGTCAGGCTGAGTTCGGCAAAATGTTGTCCCAGCTCTTTAACGTACGTAACGAGGTCGATTGATTCTTTTCGTCTTGGGGTTAAAAATTCACCAGGTAGTCGAATTGGTTCTCCGTAAAATTGTTTAACTGCTGATGACTGTAGGTCGTCTCGCCATGCAGTTCGGATACTCACTGTTGGTAAGACTTCAATCCATTGTTGTTCTTCATGGCAGCGAAATACACTTTTAGTTGGCGATGAAAACGTTCAACCATGCCGTTAGCTTGAGGGTGATATGCTGTAGTGCGTAGGTGGGTTGTACTAAAAAGTTTGCTGAAATTATTGAATAATGCGGATTCGAATTGTCTGCCTTGATCAGTCGTAATGCAGAGCGACACTTCAAATCGTGAGACCCAACCATCGTAGAATATGTAAGCAATCATCTCGGTTTCAATGGTTTCGATGGCGTGACTACTAGCCAACGTGAAAACCTATCGATGCATGTGAGGCAGTAACGTTTGCCTTTGAGGCGGGAAGCGGTCGTACGATGTCGATATGTGCATTTTCGAGCGAGTTTGGATATTATCCGACCACAATGGGTGATTTATTTTTTTTTTGTACCAAATGTCGTCAATCTGCGATAATTGATTGTCATACTTAACGTTGTTTGATCAGGTTCGTCGTGACTTTTATTCCAGGGTGTGCCAGATTATGAACTAATGAACTTCCGGGACGTAGATGTGTCTTCAACTCTTTATCTTGTGTTTGAGCTTCGGCAAATTGTGTGAAATCTTTGGAAGACGTTTCGATGCTGTCGATGCGAAGCAAAGCGACGATATTATTCTTGCCTCAGAGGTGCCAAATGTTGGTTGAGTATTGCAATATGAATTCTAGGTAATGAAATTGTATTGGAGTGCATTTGTCTGGTTTCTGTTTAAAATGGTATGTGATGGGCTTGTGGTCTGTACGAATCGAGAATTGCTTTCCTTCAACCATGTGTCTAAAATGTTTTATAGTTTGGTAGATAGCTAATAATTCTCGATCGTAGCTCCATACTCCCTTTTCGGTGTCTGATAATTTCTTCGAAAAAAAATGGTTCCTATCCATTTGTGACTTTCTGCTGCAATATGCCTTCGATGGCATTACTAGATGCATCAGCGATGATAGTTAGTAGTGCTTCGTGTTGAGGATGCGCGAGAAGGGTGACTTGAGCAGTCCTTCTTTGCAGGCATTAAATGACGTGTCAGCTTTGGTGTTCCAATTGAGTTACTTTGTTCACTTTTAAAATTGTTTTTCAACATGTCGTTGAGTGGCTCTTGAAGCACAGTTGCCCTGGGAATAAATCATCTGTAAAAATCTGATTATCCCCATGAATTGTCGGAGGGCTTTGCGGTGGTTGGGCTTTGACATAATTCTTTATGGGGTCTACTTTCTTTGGTAGGGATTCTGTGCCTTCAGCAGAAAACAGTGCATTCAAGGTAACGCAGATAAACACCGAATTGGCATTTTGCTAGATTTATTAGTATGCCGTGGACTAATGTTAATGTTTCGGAAGGAGGTTTTGTCACGATTGAGGTGGATTGGCGGCGGGTCGTGTTGAACACCAAACAAAGAAAAATAGGATTTTTATACTTACTGTTGTGTGGACATCTGAAGTTTGTTTGCAGCTTTGTTAACCACCCATTTCGCTGTATTATTATACTTTATGTATTACCGTTGTGGGTCATACTTTAAATGTTAAACATCGCGGGTTTATAGTATTTTAGGAGATGCTAATACTATATTTTCAATTGTAGAAGTGAATAACCCGATGTGCGGTTAAAAGTTATTTATTTGCACATGACACACTAAACGTATAACTAGGTTAGAAGTTTTACATTATAGACGTACTACTAACATTACTATCGATATGCCATTTTACTACTACTACGATATTTATACGCGAGTCCTCTGCGTTTGCAGTATTATAAACTTTACATTGCTTGCTTCGCATATGAAATGATAGAAATGATGAAACTGTTATTTCTAATGGAAATTGTGAAACTTAAGAATTTAATAGTTTGCTAAATTAATGTTGGGGTAAAATGTATGCCACCGCAAGTGGAAATAACTCTAATAACAGGATTTTAAATGCGCATTCTTATTCCTTTACTGATGCCACTCGAAATTCACATCAGCTTTCGGATATAGTTCGACAAAATGACCAAGAGATCTTGACAAAGAAGGATAATTAAATTCCTTAATCAAAACGAAATCGCCAAAGTTGAGCTGTAGATATACATACACTGTGTCCACGGATGGGGTATCCTATAGATGAAAAATTTTTAATTTTAGTTTTAGCGAAAATGTCATTCTTAATAAAAAGTTTTGCTTGTTCTGAAACTGAAAATTATAATAACAGTCAAAAATAACAATACAGAGTAATCATGTAAGAAAAACTAATAGTAACAGTAAACAAAGAACATCTATTCAATATAACCTCCTCCAACTTCAAAATATCTCTCAATTCTCCTTCTAAATTCTTTATAAGCGTTTCGTAGCATTTGAGGTAATTTCATTTACGGCATCAATTATTGCTCGTTTCAAATCATCAATATTATGGTTTTCATAAACTGACTATGAAATGAGACAGGATTTTAAAACACTTGAATTTTATTTTATTTTATGGGGTTTCATAACAAGCAAAACTTTTTATAAAGAATGACATTTTCGATAAACTAAAATTAATAAAATTTTCACCTATAGGATAGCCCATCCGTGGACACAATGTATATGTGTCATCCATTTCTGCTTTCTTGTGGCTCGCAAGTACTCAGTGCTTCCATGTAGTCAAAAGCTGGCAAACCATCTTTGCAAACCTTGGAAATTATTTAAGCGACGTTGACAACATCCCCATCAGGTAGCAATGTAATTTTAAGTCCGATCAGAAAATGGCCCGAGGTTGAAGGCTTAAGATCATCTAGATTTTAAGTAAAATGTGTGTCTTGCGACATCTCGTGTTAAACATGGACACGTGTAAATAGTATAAACTAAGTAAATACCAACAGTTAACTGTAAAGACTTGTGTGCGTTAAAGTGCATGGCGCCATCTAAGCGATGGTTTTAATGCTTAAAACAACACGTGAATCGATAAAGCCAAGATAACTTGTACAGAAGCATACACGCACAAAAGAACACCTAATGCAGTATCATCTAGATTGTTGAATAATACAGTTAGAGGGCGGAGTTTACTATGAATTATAGTACATATTTCCTCATAGGTAACATTATGACTTGAACCTAAAATACATTTTAAGTAAAATTTTGCCCACTTTACCGCGGATTTTAGATGGTCCTGAATTGTGGAGCACTTGGTCAAATAAATTTGTGTCACTATCGGAATATAACTTTTCCCACTCTCCTTATAGAAAACATATCATTATATCGTCACTTTTATGGATGTTAGTTGATTTTACCGAAATGACTATAGTCATTAGAACACGTGAACTATTAATTTATACTTATGGTAATATTACAGTTTGTACAATTAGTAACATTTTTAACAAAATTAGAATATCTATTTACATTTCTTGATAATTCAATGTTATTATCCTCTCTTCATCAGCAACACTTAGTTCTGTGGTTTCATTTGACACTATCATCGACGAGGATGCTTCAGTATAATTATTTGTACCTTGATTATCATATAAAACCTTATTAGCAATAACTCTTTTCCACGCCACTATGACAACTTGACATTTTGTACTCATAAACCACTAGTAAAATTTATCATAAAGCATTGTTCATATCCTAGGTAACCTGATAAAAATAATTATAATTAAAAATCAAGTATGCAAGGGTTAATATTACAATCATTTTATGTCAACTTATTATTTAATTATTAGTGAAATACATAAATTATTGTTTGTTTGCAATTTGCGTTAATAATTTATAAAGAAATTACTTCTGGATAAAAATAATAAATAATTCCTAACCCAACGTGTGCAGATTTGTGCAAGTATAACGTGGTGGTATAACTGGTTACCTATATCGCACCAATGATTTGACTTTTTTATTTAAAAGTACACATAGGGTAAATGTAACTAAGAAAGAAGAACCCGGTATACCCTAATTGACTGAAAGTAGTTGCAAACTCTGATTGGTTACTAGTGTTGATTTGAAACTGATATTTATTTATCTAACCTGAAAATCCGTCAAACGACATCTACACTTCAAATAAAAAAGTAAATTTAATAATTGTTGTTTATTATTGATAATAAAAACATGTTCAGTAGTTATATTTTTTGAATTCCCAAACTGACAGTTAAATCTTAAATTAAATTTTGATAAAACTCATAGATACTACATACTGGTCGTGGAAAAGTATAATGTATTATTTGAGGATAAAATCATGTTTTATTGCCCGTGATTATCAGTGCTCGGGCTACCACCCTCTGCCCAGCTAACATACTCGCATGAAAACTGTGGTTTTTTTTCGCGTAATACAATATACTATTTTATTAGCAATAGAATCGGCTACGTAGGTTTCGCAAGTACTACTAGACTTCCAACCTTCGTACCTCTTTAGTGTGAGAACTTCTGCTCCAGTATTCGCTAATAGAATTGTTGAGGTTCTTCTGAAAGAATGACATGTATAGGCTTTGGGATTGTTTAAATTTAAATATTTTGTTATCTTAAAGGTATCTCAGCCATTGTGTTTTGTCGACAGTTGATTATAACATCTCCCTTCATGAAACGAGGAAAAACGTACATTTATAACTTTGGATCTAATGTTGATATATAATAACAAAGTTTATTTACTTTACAGATCATAATTGTAAATGTACGTAGCATGCCATTTTTAACAAAAATAACCTAGCTTTTAAAACAACCTTCTACTCTGAGTAACTTATTATTATTGTCAAGAAACGGAGAAAATTTATTATAACAATTGGAATTTTTCCATTTAATAAGCATTTTATTTCATTTGAAATTTTCAACATTCAAAAATTCTCCTAAAGCCAATTTACTTGAATTGATTGAAATTTTGGGAAACCCTATTTCTTAGAACCTACTTTTATATAAAAATAAGAACTAAATCACTACTGACTTACGTACACTTACGCACACTTTTGTCGAAAAGTAATAGATCTGCCCCTATATAAATGCCTTAACACGATGCTAGATACCAGCAAAAGTAACACACTACTGTACAGGGTGGTCCAAATTGGACACTTTTGATAGGAAACACCTATTTCTAGAGGATCTAAAAAAAAGTAACTAAAATGTTACGGGCTCGATTTTTGTGAAAATTCGAATAAAATGTTCGGAAGATACAGGGTAGTTTTCAATTTGGTGCATTTTCGACCCACTCCCGTAACTTTTTGTTTATAAATTTATTTTATTTCTTTAAAAACATTCTTAAGGCACTTTTTAAAAGAAAGAGTTTTTTTGTAAATAATTTGGTTTTGAAGCTATGACATAAACTTGTATTTTTTCTTATGGACTACCCCTGTAATTTTATATATTCTGTTCGAAATTAAATTCACTTTTCAACCATATATAACACTTGCTACTTTTACCTTTGGAATTTTATTTTATTGTTGTTTTTAAAATCTGCTTGATGTATTTTGTAAATCTAGTGTGCCTTGCTTGGAAAATAAAACAATTGCCTACTGTTTAGTAAGTAATTTCTTGGCAGATGTTTTTAGAGGAACGAAATAAAATAATAACAGAACTTAAACAATTATTCAAACGTATAATATGTCGACTAAAACCTAAATAAAAACTGGATAACTCAAAATTAAATTAAACAACACACAACAACAGAAAACAATATACATATAACTTTAACATAACAATCAAACTAAAACTACGTTATTAAAGCTACTCATAGCGTGTGCTCGACTTGACCACCATTCAAATTTAAGCATAGCTGACTTCACTTCCTAACATTATTAACAGCGTTAATCAATTCTACCGCAGGTATGGAGTCGAAAGCATGTCGCACTGCTGCTTCCAATGCTTCTCTCGAATTTGGATGACTTTTATATGTAAGGTCTTGCCGGCCAATGCACAGGACCTTAGTTGCCAAGCCAATTGTCTCCAAATTGTTGGTTCAAAATGTTGTTATATTTTGTGCATTGTGACACGGCGCCCCGTCTTGTTGAAAGTATACGCTTCCAATCTCTATCAATGGCAAATCATCTATAAGAGGCTCAATAAATTGCTGTAATATTTCCTAATACCGCTCGGCTGTAAGGCTACCCTCATATATATAGGGACCAACAAACCTTCCTCTAAAAATAGCGACCCAAATATTAAAACTATAACGGCCTTGATTTTGTATCTCCACTGTAATATATTGATTTTCCAAAGTCCAATTGTAGCAGTTATATCTGTTGAAGATACCAGCGCTGCTTACACACATCATCCATATGACATTCTACGCAAAATTTGGGACCTCAGCACATTTTCCTAAGTACCACCGACAAAAACAATTCTAAATTGTGCGTCATCAGGTAGTAATTTGTGGATTTTTCTCACTCGGTAAGGTTTAAATTTATTCTGTTTTAGAATTCGCAAAGCAGAAGCTTCGTATACTCTGTTTCTCGGTTGTTTGAACGAATCATGGGTTAGTAGGTTATGCTTTAATCGAGGAAACATATCTCGAAAGGGTTGTCTTCTTTTCGCATATCGCTCGAAGTAAAGGTTGCTGGCCGCCTGAACATCTTCATGTGATTTCCAATAACCTTCAACATGTTAAGTTTCTCGTAGTTTTCATACATATTACAAAAACAGGAGAATCTTTATATAAATTCAAAACTCGATTAAAAAATGTGAACTCAAAAGCAAACTTAAGAAGCAAATGTCATTTGAATAAGAAGAGATAATTGTTTGACAGTAGTTGCAATGTTTTGATTTATGTTTCAAGCTTGGCATGCTAGATTTAGTTACTTACCTGATCTTAATTATACACAATTCGTCTACAGTATTTTGAAAACAACAATAAAATAAAATTTCAAAGGTAAAAGTAGCAAGTGTTATATATGGTTGAAAAGAGAATTTAATTTCGAAACAGAATATATAAAATTACAGGGGGTGATCCATATAAAAAAAATACAAGTTCATGTCATAGCTTCAAAACCAAATTATTTACAAAAAACTGAAGACATTATTCGATTTCTTTTAAAAAGTGCCTTAAGAATGTTTTACAGAAATAAAATAAATTCATAAACAAAAAGTTACGAGGGTGGGTCGAAATTCACCAAATTAAAAACCACCCTGAATCTTCCAAACAGTTCAAGATATCGATGATAGCGGTTTTTTGCCATTCAAATTTTCACATAAATTGAGCCCGTAACATTTTAGTTAGTTTTTTCTAGCTTCTCTAGAAACGGGTGTTTCCTACCAAAAGTGTCCAATTTGGACCACCCGGTACACACTGCTTAGATTACTTGTAGATTACACACAATTGTAATGGCGGATTGTGCAGGTTGTGTGAATTTACCGCTCGTTTGTAGAAAGTGTAAAGTTAAAGTAGTAAATGGCATAAAATGTTCAAAATGTGAAAATAATTTTCACGTAAGTTGTGCAAAACTAGTTAAAAATGTAAAATTCATTAACGATCAAGAAATCACCTGTTGTGATGATGATAGTAGCAACGTTGATAAAGACTTCTTTGATGCTATTAACATTGTGGTCGATGACAATGGAAAAATTGATGTACGTATATTTAATTACATCATCAGACAAAAAGATATCATTATTAGTGAATTAAGAAATCAAGTAAATAATCTAAATATTCAATTGGAAGTAAATACAACGAAATGTTTATGCAAACCAAAATTTCGCAAGGTCAACATGATTGTACAAATAACAAATCAACAATGCAATCAAATACGTATAAAAATAACCGTTTGGTGACAGATAATAAAACTCATTCAAATGCTAAACAACAATCTAAATCGTTCCCTGTAACGGATGCAAATTCAAATATAGCAAACAGTAGCAAATGCCTGCCAGTTGTTACTGAGTCAAAAAATTAAGTGATGAACAACTAATCGAAGATAATGGTGCCTCCTGGTCAACAGTAGTTAAAAGAAAAATGCGGAAACCTAATCCACAAAAGAAATAGTAGTAGGGCTCAAAGATAATGCCTCCGGCATTAAAACGATTCCCAAAAAGGCGTATCTATTCGTATCCAGATTTGATCCAAAAACAACGAAAGAAGATGTAACCAATTTACTGAGAGCAGAATTTCCCGAAGTAGAATGTGAACCAATTATCTGTAAAGTTCCCTGTTCGTACGCATCTTTCAAAATCATTATAAATCTTTGTAACTTAAACAAAGCATTAGAACCAACGATTTGGCCAAAGGACATCCATGTCACAAGGTTTTTTCACCGAAGGAGGCCTCCAATAACGGTAACATAAATTTCAAACCTGATATCTTACTTTTAAACTGTAGATCTTTCAATGTTAACAAACTTAACTATATTAGCACAGAATATCTACAAAATGAATTATACAAAGACTTGAAATTTATACTTTTAACTGAAACGTGGTTTCATATTTTAAATACTGATTATAGTTTTAAGCGCATACAAAATTTTGTCTTAATTTGTCAGTACTCTAGATCTAAGTGCAAAGGTGGTGGTGTTGGAATATGGAGCAAAATGATCTAAATGTTCGACAAATAAATTTTAATCAATTTTGCATTGAAAAACAGGTTGAAATATGTGGTTTATATTGGTATCAGACTCCTAAACAATGTATTTTAATTTTATGTTGCTACAGATCTCCTGACACTGTGGGCGATTTTGACACATTTCTTAATGTTTTTAACAAAATACTGTTATCTGTATACAAACCTCAGCTCAAAATTATTATCGGGGGAGACTTTAATGTAGATCCAATAAAAAACTCTCAAGAGTACATACAATTAACCAACCTATTAAGTACGTTTAATTTAAAAATCTTATAACAAAACCTACCCGAAATGACAGTATATTAGATCATATTTATTTGTCAGATACTGAATTGTGCAAATATATCGTTGTAGACAACTGCGTTTCAGACCATAGGACAATTTTTCTTCAAAGTAATTCTAATTTCGTAGAACCAACGATCGCTTCGAAACTTAAAAGATCATTTCAACGCGATGCTATTGATAGGTTTCAGCGAAAACTTAAGATCTACACATTGGAATAGTGTATATAACATCACAGACGTGGATGTTGCATTTAGCAAATTTTATTCAAAATTCTTAGATCTGTTTGAGTTATATTTTCCTTTAAAACTAGTAAATCACAGAACACAGACTAAAAATGGATAAACCATAAAACCATTAATTCTAGTAAAAATCTAAAAGATTTATATATCCTAAAAATAACTTTCCTCAATTTTCTACTTTATATAATATAGCAAAAAGTAATCACTTTAAACTACTTAAAACTATTAAGCAAGAATATTACCAAAATTGATTACCAATTCCGAAAACATGTCAAAATCCATGTGGTCTACCGTAAATTCTATCACCAACAGGAAGTGTAACATCAAAGAAAACATAACATTAATCTTTAACGGTAGAAAGTATGAAGATGGTTATGAGGTTGCTGAATGCTTTAACAACTATTTCTGTAACATTGCACCTTCAGTTACAAAAGTTTATGACGTTAACAATGAATACACTTTTTCTAACAACGTAAAAAGAAATACAGTAAATAATTCAATCGCCTTAATTCCTATGGACAAAAATGAACTTATAAATATAGTAAAATTTAAGGTTAAAAATAAAATTCCCGCGGTCCTGATGATGTGCCAGCGTTTTTAATCAAACAAGTTTTTCAAGTTTTAATTGACCCGCTGCTATATATAATAAACCTATCATTCCAAGAAGGAACATTTCCAAAATTGTTAACATTAAGTAATATTATACCAATTCACAAAAAGAACAACATGCATGAGATTTCCAACTATAGACCAATCACGATGACCTCAATATTTGCTAAAATTTTTGAATATTGTTTTTAAGCAGACTACAACCGTTTATACATAAATTTAATGTTCTGTCAACTAATCAGTTCGGTTTTCAACCAAAAATCAACAACTGATGCATTAATTTATTTTTATGATAAATTAATACAATTTCTAGAAATTGGAGAATGTCCTGTTGGAGTTTTTGCGACCTTAGCAAAGCCTTTGACTGCGTAGAGCATAATAATTTGTTAAACAAACTTGAACAATACGGCATCAGAGGCGTTGCTTTAAAATGGTTAGAAGCATATCTAAAAAATCGAAACCAATTTGTAACGGTGAATTACCAGTCCGACAAATCAAATTTATTTATTAAATCACGTACTATAAAAGTTAATAAGGGGTACCGCAGGGGTCAGTGTTGGGTCCTATTTTGTTTCTCTTCTATGTTAATGAAATTCATAACGTTCTATCAGAAAATGTTTCGTGCATTCTTTATGCGGACGATACTTCATTGTTAATATCAAATGAAGAAGATGATACTTTAAGAAATCAATGCAATGACAATCTTAATGCATTAAACTCATGGTTTAATAACAACTCTCTTTTTCTAAATGTCGAGAAAACAGGGTATATGAGATTTCACACAATTCAAAACAAAAGAAACCTGAAATAAATCTTCAAATTAACAATAATAACATCATAAGAAAAACTTGTATAAATTTTTTAGGCCTAAATATTGATGAAACCCTCAATTGGAAAGAACACTGCTCTAAGCTGATTAAAAAGTTAAACTCATTAACATTCCTTTTAGAAATCTAAGAACCGTGTTAACTTTTGAACAACTTATCATAGTATACCACTCTATAGTGGTACCACATATTAGATATGCAATAGGATTTTGGGGTTCATCTACAATGGTTCAAAATGTTTTGAAATGTCAAAAAAATAATGCGCTTAATTTGTAGTCTGCCGTACTCGTACTCATGTAAAGAGTTCTTTAAAAAAAATAATATTTTAACAGTCATCAGTTTATATATTTTGAGTTATGCAAATTTGTTTATCTTCACAAGACAGTGTTCGTTAAGAACAAAACATCCACCACCACAACTTAAGAAATATTGATCTGTATAGATTACCAACAAACAGGTTGCATATATCTGAAAAGTCACCCACAAGTATAGGGAGAAAATGTTTAATCACTTGCCTGTTTACATTAAAAAGTCTGATACTTTTCCGATATTTAAATGTAACCTATTCAAATTTCTAGTAAATGGCTGCTTTTATAATATTGATGAATTTTTTTGTTGTAAATGTTTGTAATTTAAATACTTAATTTTTATATTTTTTTACTTGACGTGTCCAATACAATGTATTTTGTCGATGGAAATAAAGTTATTCTATTCTATTCTACTATGGAATTTACGTCTATATACGCTTTAAAATCCTTCAGTCTGCATAATAAGCATAATAAAAATGCTAGACTTCTTAATGAAAAATATTTACTGGTTCAATTCATGTATTATTATTTTAAGCATTCTTTTAGAAAGAGCAAGCAAACACAAATTTACTGTGAAACTTGAAGGGATTTCGTGTGCACTACCTGAACACGACACGAATCCAAGTTTTACAGAGAAAATTGTGTTTACAACTGAAAAAAAGAGTCATAAAAAATTCTATAGTATTTTTATCGAATTACTTAAACAGTTAAAAATAAAAATAAAGAACAAACTTTTGATATTACAAATTTTAATTAAAATAATGTCTTTAAACTTAACTCGATAATAAAACTAATGAACAACGATTAAAGTTAATAATTATAGTCGACCTAATTCAATGTAGATTCTTCGATTACCGATTAAATTTTCAGTCGATCATTGCTATATGTAACTTTCAAAGATTTTCTTTTTAGGTGTCCCAACTGATTATAGTGGTAGAACTAATGACCTTTACGATTAGTTGTTAAAACGTTCAGACGTTTGCCATCATTTTTACGTTTATAAAACAATTTCCTGTTTTTGAATATGTATTCCAAATAATAGCATTTGTTTAGTGTAATTTTCGACATTTGTTCTTATTTTAGCGACATATTATTACATTTAAAAAAAAGCTTTTATTTTATAAAACATAACTTAGTTAATCATTATTATATTGTTTCACATTTCATCTTATTATGCATATTGCCGTATTTGTTGTATTTTAAATCCTTTATTACGCTCAAAATTTTGTTAGTACTTTTTATAATTTAAAAAAGTCACTTTTTGACGTATACTACTATAAGAAATTATATGTTTTATACAAGATACCTTTTAAAACTAACTCTACAATTCATTAACATAAATTTTGATGACTAATTTAAATTCATATTATAATTATTTACTTGGATCTGTAATTTGAGTGTATCTTTTGTATGAACCTTGCAGTGAACCCCCAGGTGAAGATAGAAACCAAATTCACGGACAAGAATGACACACACACTCAGTGGTAGGGGTAACCACTACAGGTACAAGAAAATGCAGCGAAAAGTTGTTTCAATGTTTTACAAAATATCTCCCGAAGACCTTCAATGATCTCCCAAAGGAGTATGCGAAAGTGCACAACACTAAAATTCACAAACAAGAATTGAACGCCATTCCAAAAACATTAATTTAGAATAAAGATATACATGGTGCAGCAGATAAACCGTCTATTAGAAATATCCCGAGAACCAGTGACACCAAAAATTTTAAAATTTGGTACTGTGCTTACATGATTAGGGGACAATCGGTTAAAATATTTTTAAATGGCGGCACTTGCGGTTATACAGCAAGTAGATTTCCCTTTGAAATACAGAAGTTGCCGTCTACTTCCGGTATAACCGCAAGTGCCGCCATTTGGAAAATATTTTAGCTGAGTGTCCCCTAATCTTGTAAGCACAGTACCAAATTTAAAAATTTTGGTGCTATTGGTTCCCGAGATATTTTTCATTTGGGTTATCCAAACCTTTAAACGTCAATTTCCAACACTGTGTCAACCCTCAGTATGAACAAATATTTCGAGGAAAAAATTACAAAGATTTATCATATTGTGAAAGAGTGAAACGAATATTGCATGACCTTTCACTGCAGTCATCTACTTCCAGTAGTATAACAGATTACTTCCTCTATCCAGCACTATCGGTACCTAGCCTTTCCACGTGGCACCTCTTTGACCTCTTACAACAAGTCTTCATTTCATCAGGCGTACCTATAATTCATAACAGATACAATAACCACAAACTCACATTTACGGACACAGCTACATCCTTTTACCACAGAATATAATGGAGAACTGCATGTTCTACTTCAAACAGTCAAATACATAAAAACTTGTGTCGATAAAAATTTTGCAATATGAAGTGATTTACTCAGTTCTTTGACCAGTTTAAAACAATTACATGCAAGCAAAGAACATAATATCATCAACTACTGGAACAGTAAATGGTCTCAGTGCACAAGGTTCTTTAGAAAAATAAAACCCACATTACCACATGACATATCACTACCAATCAAAAGAAGAAATCATATAGTTGTGAATGGGCTGAAGATAGGCCACACAAGACTCACACAGTTATGTTTTTGAAAAATATACTCCCCTCCTAAGATGTGATATATGTGACAAAATATTTGATGTTGATCATTTTATCTGTAACAGTACAACTTCTTAAGAATCTCGTACCAGATTCCCGATAATGTCTCTATTGCATAAAAGCACGTATAACTTTTACTTGCCCTGGATATCAAGTAATCAGAAATGACCGCTCTAAATTTTATGCAGAAATTGAAATACTCATTATGTTTTATAAAGCATACTTCCGATCTGTGGTAGATTATGGTTGCTCACTTTATGAATCCGCAGCTAACTCAATATTAACTCGTCTGGATGTTATCACGAATAAAGGTATCCGAATTTGTTTAGGCGTAATGTAATCCAGTTCCGTACCGGCTATGTATGTATATAGAAGCCAACAAACCTCCTCTAAGTTATAGAAGATCATACCTCGCAACAAAACAAAGCACGGAAATAGGAAAGTACGCGGGGAATAAAGTGAGTATATCAACAAAATTACTTACAGAACTGACGTATATCATCTGAATTTAAGAAATGAAAACTCAATATATGCCACCTTTTACAACATCTCTATTCAAGTCATCATTTTTATATTTAATAGCATATTACTGTAGTAAAATTGAGAACTCATTGCTTGAATTATCTCCTAATTCTTTCAAGTCAAAGATAAAGTACGATTTTATACAAAATCAAAATAATTAATGTAATTATCTAATTATTTACTTGTTATGTTCATTTCCCTGAGATTATTAATTAACACATATTTATGTTTTTTTTTGTTATATACATGGTGGGGCACTACCAACGAATTATTCTATAGCATTAAAGCAACAAATAATGTTAGAAATTTTAAAACATACATATGTGAAGATTATTCGAAACCACATTTTAAAAATATTTTGGATTGTACAGGGTGCTCTAGTAACACGTATCATATCAAAGTTGGGTTATTTTAAACGGACTACCCTGTATTTTTTTCTATTTTTGAATTGTACGATAAAAATAATGTATGTTCTTTAACATGTCCCTAACCTACTTACTTCCGTTTCTGAGATAAACCGATTTTACCTGATTTGCAGACCGTCCAAAAAAACAATAACTTCAAGATAAATAAGAACAAGCAACTTTGGTTTGTACCACCTTACTAAGAGCCTTCAACATCTCTTTTGCAATATTTACTATTATATTATGATGTACAGGGTGTTTTTAAATACTACCGCATAACACTAACGACTTGAAACTTAAATAACTTGTTTAACTTAAATGAAATACCCTATATTTCTGTAGCCCGTTGAAAGCTGGAACTAATTACCTTGTAGTCGGTAATAGAGTTACCAACCCCTAACTCTGATAATTTTTGAGATATTTTAAAACTTGATAGTTTAGCAATTTACGATGTACTGGTGTCTAAGTTACCTGTGAAATATCCGCAATATGGACATTGTCTTACAACTTTCAGTTATAAATATTTACTTTCAAAATATTAATTTTTTAGAAACAATAAACAGAAATGTGCTTATGACTAGTATCCCGGGCTCTAAGTCGAATTACGCACACCGGTCATAATTTACTGATGTTTAACAACAGCAACCGTTATTTGGTACTTCAAAAATCGAACATACTGTAAACATCGACAAACTTTAACCTATTAACTAAGAATGTAATACAAAACGCTCTAATAGTAGTACGATAATTTCGAAAACCATTATTTTTAGAATTTTTAAACAAAGTTGCCAATGTTTACAGTGTCATCCATTTCTGCTGAAACTAATAGCGGTTGCTGTTGTTTGTGACAGGTAGGCGTGATTCCACTAACTCTTAGAGCCCGGCATAAGTCATAAGCACATTTCTGTTATTTTGTTCTAAAAAAAAATTTAAGGTTAATGTTTAAAACTGGATTGGCCTATACATTAAAAATATTTGCAAGATAATGTTCATTTTACTGATATCACACAGGTAACTTAAATTCCAGTAAATTGCAAATTGTTAAACTAGCTAATTTTAAAATATTTCGAAAACTATTTAGGGGTTGGTAACCCTAATACCGATTAAAAAGTAATTAGTTCCTGATTTCAACAGGCTAGAGAAATGCAGGGTGTTCCATTTGAGTTAAGCAAGTTATTAAAGTTTTAAGTCGTTAGCGTTCTGCGGTAGTATTTGAAACACTCTGTACTTCATAACATAATAGTAAATATTGCAAAAGAGATGTTGAAGATTCTTAGTAACGGTGATGTAAGGCAAAATTGCTTGTTTTTATTTATCTTAAATTTATTGCATTTTATGGAGGGTCTGCAAATCAGGTAAAATCGATTTATCTCAGAAACGGATGAAAGTTGGTATAGGGACATGTTAAAACACATACACTATTTTTTATCCTACAATTCAAAAATAGAAAAAAATACAGGGTGTTTCATTTAAAACAACTTATCTTTGATATAATGCGTGTTTCTGGAGAACACTGTATAATCAAAAATATTTTTAAAATTTTAAATAATTTCGATTTCTTACATTATTTGTCGTGTTAGTGCTACAGAATAATTCGTTGGTAGTGCCCCACTCTGTAGTAAATACAAAATCTTTTTCGATAAGTTATGAGTTATATTTGTCCTAATGTGGTTTCCACGGTAGAACAGAACAATGCATTTCATGTATCTATATCTAAATGGTTACCGTTTGTTCACATATAAAATGTATGTGTATTAATTAAAATTATTATTATTGTTATTATTATATTGTATTTACATACGGACGGCATCAACACAGATTTTTTTTATTTTGTTATAACGTACTAGTAATTTTAATTCAGCAAAAAAGTAAAAAAACAAGTTAAAATTTTCTGTTTAGTGATCTCTCCATTTTTTTATAAGATATGGGCTAAATAGTTATTTATGTACCAAGGTTGTAAAGTAACACTTTTAAGCCCGATCATAAAAATCATGTGAGTGCTTAGAAGTACTTACAACCTGTGGTGCATACACATTTTTTGCACTTCTTAGTAATACTAAGTCGAAACAGATTTACTTTTTAATTACATATTTTATTTTAATTCTAAAAAATACAATAAAACCTTAAATTAATAGTACTAATAAGTTTAGAAAAACGAACAAATAAATTAATACCTTCAAAATAACAACACATCAATTAAAAAATTTAAATTTACGAACGTAAACTGGTCGCGACCTCTAGGGTAGTGACGATTTCGGAAAAAAAAATTAAGAATCGTTTACTGTTGAAATAATCCAAAATAATGATAGTATATTCTACTTCTACTCACATTAGTAGTTTTCTATAATAATGCACGATTAATTAATATTTTCGGTTGAGTAAAAAGTACAAAGCTATGACTTTATAATATCTTAATTATTCAAACCACTTTTAAAAAAGTTTATTGGGAAGTAATTTCATATTCTTTAGATTTGAATCATTTAGCTCTTCGTTTGACCTGGAAAATGTGAAAATAAATGGCACCTGATTATATAGAAAACGAAAACGATTTAAAGAATAATTCTTTATAAAAACTTTATTAGCCATTTTTTATTAATAATTATGCTAATGTCTTTATTCATTGGAGGATACAGGTACAATATTGCCAAAGTAAACAAAATTAATATTCGACAATGCAGACTGTAAGGTCTAAAAGTGATCTGCTAATATACTATTAATGTATGATTATTACCATATAGTTATACAAATGAAGAAGGGGGTGATTATGTTGATCAATTAACACATATGAGTATCCACAAAATAATTGAATCTTTTCACATATTATGCTGTTACTATGATTATATTTCTATTAACGTCATGATTAATAAAAAATGTTCTCATTTCTATAGAATTTACTGTAAAATACTCTATTCGGGTATTTATTATTGACATCGACACTCCATCACAAATTGTAGAAATACCAAGAAAGAGCAAAAGACAAGTTGAATCCACCAAAGGCTCACGATATTATTTACTAATCAATTACTCGAGTACAATTCAATGATCGATTTTCTTGCAGTTATTGAAAAACAAAAATAAAAAATTATTCTTTATTAGTGAATTCTGTCAAATATAACAAAACATAATTCTTAATGTACTCAAAATTATAAAATTAACTTTGTTCACATTAACTTATACAAGAAAGGGTAGTATTTTATCTTACAAAGCATGAGAATTTTTGCACATAAAAAAGTGGCGCGTGAAAACACAAATGTTTGTTTCGTTTGGAGTTTACTTTTGAGGGCATTATTAAGATTGTGTGGTGTTAGTAAGGATTTATGAAGTAAAGCGTAAACTTCGTTGTAATAAGAGAAAAAAGTTAAGTTACTGTATCTTTAGAGAATTCTAGAAACTTACACCCTAACTAATGCAAGTGTAAATTACACGAAGCTTCATTATCGATAATTATACACACCTACGGATAATATGGGTAAGTATCTGTATTTGTGGCGTGGTATAAAATATATTATTTAAATATTTTAATACCCACCCAGAAATGTCTACCATCACAATATTTTATACAATATTAAGTAAATATACATAACCATAAGCTTCATTTTTCATTCCATTCAGCATTTACAAATCTAAGTCACTTCTACTTAATTTTGTTCTTCCAATTAATTCAAAAATCACAGCTTTCTGCACAAATAAATATTTACGTAAGAATATCTTTCGGAATTGAAACGCACGCGTGAAAATTCACCCACTCACAAATATTATCCTTAATCTTTGTTTGTTCGCATTTGTCTAAGATTTAAGTCTTTCACGCTTCGCTTTTTCGGGAATGTGAGATCGTTTTACGGAATTACACTGGACTTGATTTTATATAAGATAAAATTTAAAAACTTTATAAAAATATTTATTAATTTATTTCTAAAATTTGTTATTATAACCAACAATGTTGGTATGTATGAAAATGTCCGAAATTATTACTGAAGTAATGACATTAATTCACATATGTACTCCCATAATATATTTAATAATTATAAAATTATGTTAGTTTGCAAACTAAACAAACGTTCTAAACGCAGTGCTAGTATATGTGCTGGAATTCGGAGAAAATTTCGCAACTGAAACTACCATTGCGTTTACTTAAAATAAATTACTACTCTGTGAAACATAATAGTCCTACCGCACGGACATATTTTCAGAAAATTAAATTTACCATTATTTTTTTTAACTAAATAAATGTAAACCATAGCATTTCTAATCAAAAGGATTACAGTTTAAATAAATTGCATTTGGAGATAGTTACAAATGCCATTTGTAAGTCTACTTGGCATTTATGTATTTAACAAAAATAATATAAATTTGACTAAAATTAAAGTGAAAACAACTTCAAAGCAAAATTTCAAATTCTTATCGGTTAATATAGAAATCCATTACTCAAAGAAGCTAAATAAAAAATTAAAAATAATACGAATTAGTACTGGAGTATGAAGCGCCGATGGTAACAAAATTAATTCATAAAATGAAACTGAATTTTACTGAAATATATATTTTTTGTAAAAACAAGTGTTATTTATAGTAGTTCTAAAATTATATTTATTTTTTTGTGTTTTAGCTATTATACAGGGTTATCCAAAAGTATGGAAACCTGCTTATATCTTGAAAACCGCGAGGATTAACGTTTGGTTCAGAAACGCCCTTACTTGTCGACCATAGTGGGCTGGAGCGCCATCCTGCTGAAACCATACATTGTTATCTTGCCAAAGAAGTGGTTTAAAGTGGGTACAATTTGGTTTTGCAACAAATCCAAATATAACGCACTATTTAGATTGCCTTGGATAAAGGGCCCAACTATTCGGTTGTTTATGATGCCAGCCCAAACGTTCAGCTTCTGTGGATGCTAAGTATGGCATTGTACCATCCAGTGTGGGTTTCCCAACGCCCAACATCTAAAGTTGTGCTTGTTAACTTGCCCATTTAAACAAAATGTTGCTTTGTCGCTGAAGCAAATTCTGTTTGGCAAGACATCTTCGCGATCCTGCAACTTCTCAAAACTTTCACAGAATTGAAGCCGTCTGTTGTAGTCTTCGGCGTCCAGTTCTTGGTGAAACTGAAGCTTGTATGGCTTTGCGTTTGCATTTTTTAGAATTCTTTGCACTGACGTACTGCTGATGTCGTGATTCAGTGCCAGTTGGTTGGTTAAAGTGTTTGGTTCTTCAATAACACTCTGGATAACCTCAATGCTCGTATCCAAATCGGAGGCAGTTTTAGCTCTTCCACTTCGTCGAGTATCTTTCACACTTCTGTGTTCAAACCATCTTGCATACGTTTTTTGAACGGCAGATTTTGTAATTGGTACTTCCCTTTCTGGATGATTTGCATTGAAAATGTCGCTGCTAGCTAGATACGTTCTTCTTCGATCACCGTAATTCAAAATAATCAAAATTTCGATACGATCCGCTTCAGTGAGTTTTATTTTAAAAATGCAAAAACTGTTACATACTTTAACACAGTAACACCACAATGTATAATATGAAAGAAAATTCCTTAAACGCACCTTAAGTACCTATAGGTAATTAAGTAGGTGTAATTATTTGTATTACAAACATACTTATTATTCCCAAATAAAAAAGTGCTATTAGAGACAAAGGTAAAGAAAACCGTTAATGAGCCTATTATGATGAATTCATTAAAAAAAGAAAACAAATTCCAAAGATTTAACCAAATTAACAATAATACATTACCTACTAGGTAATTAAACAACTTTTGCATTTCTTCTATTCTCTATAGCACCTTAAAAAATACCTATCCGCTTTCAAATGTAAATGTTTAATTACCAGTAAAGTATTCTCATTAAAATAACAAACAAAAATTTGTATAACGTTATTTTTTGTAAAAATTGTATACCTATCCGTAAAAAAATAAATAAAAGATACGCCACTGCACTGCTAAGAAAGGATTAAGTATTCTATTCAACACACAAAAGCTCTTATTGGTTATTGTTTTTCCCAAACAAGTACTTACAGAGACAGATACCCGTCCACAAGCAATAATGTTGACGGTCAAACTGAACTTTTTATATCATATTTTTAATAACATCATATTAAATAATTTTTATGTTAACCGTTAGATACAGAATTTCATGTAGAATTTAAAAATGTCAGTCAACTAGTATGGTGCCATTTGAAAATCAGAAGTTGATATCAATTACTCGTAATTGGAGCATCGTATCAAAATTTTATAAAGAATAAAAAATGTCCGGAAGTATGTCATACATACTTCCCCAAAGTTTCATACCGCTAATCCTCGCGGTTTTCAAGATATAAGCAGGTTTCCATACTTTTGAATAACCCTGTATATATTTTTTTAGGATGTAGTATTTTGTCCATACATGGCACTGGTTGTCGGAAAATAACGGTATGCAACCAAGTTCACACCTGTTTTTATTTGCCTAATGCAACATCGGATTGGGTTTGTTCAGTAACTTTACATCAGGAAGGAGGAGCATTAATAAATGCGCGATAGTGCTGTTTGCAGCGGGTATGACCAAAATTAAACGCCCACACAAGCAACGCTATTTACTGACAAAACACTAAATTTTAAAAAAGTATATGTACAGGGTGGTCCGTAATTAACGAGACAAAAAAGTAACTGTGGGTTCTACACACGAAACAAATACGATTTAGCTAAATTTGTTCAAATAAAATGTTGCTCGTTTTCGATATACAGGGCGTCAAAGTTTATTTTCGCATTTATTTTATTCGATAATTTCTAAAATTAATGTTGGAATTGGCCGAAAATTTGGATAATGGGGTTTTGATAGAGCGAAATCGAATTTAGACTTACTTTTATGCTGGCTCACAGGGGGACAATCGGGACATTTCTAAGCTATTTTCTATCAGAACTTTTTGTACGATGTTATATCGCAATTTGGATGGCAAATATCGATAGATCAGTCGATTCAAAGTAGAAAAGGTATACTTCTTTGATACCGATATTTCTAACGCAATTTTGAGATATGCACGCCATTTGGTTCAATGCATTTTTAAATTGCTCTATTTAAATATCGTCTTACTCTAAATACAATATTATCGACCTATCATACGTTTAGGGCGAAATTGTCCTGTTTCTCCCAAATTGTGAAAAATGCATTAAAATATGTGTGACGCTTGCTTCCCAATTTGGTTAGTTCCTGTAAATAACAAAAACGGACGGATCTTGGGCGCCAGATTTGATGACGAAGTTTACTCTCCGTTTGTTGGTCGGGTAGCTACAGTGGAGGTTAAAAATTCCAGTGTCCTGATCGTCTAACGGGAAGCAGTTCGGAGAAATAAAGAGAATAAACTAAAACTCAAAATTTCTTTTATTTAACATAAAACAAAAGTTACTATTAGTTTCACAAAAACAAGACAGCATTTATTAAAGTAAAGCACAAACCATGCAACTCAAAGCAGTCAGCGGATTTGACAGTTATAGAGTTGAGGGTTTCGGTAATGTAAGCAGAGCGGCGGTTATTATAGGGATGAGAGTAACGGCATATAAGCAGAACGGCGGTCTGTTAAGTGATACGGTAGTGTGAGTGACCGAGTCGACACACGAAAATGCGCTATATCGACCGGGCAATTGCTTGAGTGGTGTATTCAATGCACGAGTGCGTCACCCCAAATACAACACACAGATAGGAACAATGAAGCGGAATGGCCAAGTTGACACACGAAAATGCGCTATGCTAACTTGAACAACTGTTTGAGTGGTGTACTTAAGGCGCGAAAATGCGTCACCTCAAATACAACACACGGATAGAAAGAAGAACAGTTAAGGGTATCTCTGCAACATGCGGATCGGAGAGAGAATAGCCAAAGCGGTGTCTTTGGCGGTTAAATTAGAAAAGCAGTTAGACTTACTCAGTATTAACGGCAGGACCAAGCGGAACAGGTATTTGGAACCAACCGTTTGTTTAACGCAAGAGCTCACGCTTTTATAAGGCCTAGCTTAAGTGGCGCAACTGGCTTACGGGAGGGGACTACGTGCGCACGAAAGCTTAGCGGGGGCTTACAATTGTTGATAATGCGTAACAAATGAATAGCAGTTAAATACATAACAAACTCGGCCTTATCCTAAAAATTAATTACTCTAATTAATTTGGTGACGCTGCGATACTCAGAAATAAAAACGCATCGTTACATCATGATGTGCTTGTCGCCAATTGGGGTATAACTCCAGATATCTTCTTGACGCAGCACGGGAGACATAATTGCATTGGGCATAAGTGCAAAGCATATCCCGTATATCTTGATTTGAGAATTCATTATGTCTAGGCATATTTAAAGACACCGTAGCAACTTTGAAGAATTTTAAGTAAATTACAAACATCTTGTTGTAGGTGTTTTGAATGGTCAACAAAATGTGGAAGGTCCGACCTGTCGATTATAAAAACACAGTATGTGGCGAACAGTTGCCATTCCTAAATGAATTACAAGTGTCAATTTCTGAAACCCAATATTCAAATAATGCAAGGTATATTGGCGAAGCAATAAATGAAATTGTTAGATGTTTTATACAAGTGTTTTCAGAATTGATGTAAATAAATGCCCGTTAACATCTCTAGCTATACTCAAACTATTTAAACTTGCAGCTCAAATACTCCTAGGTAAAGAAAATTACGGTGGAATATTCTTAAATTGCAACGTGAAAAGAAAGCACTTCAATTGAAGTTAACATCTCCCAACGATTACTTCCCGAAAGCAGAGCACAAATTGTGACAGCCCAAGTGGACTTAAAAAATAAACCACTAAGAAGGAGGAGATATACAGAGGAATACAAACAATTTTCACTAGATTTTACGAGCCCCAAAATGTTAATTTTAAAGTAGGTTTTAAATTTTTTGCCAGCTTAAAGTGCTACGTGATTATGGTTAGAGTTATATATAAAAAATTTAAACAACCCTTGTGCTACATCTTTACAAATACGATATGTAAAGGTGACAAATTGAAGTCGATAGTATTAAACTGCATAGAAAAGCTACAACTACAATGCGGCGCCAATGTAAAATTTTCGAAACCTAATTAAAAGAATAGATGTATCACCGGAAAAACCATACCTTCTCGTAAACGATAAGAAAATCTATTATTTCTTTCGTTTTAGTTCCCTATTTATTGAAGTCAGCGCAAAATAACTTGATTAAATACGATATAATCTTTATTAACAAAAAAGCATCTTGGAACGACATTAAAAATTTCTACATGTCAGACAAATCTAAACCGCTGCGATTGGCTCCTAAATCAAGTAATTTACATATTACTCCGAATAATTTTCAGAAAATGAGGGTGAAATATGTCACACAAGTGTTTAGTGAATCAGTTGCAGTTGGTTTATCAACGTATGTAGCTTTTAATGCTTTTTGATTTATTTGCATTCCTGTGCTACTTGATTTTTACAAGAAAAATGTTTATTTTTACTATTTGCTTTACATTTGGCTAGTAGTGGAAAAAATAGTATATACATCATGGTTGTGAAGTCCATTATTGCCTATGCACCTTACTGGTGCTAAGGCAATAATGACAGACTTCACAACATTGGTGTATAATATACTATTTTCCACTACTAACTTTAGAAATGATTATTATTGACCAGCTGTTAAATCGAAAAGTTGTTTTTCCTTACCTCCTGCCAGACGCCTCTAACGATAAATTTATTATTGACCAAGGTCAATAATGAATTGTTCAATTGTTGATAGTCAAAGCAAAGTAGATTATCAAATAAAAATATGTATACAATTACTAAATTAAGTGAACGTAAATTTAGGCAACCAACTATACTTCACAGTACAAAACTAAAATATATGCATTCCGAATAAATACATCTAAATCTAACTTACACAACAAAACAGAAGTATAACACGAAAATTAGTTCGTTGTTCTATCTTTAACATAGTAATTAATTGTGCAGTTATTATAAGTAACATTAACCACTCCTGTTGTAGCAGTACTTGTTAAACTTTCCACTAGTATATCAATTTCCCTGTTCTGAATGAGTACATCAGGTATAACATTAGTAGGGACAACAGAAACTGAACCACAGTAACTGAACTGTAGGAAGGTCCCGGAACATCGAACTGAGGTATTGAAACAGTATTCGGATCAAGAATATGATTTTTTTGTCTGGGATAAGTACGTCAGGAATTGGTAAATGGGAAATAACTTATGTCGGAATTGCAGCATCTGACCTGTTGAATGGTCCGGGATACTCATGTTGACGGGTAGCTCGTAGGGTTGTACTATTTACTGCACCCTGCACCATTTTAGCAATTTTTTTTTATTTGCCAGGAATTCCTGTATATATCCTTCAGCTATTGTCGAGGACTTCCACTCTCCATGCGCCTTAAGAGTTAATAAATCTTACCATTTTCTGCTAAAATCGTAGCTGAAGTGTGTCTGAATGAATGCCCAGTATATTTGTTTACATCTGGTAATTTTAAAAATTGTGCATTTTACTAATTCTATTATGACCAATGTGTTGACGTGTAGGTTTATTACCACGAAAACTAATGAACAATTTTTTTAGATCTGGAGTAGGTCTGTTTTTAACGTATTTTTTGACAACATCAACCCAATGTGGTTCTAAAATAACAAATTTTCTAACGGCACCATTTTCATTGGTTGTGGTTGGCATATTACACAATTTATCAGTTCTGCAAGCTCTTTACAGCATTAAGTTTTTTATATTATTTATAAAAAAATTTATAATTTTATAAAATAAATAAAAAAAAAATTTTTTTTATTAATTTTTTTATTTTAAAAATAAATTTTTTTAAAAAAAATTTAATTTTTTTAAAAAATTTAAAATAAAATTAAAAAAAAAAATTAAAAGTAAGAATAGTAAATTTAACAACTCAATTTAATATTGTAAATTACCTTAGGATAAAAGTCCATCTGATGTGTCATTTAAGAATTTTTTTTGGTTTTAAATACAAAGATTTTTGAATATAATTGGCATTTTGCTACTTCAAAAATGCTTGTAATTTAAAATATTTAGAAATATCAATATTTTCTTTTATAGAAATAATTGATTTGAGCATGGAATATATTGCCCATAAGCTCGATGCCTTTTTAGTTTGTACTTGTTGAAAATACACTAATAAAATATTTTCTGAAGTGTTTGCAGTTTTCTTGGCTGTACACTAGTCTTTGAAAGCCACATAAGCCTTTAAGTACAAACCTTTAGATTTTTTTGGTAATCACTAACTTTTCCTGCTACCTCTCTCATTTCTGGTGAGGTACATTGTTTATATTCAATATTTTTTTGGTTCATTTTAATTAATTTTATATTTTAATGTAACAAATATTACAAGAATCGTAAAGAAACAAGGTAACTCAATTGTTTTCACAAACTTTAAGACACAGAAAGCATAGGTACGTGGATCTTTAAAAAACGGAATTATATTTGTATTATAATTGCACAAGAGGTTCGTATTTTGCCGAGTAAGTTTGGGTTGTTTAATGAAAATCTGTGTCTAACAATTGAAATTACTCACACGAGTAGACGTACAAATTACATCATGTCATAACAACAGTTTTTCATGGAACCTCCCATGTTTAGTTATTCCACAAATAACCGATAACATCCCAAATATTGGTTTTGATTCAATCAATTTAGAAATTCCGCAGTATTGTATATTAGCGGATCCTACATTTAATCAACCTAGCAAAATTGACATCTTAATCGGATTAAATCATTTTTGGGAATTACTAAGCGTAAGGCAACACCAACTTGGTCCAGGGAAACCCATTCTGCACAAAACAAAACTAGGCTGGGTAATCGCAGGGAATTTAACCCCGAATGAATTTTAAACTCAAAAAACACTAACATATTTATCATTAAATAAACTTTATGAGGTGTCCAAATTTTGGGAAATAAATGAAGTAATTCAAAAACATAAAATACTTTCCACCAGGAAACTTATTGTGAAGAATTTTTCAATCAAACAACGAAACGTGATGCAAATGGCACATTTATAGTTAGAATCCCACTTACGACAAATTTCGAATGATTAGGTAATTCTGAGAATAGTTTCATTCATCGCTCAAATCACAATATACACAATTTATAAATGAATATCAGGAACTAAATCATATGACCAAAATTAACAAATTACAATTAAACACAATAGCATACCGGACTAAATAGGGACCTTGCCTTGCAATGCGATGTTTATATCAACTATCATTGGACCACAAAAAACATTTTTCTATTTTGGCTCGTTTACAGAACTATAAAAGCACCCAAATGAGTTTTTTTTATAGAAAATTGAGTCCTTTTATAGAAATAGAACAATTTTTATTCCGAACGGTGGTAACACTGATTTGATATTAAACGTCAAAGCTGTCGTTACGTTTGGCGTGCATTAATTTAAATCGTAATTAATGTTCAGTAGATTTATTTATCTACCTATTTTTATTTTCATCCATTTTTTTAAAGTTAAAAGTTTGATAAATGTACTAATTAAACTTAAACTAGCATTTAAACCAAAATTTAATGAAAATATTGCCACCCTAGCAATTATACTTCAAAATTCCCTAAATTTAAAAACTCGGGAAATTTTATTTACAAATTAATCTGCAAGCCCAAAATAGAAAAAATAGTATAAAGAATTCGTTTCAGAAGGCATTTTAGCAACTCGTACTCGTCTTATAAAATGCGTCTTCTGAAACTATTCCCGACGAATCGCATATTATTAAAAACTACTTCTATATCGATGATTTGATCACTGGATCAAATTCAACACAAAAACTATCTCAATTACGACATAATTTAAAGAGCTTCTTGGAACCAGCGGGTTTCACATTACAAAAATGGTGTAGCAACGTTGCTTCGCAATTATCTGGTTATTCTAGGGGAAAACATAGACCATGAATTTGTACAATTTGGCGGTAATACGGTAAAAACGTTATGTTTTAACTGGGAACCACTATTTGACCCCTTAGTATTACTAGCACCATCAATCATCATTTCAAAACTAATTATACAAAATTATGGCAACTGAATTTAACGTGGGATGGGTCAATTCCCACAAAGTGGTTAACATTTCAAGATGACCTAAGTAATCTAAACAAAATCACATTTTCCAGATATGTATTAAACTGTCAGGCTACAATAGCAGAGCTTCACGGATTTTCTGACGCTTCAGAAAGTGATTATGGCGCTAACGTTGATATTCGCAGTATTTTCCAAAATAAAATATCTATATTTTTATTGGCTTCAAAGTCAAGAATAGCACCTATTAAAACTACAACTATTCTCAAATTAGAATTAAATGCGACACGACTTTTGCCTCAACTAATTCACAAAATTCAAGTACAATTAACATAAAAATAACCAGGGAATATTTGTGGTGCGACTCAACAATTACTCAATATTGACATTTGAACAATTTCAAAATTTTACTAATACAAATTGACGCAATCCTCAACTCCAGAACCATCTCCCTCATTAACAAAGATCTAAATGACCTTTACTCTCTGACACCTGCTCACTTACTAATAGGCAGAAGCTTAAGGGCAATCTCCGAAGAGAAGTATTTACTAATTCCAAACAATCGTCTGGGCCATTATCAACAAACACAATTGATGATTCAACACTACTGGAAAAGATGGCACCACGAATATCTTCATGAGTTGCAAATCTGAAAAAAATTGTCAAGGGTATCAATACCAGTAAAACTAGGCGATTTCGTGTTACTTGCCGATGACAATTTACCTCCGTGCTGTTGGAGAATGGAAAGGTAGCAGAGCTACATCCTGGAGTTAATAACGTATATAACGTCCACAGGTGTAGTAAAAGGAGCTATAAATAAAATATGTGTTATTCCGTTAGAATAACGATAAGCATTACAATTAGTTATGTTATCTCAATGTATCAGTTTTTAGTATTTAATTTATTAAGTTCACAACTAATGTTATACACATGTTATATGTTTATTTTAATTTCTATGTCTGGGCGAGGAGGCAGTTTATGTTAAAACTTGACTGTAAATTTTCCCAAATTTGCTCCTTTCCCTGGACAATAAGTCACGCACCTGAAGGCGTGCAAACCAATGTTCAACTGAATCCGCATGCGAGCGGTTCTATTAAAAAAACGTAAATATCTAAATGTTGAAGTCGTGTTTATATTCAGTTGGACCTCAAAAGATAAGTTTAACACAAACGAACCAGCAATCAAAAATAACGTATGAGAAGCAATAAACAATTTGACCAGAAAAACTGCTAATTATTAAAAACGAGATACCGAATGGCACCTGAGAGTGTTAATTTTTGACCAGAAGGTTTCGGGGCAAAAATTTTCTTGAGTGCCATTCGGAGAGCGTTTTTTGGACAGTTTTTCCAATCAAATTGCTAAATAAAACAGATTTAAATTTAAACAACACAAATTTACCCACTAAAATACAAACTTCGAGTGTAATTCGGTAGGACAATTTAATAAATATGAAAATTAGAACACGTCCAACTATTTATTTTGGATACATATAAATTTTAATTTGAATAAACTGTCAGACTCGCAACTTTAATTATCAATAGAGACGGCAATAATTGATTAAAAAATTCTAAGTGAAAAAACCACTAGTGTATTTGTCGCTGGAAAAGGTACAGATAACTTTTGCCGATGTCAAAGTGACAATTACACTGCGACATATGCATATACATTAATTAAATTGTCAATAATATCAAATTTCGAATAAAATAAAGCTGTAAAAACCGATAAAATGATAGACAAGGCCCCAAAACTTCAGCATGGTCAAGCTTAGCGTTAAGAGAAAGTTAAAAATAAACTACTACTAAAACCACATCCTCCAGTACTAACTTGTATTATTTTTAATTCCAATCTTATACGCGGAATTAGCAATTGGACGTGTGACACTTTCAAAAACTTCCCACAACAAGATCTTAGTTTACTGTCTAGGATGGAGGATCGTTCTAACTACAAACATTTTTTAAGTTACTATTCAAGAAAAAGAGAGTATTCTTAAAAGTTTGATTTTTAAGACGCTGTAAATATTTGAATGCTTTTCCCAAATGTGTCATCGTCAAAACAAGAAAGAACTGTAACGCAAAGCTTGGCCGTGTTGCAATTTTGGGGCCTTTTTTATCATTTTATCATTGCCAAGTAGCACATAAAGCCGTCACTGCAATATTTCAAGTAGTTTGAAACTTTAAACAGTCAATTTTAGGTAACTCCACGCAATTTTTGCAACCAAAAAGTAATTTTTTTTTTATTTTATGTACCAGTAAGAACATATTTGTTACTAAGCTACATTATCTTTCAGTATTTGTTACTAAAAAGAAAATTGTGTGAGGAACCATCACTGCAGAATTCTACCTAATACCAACTAATAAGTATTTGCGATTACATAGTTTTATGTTTAGCAAGTAATATAACCCTATTGGTGTACCCATTTAACTACTTATTTGGTATTACGTCTAAATAGTTGCCTCTGAAGTCACATTTTTGTAATTGTCACATAATAAAATAACTCAATGGTGAAATCAGCTATTGGTTGATGGGTCGCAAATATCATTATATTGAAATCACATGCACGCTAGAAAAAAAACAAATTTTGACAAATATTCATGTTATAATAATTTTAATGCAAAATAATTACTTTATACCTTATTCTTGTTTTAATATCTCAACAAAAAAACATTTAAACGTGTATCATTAAAATTAACCCATAAATATGTTGATTTTATGGTTAAAAAATTTGTTAAGAATTACTTATTTTACAGGCGCTCTTATTTTTCATTAATATCAGGACTACATTTGTCAATAAAATTGTAAGCGTTAGTGTTTTTGAGTTAATTTGAGAGTTTTTATCAAACTACAAGTCATTATAAAAGAATGTATTTAACCATGTTCCTTTTATTAATGGTGTTATTTTAGGTGCCTAACACAGATAGAATAGGTATAATAAATAATATCGTAAACACAAAAACGAAAAAAATGAATTGTTTACATATAATGTACATAAGTTATTCCTACTAGCTTTTACCTATTTATTACGATAAAACGTAGTCATTGTTCTGAAATAGGGTAATAAAAACGCAACTGAGTAGTTGCGAAAACCGTTTTGTTTTCATCGTTTTGTAACATTAACGAAATTTACAACTCAATCTCTAAATTTTCGATAACTCACAAGATAAAAAGTTTGATTGCAATGTATCCCTATTATTATTTTTTCATTTACTATTAATGTACCATACGTTCATAAATCATTGAAAGATTAGTGCTCACCAAATATTTTTTTAAATTGGAACTAAGTATTAACTGGCGTACCATCAAAAATTTATTTTTTTGCAGCTATGCAGTTTTTGAAAAATTGAATACTTAAGATAAAAATTTATTTTGTTACAAACCTACAAGACAACACAATTTTAAATTTTTATAAAAATAAGGTTGAGTAAATGTTGAATTATGGTGTAATTAACAACTGTAAAAAATCTACATGCAGTTGTAACATCTGTTCAAAATGATGTCTATCTAAATTTGAACAAAAGTTTACTCTTCGTTTAATATTGTTAAGAACACTACTTAACACTTCAGATGTAATGTTGTAAACAGATTCTGTAATCCTTCTAAAGTGTGTAGACGTTCGGAATACTACATTAAAAAAAAATCAATTTAGTGTTGTTAAGTATGGTGAACGTGGAGACTTTCAGTTTTCTGCTTTAAACGATTTCATGTTATTCCAGTAATTCTAGTATTACAGTCACTTTGTAAAGATGTAAATGCAATATTTTCTTCCAAGATTTTTGACATGTACCAAGCGATAAATTTCTTTTATTTGATAATTGTCGTAGAGATTTCTTAGGACTTACATCAATTCTCTGAGTAATATTTTCAATATCTTTTACGTCAAAACATTGGGGCTGACTGTAGATTTTCCTTTTATAACACTATCTGTATTTGAAAATCTTTGGATTATACGACGAACATGTTGTACAAACGAATCGTATCGGGAAGCTGTTTTCCTTGTTCATTGCGGATTCCTGAACGAAAGTACGCCTCAATGATAAAAGTTTCATGTTGATTGGTAAAAACCATCTTCAATAACCTAAAAATGAATCTTGTATTTTTATGTAAACAAGTAAATTATTTTTCACTTACAAATAAAAACACAGCTTTAAAAATAAAGAAAAGAGCCCCTATAGATCTTAATTAAATTCAGTGTTTGACCAGTTCTCGAAGTAAGCATTTTTAGTGATTTTAACGCGATTTGGTCTTACGGACGGATGTTAGCCGTGGTGTTATTTTTTAAAAATATAAGAAAAAGTAGTTTTTTTTAAATTGTTTTAGTACAATATCATAGTTACGTATACTTTGCTTTTAAGTTATATTTTGTTATCCTTGCCGGACCAGCAAAACCATATTTTTGACCCGGTTGGTCTCCTGGACGGACGTTAGCTGTGGCGTTTTTTTTTAGTTATAAGGTAAGGTATTATAATTTTATTTATTTTTGCTAAAATTGTATGGTAAATTACTGTTTATCTTATAGATGAGCTACAAACGTGAGCAAGAACGACTTCGTAAGTTATGGGAGGCGATATGTAATGAGGATGAATATGTTCCAGATAACCAAGAAGATTCCGATTTAGAAGACAACGTAGAGGTGCGCGATGAAGATTCCGAGTCGGAACAGGAGTTCAAACCAGAATTATCAGAAAACCGAAACTTAGATCTAGGCCCTTCTCCAAGTAAAAAGTAAAGTCCATGGATCCTTTCTTTACTGGAAAGGATAAACTAACGAAATGGAATAAACACCCACCTAACCAGAACGTTAAAACTAGGGCAAAAAATATTATTCTTCACTTGCCAGGAGTAGAAGGACCAGCGCGTACTTCAGAAGGTATTTTGGATATTTGGTCATGCTTCGTTGCCGAAGAAGTAATCAATATAATTGTCGAATCTACAAATTTACTTATAAGCCAGCAGCAGTTTTCCACTCAGTATCGATCAGCCACTACAACTGATAAAAATAAAAGCGTTGCTAGGATTGTTATACCTTGCAGCTGTACGAAAAACGAACCATATAAATGCCGAAGATTTATAGAAAACTAACGCCACGTCGATTGAATTATTTAGATTAGCAATGTCAAGAGAACGATTCAAATTTTTGCTAAGAAATTTGAGATTTGATAATAAAGATATCCGTTCTGAGAGGCAAAAGACAGATAAGCTGGCAGCAATACGAGAACTATTTGAATTGTTTGTATCCAACTGCAAACAAAATTTTACGCTATCCGAGTATACTACTGTAGACGAAATGCTACCGGGTTTTCGTGGGAACTGTAATTTTCGGTAGTATATCCCCAGTAAGCCTGAAAGGTACGGCATTAAGATATTGGCTTTAGTTGATGCTAAGACGTTTTATACAGTAAACATGGAAGTTTACGTCGGTAAGCAACCCCCTGGTCCATTTTCTTTGGAGAACACTAGTAAGGCATTAGTTGAGCGCCTGACACAACCCATAGTCAATTCAGGGAGAAACGTTACCATGGACAATTGGTTCACCAGCTTACCATTATGTAAAAGCCTGTTGAAAGAAAAATTAACAATGGTCGGTACTATAAAGAAGAATAAACGGGAACTACCACCGGAATTTGTGGCAGGTGTTAGACCAGTTGGATCAAGTATGTTCGGCTTTGAAGAAAATTGTACATTAGTATCCTATGTTCCGAAAAAGGGTAAAAATGTTTTACTCATATCAAGCATGCATGACGACGCCAGCTTAGATAAAGATACAAAGAAACCACAAATTATTATGTCGTACAATGAAACAAAGCGCGGCGTTGACACGGTCGATCAATTATGTGCAAACTACAACTGCGCCAGGAGTACAAGAAGGTGGCCTATGGTAATTTTTTATCGTATACTAAATATAACTGTCATAAACGCATAAACTCAACAATGCTCCGAAGAAATTTCCTAGAAACACTTGTGATGGAATTGTTAGCAGATCATCTGAAAAGGCGTGCAACCATTCAACAAGTGCCGCGTTTGTCTGGACTGCGAATAATTGAAATTTACAATATGGAACCCGACAATACTAATCAAGGTCAGGACAAATCCTATGGTAGATGTGTTTTTTGTAGCTCAAAAAAAAAGTCAAAAACAAAATACAAATGTTATGAGTGTAGCAAATTTTTCTGTTTGGAACATGTAAAGACTGTGTGGGAAACGGTAACACGGAAAACACTGAAGAAGACTAATTTTAGATTTTGTAACTTTTATTATAATTTTAATAATATAAATAAATAAACATAATACTTATATTTTTGTTTAAAAAAAATTAACTTTTCAAAGTAATAAGTACAAAAAATGACATTTTTGGAGTTCGTCCCATAGACCGATGTTAGCCTCAGTGTTTTAAAGATCATGGTAGCTGTTAAGCGTTAAAAACGATGTGAAAAATAGATAAGCTTAAGAAATTACAATTTTTTTATTATGGCTTTTATAAAACAATAATGTTTAATAAAGTTTTAAAATTTGAATACCATATGGGTATCATTTTAATTTTGAGTGACAAATTTGATGAAACACTAACATATAGTTAGGAATTTAGGTTAAATGGTATAAAATTTCCGTCAGTGTAGTACCAACATTTGAAATATCTCGGAAGTTAAAGTTTACTTAATTACTTAAAATATTTGAATTGACAAATTTAAAATGTGAATTTTGTTTACTAATCATTAGCTTGTAAATTTAGATCCAATGAGCAGTATAGGTACTAAATTTTATATATTGAAAAGAATGCCGGATTTATTTTAAAAAGATGAAATATTTACAGCTGATAACGTAGACATTCCATTTTAATTACATATTCTATTTTCAAATGCGTTTATATCATATCAAATTTATGACAACTTAAAAACCAAGAACGTGTATGTTATTGCTAAAAAATTATTAAGGAAAAAGCGCAATTGCAGTGTAAATATTTATAATTAGATATTTCCTATATTGTAATCTTAATACTTAAAAGAAAATCCTGTCCATTAGCATTATAAGGAAATGGCTTTTACTTTATGAATAAGTTTCAATAACAATAGAATATCCTTGCTTGTTTAATTTACTTCCTTTGAGTCATATTGCTCTAAGGGTTGTTACATTGATCATTTTGTAAACATTTCCTAAACAAAATTTTGATTCGATAATTAATCGAGCTATGGTGTTTAATTAGCGATACCTTCAAATATATTCTTTAAAGAAAAAAATTAAGTAAGCAACGTAAATTACCTATTTTCTAAAACGTGCTTAGTGTAATGATTCATTCTACAGTCCTTCTATAAGATAACCCTTGCTGAGACTACCCGCTGTTAGAATTGTAAATGATACCCTTAAGCCCGCTTCACAATGTGCAAACTTTTGTTTACAGAAATTGTGGTGTCCAAGTTTTAAATTTCATGAGTGTACAAACACTGTACAGCCTAATTAGGATTTTCCATGAGGTGAGATGTAATTAGCCTAAATAAAAAACGGCCTAATTATTCCTGCAGGGGCCTGCAATTTTCTCCTTTCTACTAACGATAAGAGAAGGCATTGCATATCACGGTTGCTTTTGTTGCACTTATCAGTCGTATTTATATTGAAATCTCAACATATGAAAAAAATCTACTTTCAGAAATAACTATATTTAAAAGAATATAAAATTTGTCGTAAAAAGTTTCAAATCTACCAGATGTAGGTCTATAGATGGCAACAATAGTACTTTAACATTTCGAACACGTAACAAAATTTACTACACTCTTTTTGCACAAGTCGCAAATTTTGTCACCCGCTTCGGATTGACTTGTATTACGTTGCGGCGCTATAACTTTGTGGTTAATTTTGGATGCTTCATTTTTTCCATGCTTCTTTTTTTCATTCAATTCCCGTTTATGATATTCGGTCAAATAATAGCATTACTATAACTATCTACATAAATTTGTTTTACAATAATACCACCGAATAGGCAGTACAACACCAGAAAGTTACCCTATACAAAGTTAACGAAATTCTTTATTATCTACCTATTGTAATTGGAAACACCTATTACAAAAGAATAAATAAAGAAATCGGAAACATCCAACTCTTGTAGAAAACAAAATACTAGAGTAAGTAAGCAAAACATCCATGCGATAAGATAAATAATACTAAATAATATTGCAATAATTTCGGAGAGTTATTTTAAATGATATCACTTGAGAATTTCCAACAAATAATTTAAAAATTAAAAAGTTTTTTTATTTTAAATGGTTTACTGAAATAATTAGAACATTTTACTTCACAAAATTCAATTACTTCTTAAATATAAAACGATAATTTCTTTTGTAAATTTTTACATCCACTTCCTCCGAAAAAAAAATCCTATATTTTTAATCATTACTGTTAAGATTTTACACGCACCATTTAGTTTAAATCCTTAGAGATTTAAATTTTTGTGAATTAATGTGATTTTTGTATATCACGAATATTAACCTATACTCTGTAGGCCGGAGCCGCCGAGGTTAAATGTAAAGCGCTTCCACAGATGTCTTCAACCGTTGATGTAAAATAATAGTAAATAATAAAATAGGCTTAAACATGCATCTTATATATGGATGACCTCAAACTATATGCAAACTCAAGTCTTCAACTAGACAAGCTCATACAACTAAAATTGGAGTTTAGTAAGTCGATCTCAATGGAATTTGGAATCGATAAATGCAAGATAATTCACTTACAGAAAGAAAAAGTTTTACAGCAGCAAGGATATCCGGTTAGTGCAGAAGAACACATTGAAGACCTTGCAGAACGTGACTTCTACAAATATCTGGGTTTCCTACAACTGAAAGGCATCGACCACGGCAACATCAAAGAACGGTTAAAGAGTGAATTTAAGGCACGTATAGAAGCTGTATTTAGAACGGTAACACAAAAATAACTGCTGTTAACTCATTTGCCATACCGGTTCTTACTTATTCGTTTGGAGTTATTAAATGGTCCGAGACAGAGCTGGAAGAACTGTAGAAGACAATACGCACCACACTAACTAAATACAGAAAGAGACATCCGAAATCTGCAATAGAAAGAGTAACCTTGGTAATGAAAGAGAGGGATTAGGAATAATCGACTTAAAAAACCTCTATTGGTCTTAGATAAAAAGCCTATGTAAATGCGTCCTAACTAAAGCCAACGAGAACATGTAATATGTAACTGCGATTAGAGAATTACACCACTCAAGTTGTGCCCAAAAAATACAAATATCCCTAGCAGAGTGACAGATAGATTGTCTGCCTGGACAGACAAGCAACTCCCTGGATCTTATCCCAACTACCTACACCAAGAACATATAGACAGGGAAGCCTCGAATGAGTGGCTCAAGAGGAGCGGACTTGTAGGGCAAAACAGTTGAATTTATGATGGTCATTCAAGACAGGGTAATAGCAACAAGAAATTACCGCATATACATCCTAAAAGAGAACACCAACGATTTATGCCAGAGATGTGGGCAAAAACAAGAGACCATATAGCATATTACGGAGGGATGCGAAACGCTGACCAACTATAACTACACACAAAGGCATGATAACGTGGGCGGCATATTACATCAAGCTTTCGCGCAGAAACACCGGCTGATCAACGAATCTGTACTATATTACAATTACAACCCTTAACAGGTTATGAACGACAATAACCACATACTGTACAGGGATCGCGAGATCAGAACCGACGTAAAGATACAAGCCAATCGACCTGACTTGGTACTATTCAACAAGAGAGAAGGAATAGTCTCTCTAATAGACATAGCAGTTCCACTCCCCAGCAATACCCAAAAAACTAATGCCACCAAAATTAACAAATATATCGAATTAGCAGGAGAAATACGACAGATGTGGAAAGTCAATAGAGTGGATATAAGACCAATACTGATATCCGCTACAGGAATAATACCAAAGACAACGATCAAACATTTGGAAGAGCTAGGCATGAAACATCTGATTAGACAAATACAGAAGTCAGTTATCTTGGACACATGCCACATTGTTCGCCGATTCCTTTCCTTCGATGAATAAGTCGCAGAAGGGCTTGACAAAGTTCCGCCTAATACGATCATAAACCCCGTAAATATGAGAAAAACAAAATATCACAAAATAATAGTAACAATAATAATAATGTTTATTGAGCATAAAATAAAAAACAAAAAGATTAAAGTTTTTGACAACTATTATTCCCAGATCACGAACATTTTCACTTACATTTAACACAGTATCACCTAACACTATTTGCTCGTTTAACATCAAGTTAGCTCTATTTATTGTTGGTTTTGATCCAATACACAAGATTGTTGTTTTTTTGGGATTTAAACTAAGACCATTTTTTCTTGACCATATAAGTATATTTTTCAAGTATACATTAAGTTCACCAATCAGGTATATATGATTTGTACATTTGTGTGTTGTGGATAGATGGATATTGCATTCATTTGTGAGAACATTAGGCAAATCAGCTGTAAAAATCGTGAATAGTGTAGGGCCCAGTATCCTACTTTAATGAACACCATACTTAACTTGCAGTTTACCTGACATAGTGCCATCTATTCTTACCACTTGAGATCTATTACTATTTCTGATGCGGGTAACTCAATGTGAATAGACGTTTAGTTGTTGAACTCCGTACGAAAATTATAAAATCTTTCACATATTATAAGTATCAGTGTCTGTTTGTGAATTCATTCTTAAAAATAGTGCCTAATATTTAAAATGCCTTTCACACGTGATCAGTTAGAGGATGTAAACAATATCATAAGTGCCACTATAGATAAATTGCTAACCGAAGGCAAAATGGTAAAACTAATTACGGACACTGTATCAGAAGCAGTAATGAAAAAATTGAATAATAAATTAATTCGATATGAAGAAGATATCAATAAACTGAGTGATGAAGTTGCTTCCCTAAATACGCTCAATATCAAACTTATGCAGGACGTAGATAATCTACAACAATATTCTCCGCGCAATGCACTTCGTATCTATGGAATTCCCGAACACACAAATGAGAAGAAAAGTGAAGTAATAGTGAATTTTATAAAGATAAAGCTTAACGTAGAACCTGATATAGGAGTAAAATGTGTATCTTGCGAGATCTCGTGTAAACATTGACACGTATGAATAGTATAAACTAAGAAAAATGCCAACAGTTAACTGTAACGGCATGTGTGTGTTAAAGTGCAAAGCGCTATCTAAGCGATAGCTTTAATGCTTGATGTAGGAGCCATAGATAGGGTGCACCCCATAGGGAAACCTCGTGGAAACATTCCTAGGCTTATTCTGATTAAATGTATATCGTATCAGTATCGTCAGTTAATTTTCTCTAACAAAAAACTATTAAAAGGCAACTAAATTGTCATCAAAGAATACCTCACATCTGAACGCGTAAAGTTACTTAACGCAAGTATTAAAATATATTCTTTAAGAAATGTGTGGACTAGTGAAGGTGCTGTATTTGTAAAATCTAATAATGGCATTAAAAAAGTTTCTTCAACTTTAGATTTGTAAATACAATTCAATTCTCCTGGTGTATTAAATTTTTATCAACGGCATACCTATTATTACAACTAAATACGGAGTAGCAACTAGGTTAGTCTTTTTTGTTATATTTTTTACCTTAAGTTTACTTAATTAATCTAAATCATTTTTATTTTTTAGTTTAAGTTTTCAGAGTATGAGTAATAATAAAGCATTGGTTTTTTTTAAGTTTGCACATGTAAATGCTCGATCCTTACTTAATAATTTTTATTCATTCAAGGAACATGTTGAATTATTTAACTATTATATAATTTCAATATCTGAAACGTTTCTCAATGACACAATTAGTGATGAAGATGTTAGTATAGATAACTATTTTTTAGTCCGTAAGGATAGACTAACATTTGGTGGTGTATATATTTATGCTAAATCTTTCTTAAATTTTAAATTAATCTATACTCCAGATGTTCATTCTTATGAACAACTCTGGATTCAATTTACCATAAATAAGTTTTAATACGATGTAGGGGTAGTTTATATGACGCACAGAAGTGGTTATAGGAATTTCATAAATGAATTTGAGATCACCTTAAGTGGATTAATTCCATTATTCGACACTATTTTTTGCTTGGGTGATATGAATATCAATCTTTTCTTGTTTGAAACAATTCCTACAAAAGAATATCTTTCCGTGCTAGAAGAATTTGGTTTAGTACAATTAATTCAGGAACATACTAGAATAGCAGCAAATTCACAAACTTTAATTGATCACATTATTACCAATTGTAGAAATAACATCTCAATATGTGGAACTAGACATTTAGATATGTTCTCAGACCATAAACTTATTTACTGTGAGGTTGATGTAAAAAGAGTAATACCCCAACCCATCGCACATATCGTCAAATTGCAAACTTAGATGTAAAGTACTTTGAAGAATGTCTACAGTTAATCCCATGGCATTTGATTTAGACGAATTAAACAAGAAAGTAGAGTACTTTAATTTTAATATTATTACCTTATTTGATACACTGGTTCCCGTTAAAACATCTTCTTATACTAAACCTAAATTTCCATGGTTGACTGACATTGTAATGCTTATGAAGTCACTAAGAGATAAAGACTTAAATCGATTTAAAAAATCTAAAAAATTATCTCACTGGGATTACTACAAAGCCTTAAGAAATAAGGTATCGTTATCCATAAAAAATGAAAAAAAGCATACTTCAATCACAAGCTTGGTAAAAGTAAATATGTATGGAAATCGTTAAGGGCTGTTCAGGTCTACAATAAACAAAATCAACACATTTTTTACTAAATCTATGCAAGGCATCTCTACTGTTGACCCCACATTGATTGATTTTTATAAGCGTAACGACACAATATCCTTCAAATTTTCCACTGTAGACGAATAGGAAATCTATAGATGCGTCATGTCAATAAAATCCAAAGCAACTGCTATTGATAATATTAGCGCTGAAACGGTCCAGCTGTGTTGTCCTTTCGTTTTACCTTATCTAACTCACATAATATATTGTAGTTTAACTGAAGGCATGATCTTCGCCTTATCAGTATTCTTCCAGTGCTGTCAATAGTATTAGAAAAAGTGATGAACTTGCAGATTAGAAGGTACTTAGACGACAAAAGTATATTATTAAAAAATCAGTCTAGATTTCGACCAGGTTTTAGTTGCACAAGTGCGTTATTAAATATAGTGGATGACATTATCACTGCCAAAGATCAAAATAAAATCTCTGCTCTAGTTCTATTAGACTTCTCTAAAGCTTTTGACACTATAAATCACAATATACTGTTATCCATCATACATTACTATGCATTTGATAATATCTCCATCCGTTTACTAACTAGTTATTTGTCCAATTGTTATCAGTGTGTAACATCAAGAGGAAATACTTCTGAACGGTGCAATATTCTAAATGGAGTATCTTAAGGCTCTATATTGTGTCCACTGTTGTATATTATCTACACTGCTAAACTATGTGATGTGCTGAATTATTCTAACTTCCATCAGTATGCTGATGGTACTCAAATTTATCTATCTTTTTATTCCAAAGATGCATTGTAAATCCTTAAACAAGGACTTAAACGGGTTATCTTAGTATGCTGGTATTCATTCCTTACAAATCAATCCCGTCAAATCAAAATTCATGCTCTTTGGAAATGCTCAAATAATTGAAACCTTAATCCCATCTTTTACATTATAAATACAAAATAAAGTTATACCTTACACAAAACTTACAAAAAATCTGGGCATGGTCTTAGACAATAAATTGCGTTTTTCCGAACATGTTAATATGTGCATACGACAGTCATACTCGCATAAACACTTATTAAATAAAAAAATTAAAAAATTGCTATGATACAGTCTCGTTTTATCACGCTTGAATTATGGTGATGTCGTTTATGGTCCCTGCCTTATCAATTCATCAAAAAAAAAATACAAGTACTGCAAAATGCTTGTCTTCGTTTTATTCATGGGATCAGACGTCGTGAACACATCACTCATAAACTAAAAGAAACAGGGTGGATAAATATGGAAAAGAGACGCTATCTGAATGCATGCGTGTTCTATCATAAACTCATGATCACTAACAAACCTCCATATCTTTCAAATAAAATTAAATATCGAACAGACGTGCATAACCTAAATCTGAGGCACAGAGGACTCATAGACGTACCTTCATTCAAAACGAATTTTTACAAACGCGGTTTACTCACAATATTTACCTTATTTATAATAATCTCCCAGTGTCTGTAAAAACTCTAAGCATTCCTACTTTTAAAACCCAGGTGACTCAGATTCTAAATAAATAAAACTAACTATTAAGTAATTTATTTCAGGTTAGTGATATGTAATATATTGTAATTATAAAAACTTAAATCATACTCTAACATATGCTTACTTAAGTTATCTAGTTACTGCTTTATTATCTATACCTTTTCTCATATTCAATTCAATTTACTTATACTTAAAACTTACACTCATCGATCAGTGGTGGTAAGGAAGAACAGAGGTTCTGTACAGAACCACCTGATTACCATTACATTTTCAAATAAACTGTAATCTATCCCTTTGTATAATGTAAATGTTATTACTTGGAAATAAATTGAATTATTATTATTATTATTATTATAAATAATTTGAAAACCAGCGAAGCATTTGTTTGTTAACACCATAATAATGTAATTTAGTCGGCAGTAAATCACGATCAATTACATCGAATGCTTTGCTCTGGTCGAAAAGCGTAAGGTAAGTTTTATCCATGTTTTTAGCGATATCTGTTGTTATTTTGATCAATGCAGAAACGGTACTATGTTTGGGACTGAACCCTGACTGGGAATTCGGTAACAAGTTGTTGCCGCAGATGTATTGGGTCATGAAATTGTTCACAAATTTTTCTAGAATTTTAGATAACATGCTAATTTGCTAAATTTAGGTAACATGCTAATTGGTCGTAGGTCTTTTAAATCTCTAGCTGCACTAGTTTTTGGTAGAGGATTAATAATTGCCTTCTTCCATATTTTAGGAACGGTGCCACTTTTAAAAGAAAAATTTACAATATCTTCAATTACTTACTTGCAAAACGGTAACACCATATTTAGCATGTTTAAGTTAAAGTTATCACAACCAGTTGCATTTGACCTAAGTTTACCAATAATTTTTTCAATATCATCTCCTGTTGCAGCTTCTATCTGGCACATCTGATTAGTTAAACCGGGATATTTAGTATTATGAAAAAAATCTAAAAGCTCGTTATCAATATCTACGTTTCGCACAGTTGTGTTTGTCATATATTTATCTAATTTGAAAAAAAATCAAAATCAAAATACCACGATTTTTTAGTTATTCCCGAATAGCGACGAAATCCGTTCGTGTTTGTACCAACTTTGACATCAAATTATGTACTTAAAAAAATAACACCCTTGAAATTATTTGATATTGTGTTATTTATACAGTTATCTATCTAATTTGAAAAAAAAATCAAAATCAAAATACCAGTTTGTGAGATGCATGATTTTTAAGTTATGCCCGAATAGTGACGAAATGAATGCATTTCCTCTATAACTTTAGTTTAACGCATACCGGTAATGACATTATACCGTCGCTAGGTATAAATCGTCGCTAGCTTCAGCCACTTTCATTGAAGCAGGTACTAGGAGATTTGCAAATTATTTGAGTACTTTCGGAAGCAACCCTGATTATTTAGATTTAAAAAACAGGCTATCAAATATGAATCTATATATAACGAATTTTGTAGTGTGCAAGAGAGCATCGAGCAAATAGGTAATAGCGATCTCTAAATTAAGGAACAGCCGACCGGCTATTAATAAATCATTCTTCACAAGATTCCACTTAAATCTAACGGGAAGTGCAGTACCTTCTTGTCAAAATAATCAAAATTAAATTACCTACAATGGATTTGCCTGATTTTTTGAAGAAAATACGAATATTGGTTTATATTTTCTGACACGCCTAATGCGTTTATTTATAATAATAATAATTTCCTAAGTTCTGCACAAAAATTTCAGTACTTACAATCTTCGTTATAAGTTCTCTTTCATTGTTAAACTAAATTTATGAAATCGCTTTAAATTTACTGAAAGATTGATTTCATAAAAAAATTAATAATTAACAATCGTGTTAATCATCTTCCTTCAATGGCTAGGAAAAATCAGATCTTACTACAACAATTACTAGATAATTTATTAAAGCACACTACTGCACTAAAAACTTTAGGTTTGTTAGTAGAAAATTGCGACATTTCGTTGTGCATTTGGTTTCATCTTCCTTACTAACTGCATGGTCTTCTTCTTCATAAGGCACATTTTCGTCAGTGTCAGTATCTGATTCAAATTTTCTTTGTTGTTTTTTGCGTTATTCTCATCAGGAAAGCATAATCAGAGACCACGTTTGCATCGTAAGGATAAATGCTTGTAGATTTAAAAGCAGATATTGCATTCCTTGGGGTGACGGCTTTTGTCCATGACTAATAAAGTAGCTTTCCGAATTGCAAGCGCTTTATTTGGCGAGACGGATTTGCTTTTATCCAAGCTTGACTAGCTTGATAAAAGGCAGTCTTGCGAGACTTGAAAACTGCACAATCAAGATGTTGTAGATAGTGGGTCGTGTGACTTGAAAGACTCATGATTACAACATCGTTTGCTTCTGGATATTTTAAGGTTTGAACATTGCAGTGAGACGTGTGTCCATCTACAATGAGGAGAACTTTTCCTTGGGACTTTCTTGCAATAAATATTTTTTCAACCATTCCATGAATATATTTGCGTCTATATAAGCAGATTTTTCAGACATATATATTACACCTCCTGGAGGCATACCATCCTGATACTCTTTTCCCTTTCATAATGCAAGCTGGGGGTAAAAACGTATCCTCTGCGTTGTAGTAAGCAATAACAGTAATTATTTCGCCTCTTTCTCCCGGTGTTACCGAAGACACACTTTTACTACCTTTTTCTGCTCCTACGAATCCGGGCCTGTTATTAAGTTGTAAGCCAGTGTCGTCCATATTAAAAGTATTACTAGGAGTTTCAAAGAGACTGTGTTCCTCCAATACACTTTGAAGCTATTGAAAATAGTTTTCGACCACTTGCCTAAAATAAGTAGGTGGAATAAAAACAAATAATAATACGTTAACATCTATCAATGTCATGTAATTCGTATTTGTATCGAAATTGTATGATTTGATGTTGCCATAAATCAAGAATAAATGAAACACACAAAATCTAATATTTTTTGGAATTTACCTGTTTAGTCTTTATGCACACATCATTATTACGCCTTAAAAAGGAGTTCAGTCAGTTGTATCCAGCTCTGTTGTTATAAAACTTGTGGTTAATGTGTATGTTGCATGCGAAGTTGTATGCCAGCACTCTCACATCCTCTCTAGTAGCAGCAAACCCTCGGTTTTGTAATTTTTTCAAGTGATACGCCAATTTTCTTTCATTTTCAGTGCCAAGTAATGGAGTGCGGCTCATGCCTAATTTTTGAGTCACTCCTTTTTGAATCATTCTTTGCAATGTCCTGGAATGGATCTCATATGTGCGTGAAGCTTTATTAATGCCCATTAAAATCTTGAAAACAGCATTTACGGTATTAATTAATTGCTCCTCGGTCCATTTTCCTCTGTCAGACTTTCGCTGATAGTTAGACGGCACACTGAAAATTGAAAATTTTGAATTTTAGAAGAAGGCCGTCTTTCACTGTATTAAGTAGGGCATCTTTCCCAAAAATGCGGTAATGATACCCCAGTAAAGTGTGGCACGAAAATTCAATCAAATAGTATGTTGAAAAGTCAAACCCTAACCTATAAAATTCCTAAACATATTACAACTCAAAAACAGGGGTATATTTATGCTTGATGTGTTCTGCAAGACAAAACAAAAGCTACTCAAGAAGTTTTCGAAAACATTGAAATACATTTACGTAAACAACTTACCTTAATATCGACAAATATGAACAAACCCACGTACTACACTTCCGACTACAGCTATATATGATTATGAACTAACACAAGCACCGTCTAGTAATTAAGAAGAAAGTTATGAACGTATGCCATCTTCTCCGGTAGGGCATCTATCCCGGATTTACCCTATCTCTAAAATCATTATATGGTTGGAATATTTGTTTGTTTGGCTTCCCGAAAATGTCAATGATTGTTGTGCCCTTTCTATATTTATCTCGTACAAATTTTAAAGGCTATTTCCAAGTACATAGTCTACTTGTGTTCTTAGTCGAATCATTTTCCTTTATGGCTAATACTGTTGCCGAAATATACTTATAATTACCACTAAACCTTGCTAGGCAAGTACACAGAGCAGTTGCAACATTTCTGGATTCATCTAACTACAAACAAATATAAAAAAAGTAACTCGTTATCAAAATAATACATCATAAGACAATTGATTAATATTTGTTTGACGCAGTTACTTTGACATAAATCCCTTGTGACTTTTCATACTAAATTGAGTATGTGTCCTGCATCTTTCAATATTCTGCCTTTTATTTTATTCGCCACAGTTTTATGAGCATAACATATAAATTTGAAACCAAAGTGTAATTCAACATCTACAATGAGATTATGTTTCAATACCAACAGTTATGTTAGCGATTCTCTCCAGAAGGCACAGAGAGACGCGAAATTTAAAATGTGCACTGTCCCTATATGGCAACTACAAAAAGATATTTGAGTGGTTTTTGCAAGGGATTAAAGTCGTAAAATCTACTAACATCTATCATAAACATCCAATCTTGGTGCCGTCTAACCTTAGTGATGTAAATTTAATAAACAAGTCTTTTGTAGAATTGTCTAATACGTCAACTTTATCTAATCTGCAGGAAGCAATAAATTTGTATAGCAATAATAGGCATCCGAAGGCTAAAGACTTTTACTTTACCACAGTTTCTGAATCAGAAGTTTTACAAACACTCAAGACCTTTAAAAGCAAAGCTGTAGGCTCTGACCTTATAAGTGTGGATATGATCAAATTGTGTTTTCCTTTTTTACTTCCCATCCTAACACACTTAGTGAATTCATGCATATTAGAATCCAAAATTCCTGATGCCTGGAAGACCGCACACGTTTTACCTGTGCCAAAAACTAGTAATCCTACCAAATTTAGTGATCTAAGGCCTATTAGCATTCTACCCTGTCTGTCTAAGTTAACCGAAAAAATTATTGGAATTTAAATCGACAACTACAAATTGGATATAATTCCTAGTACTCAATCGAGATTTAGAAAAGAGTACAGTTGTTTAACTTCTTTACTAAATATTGTTGATAATATTATATGTTCTTCTGATAAAAACTTATTATCTCTTGTAGTTCTTCTTGATTACTCAAAAGCTTTTGATACTCTAAATCATCGAATCTTAACAGCAATTCTACAACACATAGGGTTTATGAAATGTGCTGTAGAACTTATTGAAAGCTACTTAGTTAACCGTTCCCAAATTGTTTGTTATAATAATGCTAAGTCTGATCCACTACCAATAATGCGTGGCGTTCCTTAGGGTTCCATATTAGACCCGCTTATGTATATAATATATACATTCAATCTACCTAATTGCCTAAGATTTTGTAAATATCACCTACATGCTGATGATACACAACTGCACCTTAGCTTTAAACCATTTGAAGTCAATACAGCAGCACAAAGTGTTAACCTTGATCTACAAAAACTAGGTGAATTTTCAACTAAACATCATCTTAAACTAAATTCTTCAAAATGCTACGTAATGTTGTTTTGTAAAAAGAATATTTATTATACAATTGTTAACTCTATCTCGATAAGAATCAATGGTACTGTACTAGAGATTAAACCTGTTCTTAGAAATTTGGGTCTGATGTTGACAATACCTTGAGATTTAAAAGGCATATTTCTACTCTATTGCAAAGATTTTATGCTAATTTAAAGACTATATTTAATAATCGATTTGTTTTAAACCAGAAAACTAAAGTTATCCTAAGCAACAGTACAGTACTATCAAACTTTAACTTTTGTGATAGTGTGTATGAACCATGTCTTGACATAGTGGATATTAATAGAATCCAACTAGTGCAAAATTCTTGTCTTAGGCTAATTTTTGGTATTTGTAAATATGACCATGTGTCACACAATCTCAAAGAACTCAAATGGCTAAAAATGAGTAACAGGAGACTACTGAATCGTGCTTCTTTGTATCACAGAATTATAACGTCTGGTGTGCCAGACTATTTTTTCAATAAAATTGATTTTAGACGTGATACTCACAACATCAACACGCGGAATAAGAACATGTTATCGGTACTCCAACATCATAGTTCCTTCTTTAAGAGATCCTTCTCATTTAGTATTTCCGAGACCTATAACGCTTTGCCGGATACACTTAAAGAGATGAATATTGTTAATTTAAAAAAACATTTGTTTAGACATTTTTTGTTCAAACAATCTCAGAATGTGTAATGCTTGTGTTCAGCTATTAATTTTAATATATCTTTTCCTTTTTTCTTTTTCTAATTTTCCAATAAAATTAATAATTATCATTCTTATTTGTCAAAGTGGAACTAGTTTAGTTTTACCTTCTTTAAACAATTTTTAGTTATTAAGTTTATATGATTGGGTTAAGTGGAAGAGCAGGTTATATTATCTCTGAGAATATAAAACTGAACTTCGCTCTATTGAGTTGTACAATAGTATAAGTTAAGAATAATTTTGTTTTATGTACCTGATTTCTTTTTGCTTTTTGTATAATTCAATAAAAGGCATTATTATTATTATTGCATCAGATATTTAGATGCCCTAAGTTTCTACAGTTAAGTATTAGTGAACGGCTTAATGAAGTAAATCGATTAAAACTGCGTGCAAATTGCTTGTTACAGAATCATGGGGTAGAAAATTGTAAATACAAACTCTGCAACAAATGTTCATGAAGGCATAATTCATTCATTTGGACAATGTTGTTCAAGTCGATAATTCGCCTGTCAATGAACAAATAACGAATGCAATTGAACAACCTTCTGTAGCTTTAGTTAGTAACAAATACAATTGCGGAGAATAGACAATCCTTATTATTGTCGACAGCATTAGTACTTGTGGCTGTTGTATCAGGTAAAGACAGCTATTTAAGAGTTATTCTTGATACCGGATCGGAATCAAATTTTATTTCAAAAAGAGCGTTTCAAATATTAGAGAAAAGGTCGGCAGAAATTAATGCACCGGTTGCAGGAATAGGAATAGGAAATTACAAAGCAAATTACACTAACGATTAGGTCTCACGTGAATTCATATTATATAGTATTTTCGCTGTAGCTTTGCGGTTATGATTAGGATTTACAAACTGTATGTTCAATATTTGGAAAGCAGTGGTACTTAATTTCTACATAATTATGGTTATTGCAAACAAAATATTAGAACATTGTGTAGTAAATAATATGTAAAAACTTACAGAAGATGATGAAACTGACACGAACGAAACAGTGATAGTGAAAATGACGATGAATGGGTAATGAGGAGATATCAATATAATGTACAATATAAAAATAAATGGTTTAGAACCCTGATTCTTATTTAAAAGTTTACATTTGAACAAAAGGAGCATTATTCATTGTCACCAAACAATACTTAATGGGTGTTTACTGTTTATTGTCGAGGCATTAGACATCCCAATATTTAGGTAGTATAATATAAAGTTAGAAGAGGACAACACTATAAGAGTATGTGATTTCTGAATTAAGCGTACACTTAACCAAATACGAAATACTATAACTATTTAGTATTTTTAGTGCTCCCTAAAATAGCGGATAATTTACCTGCCGTTAGAATCAGATGGTGGAACGATCAATTCCCTGGCTGATCCAAAATTTGGCAAATCAGGCATGTTATTAGGCGCTCAAGTATTTTATAAGTTGTTATGTGTAAGTCATTTCAAATTAGATAAAAATTCACCTATTTTTCAAAAAATTAAATTAGCGCACGTGATATCGAGAAACGTGCATCCGGAAATTGCAAGCTCGTCCTTCTCATTCTCATAATATTAGTCCTACGTTAGACAAAACAATGCATAAGTTTTGGCAACTTCAAGAAGTTGCAAAGATACCATCATTTAATGACGAAGAAAATGCAGGCGAAGGATATTTCCTAAATATAATTAAACCATTCTCAGGTGGTAGATTTCAAGTAAAGTTACCTTTCAATCACAATTTAAATCATTTAGGTCGATCCAAATCCGCACTAGAGAAAATATTAGCTAAAAACCTTTTCTTAAAAAACTATACGTTCATTTTATGAGAGAATATCAAACATGAGTTTTCCAACCCAAAGAATAATGTGCACTTGAGCAATTACAAATATGCGCATACGAGGGTCGTCCCAGAAGTACCTAGCCTAACAATGAAACAACAAAAATTTTGGCAAAAATCGGTTTTATTTCTCTACATAGTTTCTTTCAACTCTATACACTTAGTCCAGCGATATTCGAATGCTTCGATCCCTTGCTTGTAGTACGATATGTCAAGCTCCGCAAAATAGCCATCAACCGCCGCTTTCACTTCTTCATTATTTAAAAATCTTGGACCACCCAACCATTTTTTAAGGTTTGGAAAAAGAAAATAGTCTGAGGGTGCCATATCTGGACAGTAAGGTGCGTGGGGTAGCCGTTCGAACTTCAACTCGTTGATTTTGGCCATTGCGACAACGGACGTGTGACAGGGAGCATTGTCATGATTTTTTGCCAAATGCGGTAATTTTTTTTTTTATTTCTTTGCTCAAACGTTGCAATAAGTTCGCGTAATATTGGCCGTTGATTGTTTTTTTTGGTGGAAGTTAATCAATGAAGATAATGCCCTTTGCATCCCAAAAAATTGACGCCATGCCTTTGCCTGCAGATGGAACAGTCTTCACTTTCTTCGGAGCTGATTCTCCTTTCCCAGTCTACTGTCTTGATTGTTCCTTGATCTCAGGCGTATAGTGGTGAACCCAAGTTTCATCCATTGTGACAAATCGGCGCAAAAATTCGGTTTTATTTCTGCGAAACATTGGTAAACACTAATTTGAAACATCTTCACGACGCTGTTTTTGCTCTGCCGTTAGCAAACGCGGCACCCATCTCGCGCATAGCTTTTTCATTTCCTAATTTTCGGCCAAAATGCGATGTACCGCACTTTTTGAAATGCTTATCATGTCTGCTATCTCACGTACTTTTAATCGACGGTCATCGAGTACTATTTTGTGGACTTTTTGGATCATTTCCGGCGTTGCAACCTCACTTGAGCGACCACTGCCATGTTCATCTTCGCAACTCTTTCGACCTCGTTTAAATTCAGCTACCCAATATTTTATAGTCGCAAATGATGGAGCAGACTCTCCCAAAGTACCATCTAGCTCGGTTTTGATATTGGTTGGATTTATCCCCTTCAAATGAAAATATTGTATCACGTAACGATGGCCAATTTTTTCGATTTTTATGAATACGCTAAACACGTTCACTGAGAATCGCTACTGTTCAAATACTAAACTACCGAACGTGCTCAAACTTGTCATGTATACTTGCTAAGATGCGTGTTGTCGAACGCGCTCTGTGTTTTCAACTTAGTAGCCCCATCTATCCGTTAGGCTAAGTACTTCTGGGACGACCCTCGTATATATGCTTTAAAAACTTTCAAAATATGCACCAATTTCTATCAATATTTACAGTATTTCCAGGAACGACGTATTAAAAACAAAGAACGTTTACTTAATTTTCAGAAAATATAATCACAATTACATAATAAGTTGTTAACAATAATTGTAATTTTCAAATTATATTCTTAATTTTTAATTGAATTATAACAAAGTATAATTAAATATTTTTTTAAATTACATAAAAAAAAGACTGGCTTTTGTCTGTTAAAATGTTTTTATAGGCCGAAAAACTTCTTTCCGCCTCAACTGGCGTAATTTTTTAAATTATTGATAATTTCAGGATTTGAAGTAATTGCCTCATTGCCAAACTGACCTTTTAGAATATTACCTATTTGGGCAAGAGTTATAAACCCTTTGTTTTTATTTAGCACGTCCAATTTTTGGCCTATCCTTTAACCTTTAACCTTTAACACCTTTAATTAAACTTTGAAAATTTTTGATTTTTTTTATTGACTCGGTTATTGGAACTTTTGCTGCTTGCAATTGTACAAGAGTCGTATAGTTCATTCGTTTTACTTATCCCGATTGATCGATGAATCAAACGCCCACTTGTGTATGACTATCCTTTTTTACGTATTGAATACAACGTATACATTATTAGCCAACGTATTATTTCAAGAGTGTCGTTTTATATGTCTCTTATTACCTCAAGTAATTAACAAGGATAGCATCAACAACAAATTACGTTTTCTTGTACGGACAGTTGTGATACCAACTTTTATAATGTGAACGTCAAATGTCGGCATATCATAATATTTGTAAATCAAAGACAAATGTTTAATTTACGGATAGTAGAGGTACCCACGTAAAAGCATACCTATTATTTTCAATAAAACTTAAAGCGTAGCAAATTAAGGTTGGTAAGTTATTCTAAAATGTTGCAAAACTTTTGTAAATATTTGTAGGTTAAGACGAATGAACTCTCCCAAATAAATGAAGTAATCCTTCTAATAGTTTTCTACATAAAAGTGACGGTTTTAAATAATAACACTATTCTGGACTTCCATTGTCTATATTTTATTTTAATAGAATAAACACAACGTTTTAATTGCTATTGAATCTGCAATCGTCTTCAGGTGAATACTAACAAACTTAAAGACTACTGTAACTTATATACTAATACAAAGTTAGTGAAGCGATCAAGTCTACAAAGTTAATGAAGGGGTACGTTACCGTAAACTAAGATTAGTCAGGCGTCTAATTAAGGGTTTCCACACATTGTTAATCTCTACGCTGGGTTGACTAAAGACATTCTTGTTGTTTTCAATAAACGCTGCTTCTTTAAATTTTCTCTTGTACTAGTGCTCTTCTCGGTATAGAATTCTTGCCTCCGACCATTTCATTTTGTGATGTTTTTCCCAGGAGTGTTGGGCAATGCCGGATTTCAAAGTCTCTTCTCTCTGCGTATGGGTTTTATGTTCCTTCAACCTGATATCTAAGGGTCTTTTAGTTTCCCCTACGTATGACTTGCCGCATTGACATGGGACTTCGTAGATGCAATTCTTGGAGTCACGACTGTTGTCTGGTCTAGTTTTAGAGATCATGCTACCAATAGTTCTTGATGATCTGAATACCGTGTTAATGTCATAATTTCTTCTTATCCGTTTTATTTTCTCAGATAATCCATTGACATATGGAATGCTAGGTAGTGTTTTGGGTTTCTCTTCGGTCATGGCTGGTTGGTTCTTAGAGAGTTGTAGACGATTGCAGATTCAATAGCAATTGAAACGTTGTGTTTATTCTATTAAAATAAAATATAGTCAATGGAAGTCCAGAATAGTGTTATTATTTCAAAAATACCTTTGTGTAGATTATTATACTCCAATTAAAAACTATTGGTGTATTCAGTATAATCGAATTGAGTAGTATTTATAAATTTATTCAAAGTATCCTTTTAAACACACTTTATACCCAGTGTTTCTTACTTATTAAATACGCCATTGGTTTGTATTTTCAGTAGTGTAAATTTTGTGCATTAACACCCTAATGGGGTACTATGGTGTTTAAGCAATAACCGATTCAAATTACATGATGTAGGTAATAAAACGAGTGAGAATTTGTTCATTCACATTTAAGTATAACTGCGTTGACAATAATGTATAAATTGTTATAAAATATAATGTTAATGTGCAATATTATGTAATTAGATGATTTTCTATTCATAATTGGTATTGTTTTGTAACGAGTTAATTATTAAGTTTTTGGAGAAAAATATTTGTTTGCGTTAAGAATTCAATTAAAAACCAGAAATTAATCACTGCATTTCATCTTCATATTCAGTATCTCTATCATCGTTTAGATTTATAATAATTGGATTGACTTGGACATCATAAACTTTTTCTTATTTCCAACACTTTATAATTTCAGCTTCTGCATGTTTAATCGTTTTTAACCAAACTAAAGGTGAAACTGTTTCTAACGCTTCTTTCCACATCTGGTTGACATTATCATCTCCATAACCATCTCTTCCAATGTTCTTATCGTAATAAGTTTTGGTTATTTCCCACACCATTTCTATTGGGTTAAATTGACAGTGGTATGGGGGCAAACGTCAAATTTCATGACCTTGTTCTGTAATAATATTGTCGATCCAAATATCGTTTCTCTTCCTTATGTAGCTTTGCTAAATGTAGTAATTCCGTTTTAAATGCTTCTTTTTCCTAAGTAATTTTTCTTTCCCTAAGCCACTCTGCTATATCTTCTTTTTTCCAATTTGTAGTTGATTGGCAATTGATAATTTGATGGCTTTCTTAAGTTTGGCAAAAATTGATTTTTTAACCATTTAACAAAGTTTTCGGAATTCATACAATTGTGATAATCACTGCTTTTATTTGTAGTAGAAAATATAAAGTCTGCTCTTTCCACAAAGCCATCTTCTGTTTCAGCATGTAGAACTATATAACGTTGGCCTTCCCCACTAAAATTCTTAAAGCATTTTGAACTGAAATCTTGCCATATTCTTTTGTTGCTTCCTTTTGCAAATATTAATGTTTTGTCGAAATAAACGAACTACTTATAGATGTCTTGTTTCACATAATCGATGTAACTTTTCAAAAATTGTAACCTCATCGATAGTATTGCAGTTTTTTGCAAAGAGCTTTTCTGTTGTTTGTTTGCTTAAAAGAAAATTCAATGACCAACAAAACGTGATAGGGGCTTGTCCTTTTACATTAAATGATGCCTCTTTCTGTAATTTTTGTTAAGAGCGTATCTAATGTAACATGCTCATGATTAATGTACATGTTGTAAATTGTAGTACGGATTTCACTTTTTTGCCGTTGATCCATATCTTTTGTTTTTAGGCTTTTTCGTTGAGGTTTATTTTCCTTGCTTTCTTCTTTATTTTGGTATCGTCGTAAAGCATTAGAAATAGTTTTGGTGTCAATTTTCAAAGTATTGCTAACCCTTGTTTGAACTGCTGTTACTGGTGTTAAGAGCCCGTTGTTTTGCTTTTCCTTATTAAAGTATTCCACTAAGTTATAGATTAATTCATCTACTGTAATTGACCTACGAGGCAGTGGCATATTTTTGCTTTAAATCACAGACGACAGTCACTTCGTGATTTAATGAATACATGACGTCATCGGGATAAGTCAAACGAATGAACTATACTAACAAAGACATAATTGACTTTAATAAATTGCAATTGATGTGGCAATTCTTTGTTCTTCAATAGAAGCTTTGACTCTTTAATTGCACTGGCGCTGTCGTCAAAGTTCAAAATTAAGTCTTTTGTACCATTAAAATTATTTATATAATATACCACAGCATCTAACCAAGTACATCATCTTGTTATAACTGGTTTTGGTGTTAAAGTAATGCCAGCCAACTTTTCTTTGAATCGCTGTACTCTAAGCGGTGCCTTAACAAATATTTTTTTTTACATAATTAATTAAATTACTGACTAAATGAAATTCATCTCTAATTTTTTCAGCTACTCGGTTTACCCCATGCGCTAAACAAGTAGTATGTATTAAATTTGGATAAAATATTTCCAAGTTTTGTCCGGCTTTTAACATATATGGAGCTGCATCAGACAGCATTAATAGTAGATTATTTTACTAGGAGTTAAACAATATAAGTGTTGAGCTTAAAAGTTTGCTGGCGAGGCGTTAGCCGAGACAGCAAACTAAGGAAAACAATTATATTTTTTAACTCTAAGTGAAATATATTATTTTTTCTTCTTATTGCTAGTTTTCATGAGTTATTTTTAAATTTTCGAGATTATTGAGTGTTATAGTGACGTTTTATTCTCGACGAATCAAGTTGGTACTTTACTGTTACATTCATAATATGACATAACCGAGGTACCAACCTTTAAATAGTTGTGAAAACAAAAGAACTGTTACTTTTTATGTTTAGGCAATAAAAAGCCTTTTTAGCGTCTGCCAGTAGTTCAATAATATGCCGTTTTAATGTCGCTTGAAGAAAAAATAATTTTTTGCGTTGGAACCGCTTCCGGTAGAAAAAAAAATGACAAACTTTAACTTATAAATTTAGCAACTGTAACACCATCAGTTTTTTATAGTTCTTTTGATCTAATTAAATATCCCGTACAAGATTTTTCACAATTTAAAACTCCAACAATTAAATTCGCTATGTACAGTCCGCAAATGCCAGTAGTTTCATCTACAGAAAAATGTATGCAATTACTTCTAATTATATCACGAATTGAAGTAATTGATTTAACGTAAATTTTATCTACATATTTTTTTCTTAACGTACTTTGATCGGGCACATTCTTGTTTGTATATTAGCTTTGCAAGAGGTATGTTAACAAAAATTAGTGCATTACACAAATCAAAATTGAATTCTTCTTGAAGATTCAGCTTCGATGATATAGCAAATGATTCTTTTATAGAGACAATTGCAGCTTAGTTTTTTTAGTGTTGGCTTAATGCGTAGCGGTCTTTGTGTGTAGAATAACTTGAAACTTTTTATCAGACGCAATCTGCAGCAATAAGACATAACTTAGTTCAAAAAAGTATTTAATTGTGTAAAAAACTTACCACTTTATTGCATGCCTTACAAAAAATTTCTTTTTCTTCAAGCGACATTAAAACGGCATATTATTGAACTACTGGCAGACACTAAAAACGCTTTTTACTGTCTAAACATTAAAAAGCAACAGTTCTTTTGTTTTCACAACTAATTAGAGGTTGGTATCTCGGTTATGTCATATTATAAATGTACAGTAAAGTACCAACTTGATTCATCGAGACAAAAACGTGTCACTATAACACTCAAGAATCTCAAAAATTTGAAAGTAACACATGAAAACTAGCAATAAACGCTTGAAGAAAAAATAATATATTTCACTTCGAGTTAATAAATATAATTGTTTCGCTTAATTTGCTGTCTCGGCTAACGTCTCGCCAGCAAACTTTTAAGCTCAACAACGGTATTGTTTAACTCCTAGTAAAATAATCTACTATTGTTATTTAAAGAAAGTTCTAGAAAATCTTTTATCCACAAATGAACTAAAGAATTGTCTTTCGGCATTTTCAATTGTACCACGCGTAATTTGCACCTTGAATTTAAAACTGGTTGAAATAATATACCTAAGTGTAATTTAACATGTACTACTGCTTTACAAAAGTCAAAACTTAAACTGATTGCAACAACTAACAAATAACAAGTAGACAAGAAAGTTTGTATTGCCTATAATTGCATCCACTCATGTGGGTAGAAATGTTTTGTAAATTATTTACTAAATTTAAATCTATTCATGTATAGTTGATATTTCGAAAAGCGGATTATAGGATTACGCCCTCAAACGATGACAAAAAAGCTAAGAAATCACAGAAACGAACTGTGCATTTTTACGTTTATACAAGTATGTTACATTATAGTCCCATACAACTAATCAAGTGCAAAAATAGTTTACTATACGGTCCATGATTACTCCTGCTGGGTAAAACTACTAGAGTACCATTTACAACTTGAAGGCCGTTGCTTAGAGGCAGCGGAAAGTCTATAGTCCGACTATAAAAATTCGTTCACGAAATAGCTTAGAATGTCCATCAAAGGGAATTATTTAATACTTTTAATTCTTTCCGGAAATTCTTAGATTACATTGACTGAATTCTTACAATTTTCGTGATTTATGTAACCGAAAATAACTGCAAAGTAGGAATTATCAATGTAAAAATGTATGCACAAACCTATCAAATGAAATGTATTTTTTAATTTTGAAGAAGATATGTTTAAATATGCTCTTTTGAACGTTTTATGCACAAAAGACTCATAATATGCAAAATATGCAAACCTTAATTGGCTTAATTAAACTCAATTTGCTTAGATTCGTGAAGATCATAAAACTAAAAATTGATAATATTTACTCAAAAAATATGCATCTGCGTAAAAATCACTGGCTTGTTACTAATTCAGGAATTAAGTTCGATAAACATTATTTGCCCCATCACTCAGTATTAAAGGGAAGTGCCCCTGCTGATGTAAAATTGCGAGTAGTATTTGACGGTTCCGCAACAATGAGTACGAACGTTTCTTTAAATAACTCTCTACTCAAAGGTCCTACAATTCAAGATGACATATTTTCAATTTTGTTGAAGTCATAAGGTATAGCTTTAACTGCCGATATAGAGACATGTATCCGTTAATATTACGGAGAGAAAGTGAAGTTGATGTTGATATTCAAACATTTAAATTAGAAACTATAGGCTACGGCACAACTCCGTTTCAAGCCATTAGATGTTTATATTTTTTAGCCAATGAACAACGTAACCGTCCCATTGTTTCTAAAATTTTGTTGTATGATTTATACATGGATGACCATATACGAGGTCTGGCTATTAAATAACGAGACTGCCCGCCTAGACGGCGCATCCGTCTAGGATGGGGGAAAAAACGAGTAGTGTATTGGGTATGTAGATATCTTTTCTTTGCACGTACCAAAACACACTTACGTCACTATTATAGTATTTGTGCAGTAGCGGTTTGAAACCAACGTGTTTTTTTCCCGTGCCGAAAACCATGTGTGACGAAAAACAGGAGCAACGTATCAATCTCAAATTTCTCGTTAAATTGAAAAAAACTCCGACTGAGTGCTATAAATTGTTGGAAGAGGCCTATGGGGACAATTCTCTATCTCGTGCACGTGTTTTTGAGTGGTGTAGGCGCTTCAGTGAGGGCCGAGAGAGCACTAAAGATGACCAACGCTTAGGTCGCCCTGTCACTGTTTCAACCCCGGAAACAATGACCAAAATCAACCAAATTGTTCGTCCAGATCGTCGAATGAGCATCCGGATGATTGCCGAAACTGTAAACGCCGATAAAGAAACTGCGCACCAGGACAACGCACCGGCCCATAACGCGCTATCTGTAAAGCAGTATTTGGCCGGTAAGCGCACTCCAGTGCTCGAACACGAGCCGTACTCGCTAGATTTGGCACTGTGCGACTTTTTTTTGTTGCCGAAGATAAAATCTGCTTTGAAAGGGACCCTATTTGAGTCGATGGAAGCGGTTAAGCAAAAAACGGAAGAGCTCCTAAAGGCCCTCACCAAAGAAGACTTCCAGCACTGCTTCGATCAATGGAAAAAACGTTTGGAAAAGTGTGTGGCAAGGAAAGGGGAGTATATTGAAGGGGAGCATTCGAATGTAGAATAATTTTTATAATAAAACCCTTTTTCGTAACCAGTCTCGTTATTTAATAGCCAGACCTCGTATCAGGGTGAGATAATAAAAAACGACTTCATTAGGTTAAAAAAACGAGTTAACGTCTTTATTGTCAAAAGATGGTTTTAATTTACGCAAATAGCAATTTGCAAAAAATTCAATTGGCGTTACAAAACGGACTATTTTATCAAATATGGCGCAATTATTTGACGGTTTGGATATCTTAGGTCCCTTAATAACGAGCGCAAAGATATGAATGTAACAATTATGGCAAATTAAGCTTCAATAGAACGAGTCGGTTTCCATGAGCGTTCACACGCAATGATTACAGTACCTACATCAATATTTATTCA
>JALBCR010000501.1:0-32500 GCA_030710515.1 Abscondita cerata | reverse complement strand
ATCGTTCCGCAACTACTCTACCTTGATTTGGCTCCGTGTGACTTTTGGCTATTTTCAAAACTCAAAAGACCACTTCGAGGAAACCATTTTAAGTCGATTGAGGACATTCAACATAAATCTGCGCGCGCTCTAAGGCCATACTGGAAGAAGACTTTTTGGCAGGCTTCGAGGACTGAAAAAAGCGGTGGCACAAGTGTATTATAATGGGAGGGGACTATTTTGAAGTTTTTGAAATTGAATCAATAAAGATTTTATGGTTTATAAAACAATTCCGACTAGTTTTTGGACACAGGTAGTACATCGAGCAGTTGAAGTTTTCATTTGGGTTAAGTTTGTTACTGATGAAAATAATAAATTTCCAAAATAGATGAATTCTGAGTTACGTTGTTTAATTATAAAAAAGAAGAAGGCGCACCTGATATTTAAACGCACAGGCAGTTTCATTCATTATATGATTTTTTTCTAAATTGAGGAGGGAGTGTAAAATTCTTAGAATAAAATTGCACTATAATTATTTTCGCACGGTCGATTTAAATTTAAGAGCTAATCCTAGACATTTTTGCTAATTTGCCAATTTTAATAAAATTAATAATGGTTTACCCAAAGTAATGCACTACTTAGAGTCAAAAGCAGATAACGGAAATGATATTGTCAATTTATTTGGTGATTGTTTTTCTTTTGTATACGCATCAGATGAGTTGCGTAATGACGATAGTCGTTATCATTTATCCAATTTTTCCAAATTTCAGGATGTTTCTCTTACTATTTCACTCACCGAAGTTTTTCACATTATTTTATCTTTAAAATGTTCTAGTTCAGCTAGTCGGGATGGGATACCCTCTCTACTACTTATCAAATGCATGTTCTCAGTAACTACCCCAATCTACGCCTTATTCGTCAAATCATTGAAATTAGGTATTCTTCCTGACTTGTGGAAATCAAGTTTCATAATCCCTATTCACAAAAGTGGCATTAAAAATCAAATTGATAATTATAGAGAGATTGCTAATCAATCTACTATACCCAAAATCTTAGATAAAATAGTCGCCAAACAACTTTATTGGATGGCCCGATCGATAATTTCTGAACACCTACATGGGTTTATGAGTGGTAGATCTACGATTTCCAATTTGCTATGTTACGGACAATTTATTTTTCAATGCCTTGAATAACCGACAAGAGGTTCATGCAATATTCACTGATTTTCAAAAACCCTTTGACAGAATCTTCTTCTTCTAAAATTCTCTCGCCTTAGATTTAATACCTACACAATTAACTGGCTTCACTTATTTATGTACAATCGCATCTCATTTGTTAAAATCGGTGATTTTGTGTCTCGCAAAGTAAATGTCACTTCAGGCGTTCCTCAAGGATCTCATTGTTGGCCGCTTTTTTTTATATTATTTATTAATGATATAATACAGTGAAGATAATGCTTTATTTTTAAATATTAAGAAATGTAACCATATATTTTTCTATAGATTAAAAAACCCAATCATCTTTAGATATAATATTTCATTACAATATCTATAAACGGTAAACTCAATCTTCGATTTAGGGGTCACTTTGCAACAAACTTTTCTGTTTAATGAGCATATAAACTCTACTATTATCAAGGCGACAAAACTTTGGAGTTTTCTTTGCCGAACTTCGTTACATTTTAGTATCGACTGTGTGAAAACATTATAATGCGCATTAGTAAGATGTCATCTGGAGTATGCATCTGTGATATGGTCTCCTTTTTTAAAACAAAATATTGATAAACTTGAAGGTGTACAAAAAAAATTTTAAGGCACTGTGAGTTTCGATTGGGATTAATACATATTCCAGGATGCTACTCAAATATAATGGAAACTCATAATATTAAACCTTTGCAGTACATGAGAGCGATAATTGATCTGTGCGTAATTTATCGCTTAGTCAATGACCTCATCGATTCCTTTGGTTTAATTGAACAATTAAATTTTTATTTACCACCTCGAGTGACCAGGAACTCAAATTTGCTCCTACTACCAAAATCGAAAACTGTGTTTAGTATGAACGTTCCTTTAGTTCGAGCAATGAGGTTAGTAAATAAATATTCAAATACTAGCTGATTTGATATTTTTAATGTAAGCCTACGAAGTTTTAAATACAATGTACAAATACATTGTGCAATTTAAGTACGCATGTTTAGTTTTGTTCTAGTTTCTAAGTTAGTTTACTGAATAATTTTATTCCTAATTTCCTCGTTTGACAAATCTTAATTATATTATTGTTATTATTTTTATTACTATTATTATTGTTTAAATTTTTGTTCTGATTATATTCTGGATTGACAATTTAGTTTATTTTATAAGTTTAATTATATAATTGGTTCTATTTGTTACAATTTTTGTAAATAGAATATTTCCGTTAATAAAGAATTATTATTATTATTATTTTATCCATTGCGGCTTACTCAACGAGATTGAAGATCTCGATATCGCAGTTGCAAAAATCAACCGATTAGTCAGATAGCAATACATTCAAAGGTTTTAGTAAAACGTGTGCTCACTAAAGTACCTATGTCTCCTACGTGATTATTACGTGTTGACAGTTAACGTCCTAATGGTTTGACTTTAATTCCTTGGAGTAAAGGAAAAACTTTAGTGTGGGATGTCACATGCGTCGATACGGTAGCTGCTTCATATTTAACCTCTTCATCTCTTCTCGCCTGTTCTGCTGCTAATTTAGCACAATCTGCGAAACACAACAAATATAAAACAATTAAAAATTATTATTTTTATTGTGCATTTGCTGTTGAAACCTTTGGATCTTGGAGTGTTGACGCAAAACATCTTTTTCCTCCATATCACAAATGGTTATAAATTAATCTGGTGGTAATTATATTAAAATTGTTTTCGGTCGATGATGTAAAGTAGATCTCAGAACGTGGGAACTTTCCACCACTAGACATTTTGTCAATTTGTATTGTATTGTATTATACCGGGTGTCTACTCTTAAAGGCAAATATAGGCAATTAACAAGTATATTCAATTTTTAGTTAGGTTTTTTAACATTAGAATAATAAAATGACAAGTAACAAGCAAGTAATAAATTATTTAAAATTCGAGAAACAATAGTAGCACAACAAATTATAATAAATATTCACATAATCCCCGTGTTCAGCTAAGCAATACTCTAGTCTGTTATAGAAACAATTTCTCACGTTAGCCAACTGTCTGTCAATAATTAATCTACATTCTGCAACGATTGCTCCTCTCAAAGAATTAATATCTGGGTGGCGACTTTTATATATTTGATTTTTACGTATCTCCACAAGAAAAAGTTGCAAGGTGTAAATCAGGGATCTTAATGGCAAATTTATAGCACCACCTCTGCCAATCCAGTGATTTCGAAATGAATAGTCTAAAACATTTTTAACATGTAAACCAAAGTGCTCGGGACAGTCATCTTGTTGGAACCAGATCTCCTGATTTTCTCTTGCAACTTCTTTCAACGCAGATCCTACCTTCGTTACTAAAAGATCAAAATATTTTTCAGAATTTAAATTTCCTTCAATTTTAAATGGACCGAAAATATTATTATTGAAAATCCCACCCCAGTTATCAATTTTTTGGGGATACTGAGTTCTGATGAAAATTTTAAAATTCGGATTTTCTTGAGCCCAATATCGCGTGTTTTGAACTTTTGGTTTGTTATTTAAAGTAAAAGTAGCCCCTTCGATAAAAGACACTGACTACAAAAATTAGCGATCATTGTTCGCGCGCTCTTGTATTTCATATAGCAAAACGCATTTCTACTTTCATCGTCTACAGTAAAAATCTCTTGATGGCGTTGTGGCGTATGGAATTAATATTTAAGCTTTTTTAATATATTCCATACTTGCGACTTGCACAAACCAACTTTAACAGAAATGTGCCGTAAACTATATGTTTGATCTGCATTCACTATCGCCAAAAACACATTCTTCTGTGCGGTCAACAATTTGTCGATTACCTGTGATATGATTCTTATTTTAGAACATTTTTATTTTGTTCAAAATATTAATACATACCACCTCTCTTTTCCAATTCTTGCGATATGTTTGCATAACTTTCAAATGTTTCTACATATTTTTTAATAGTACTGATAGATGGTATTGTACTATTAAAGTTAACGGCAAACAAATCTCGAACTCTCCTGAAACTAGGGTCAATATAAAAAGTTTTCACAATAAAAACAAAATTCATTTTAACATAAATAAACTTTTATACGCGGTTTAACGTCAAATTCTTATTGACACAAAAACAATACGACAAACATTTGTTGTCAAATTTTAAAATCAAGGCTAACGCTATTTAAAAAGTGTTATAGTTTTAAGTTAGTGTTTTAAAATAATAAATTGTACTTTTAGTCTTGTTAGTAGTATTATTTGAATTGCAATAATTTTTTCTTTCTATTGATACTATTACCTTTTCTGTAAGTTAAATTGGCGAGCAACAATTAGCAAAAACGTTCATTACCATGTTAGATTTCTGTGTTCGACTTTGAGAACGAACTCCAGATAGATGTAAATTTGTAAAATAATGCAGTATTTAAAAAGCATTCAACACGATGAGTACTCATTTGCTTAACTACCATTTATGTAGTTAACAATTCATTTTTTACAAGATCTAATTTGAGTTTTCATTTATTCAGTTGATAAGCATGTAATAAGCAAATATTGCTAAAATTCATAAAAAACTACACACATAATTCAATAAATGTTTTATTATTACTTATTTCAATACAAAGAACATTAATAATTACATAAGCGAAATGTGTGTCGACATGTCGTATATAAGAAACACGTAAATAGTATAAACTAAGAAATGCCAACAGTTAACTGTAGCAGCAATTGAATGTTGATGTGCAAATCGTCATCAAAGCGGAGGAATCGGCCCCAAAGTAATTACATCCAAATGTCCAAATCATGATGACGATTTTGACTTGTCATCGTTAAATATTCGGTCGATAAACAACAACAAACTGGCACAGATGGATATTGAAATGTTTAGTTTAAATTTAATTTTTTTGTGTTTTAGTGGATAATGGACAAATGATGATAATATTAAACTTTACAACCCTGTCAATTACTCGCTAAAAACGAGTTTCTCACGTGGCGGCGGTGTATCGAACAGGAGGTCGAGATCTGTGAATTGAAATGATACCTGGAAATAATAACGTGGTTTATATTTTTAATTGTTACCGATCACCAGCTAGCGACCTAGGACTATTTATGACGACTTTTGAATACAATTTTACAGGTTATTTATAAGCCTAACATCAAGTGGTTAATAACCGGCGGCTTTAATGTTAACACAAAGTTCACTAACCCCGAATTTATACCACTAAACAACTTTTTTGAATCTTTTGGTCTCAAACAAATAGTAAAATCTCTAACACGAGTTACATCAACCTCTAGTACAACTCTAGACCATATTTATACAAATCCTTGCTACATGTTAAACTTTAGATACTACTGTATCAGATCACAAAATTGTTTTATGTAAACTTGAACTAGCAGCCAAATCTAAACATGTAAGGTAGGTGGAAAATCGGATTCTCAACAGATGCAATATTGAAAAATTTAAATGTTGTATTAGCTTAGAAAATTGAAATGACATTGTAAATTCTAATTTAAACCTAAACGACTGCTTTAATTCATTTTACGACATTTTTAAATATTTTTTTGAGTGTAATTTTCCCTTGAATTTTCCTAAGAAAATTAGACCAGTATCTTTAAACAATCATAAGGACTGAATTAATGACTCAATTCGTTGTTATAGTAATCGCCTAAAAAACTTACACGTTATTACAAAAACGTTTCCATCATTTTCGCTGCAGTACACAAATGAGAAGTCTAAACACAAAAACCTGATCAGAAACACAAAACAGGAATATTTTAACAATAAATTTAAATTATCATCTAATCCATTGCGTACAGCTTGGACCATAATTAAACAGATTAATAACGGTAGCGCAAAAAAACAATTACCGGTTCAAATGATTAAGGATGGCACTTCACTGAATACTCGAAATGATATAGTAAATGCATTTAACGATCTTTATATTGAAGCCCTTTATGAAATTATTAAAAAAATTTCATGTCTTGAGTTAACAAATTTATCAAAATGTATACCTTCAATTAAACATAGTATGGTAGTACTACAATTTTCTGAAAATGAAATTTTCAATTTTTTGAACAAAATTAAAAATAAACGTTCAGCGGGTTACGACGACATTCCATGTTTTCTTTTAAAAGAAGTAGCAAGCATATTAGTTAACCCTTTAACTGTTCTAGTAAACAAATCATTGCAAGAAGGTTCATTTCCCGATAAATTAAAAATTTCAAAAAGTATACCTTTATATAAAAAGGAAGATCCTAAGAAGATTGAAAATCATAGACCAATCGCTCTAACTTCTGTTTTCGCAAAGGTTTTTGAATATGCAATGTTAGACAGACTTCAATCATACTTAATTAAGTTTAGCGTTATAATTAATAATCAACACGGTTTTCGTTCTAATAAATCAACAATGATGGCTTTAAATAATTTAATAGGTTTTATATCAAAATCTTTCGATTATGGGAAATATCCCATTGGTATATTTTGCGACCTTAGTCGAGCATTTGATTGTGTTGATTATAAAAGGCTGTCAAATAAGCTTTACCAAATAGGTATACGTGGTACTGTTGCCAATTGGCACGCTTCTTTTTTATCGAATAGGTATCAATTTACAGAAATTCATTCTCAAAGTATCAACTTTCACAATTCATCTAAATCGAACTTAAAACCAATTAGTATGGGTGTACCGCAAGGAACTATATTAGGTCCAATTTTATTTTTGCTGTACAACAACGACATAGTTATGCATATAGATAAGAGCTCTAATCCTTTATGTTTAATATATCCGGATGATACATCACTTCTTTCATCTAACAGCAATGATATTGGAACAAAACGCAAATATAATTCTAGGTATCTTAAATAATTAGTTTTCCGTTAACTCATTTTATCTGAATGATTTAAAAACAAATTTTATTCGTTTTCATCCACGTCAAAAATGTGACCTAAAAAATTTAAGAATTACAATAAATAATACCAACATTACAAATGTAAGCAACACCAATTTTTTGGCTTTCAACTACATGAAGCCTTGGATTGTACAATGTACAGTACTATCAAACAAATTAACCTCTCTTTCTTTTTAAATTAGAAATTTGAAACATTTAATTTCTTTAGAGAATTTGATTACCTATTATAACGCTAACATATACTCCAGAATATCCTACTGCATTTGTTTCTGGGGCCTCTCCTCATCAGAAAAGAAAGTTTTTATTATTCAATAGCGAATTTTGAGAATAATGGAGGAATTGATTCCAGAACATTTTGCAAAGACTTCTTTAAACGATACGGTATTTTAACAATTAAACATAAGTTGGTTACTCAAAACATGATTCACTCATACGACACGCGCTCCAATATTAATTTTAGATTACAATCATTTCGGGTAGATACTGCACGGAACAACCCTAACGTGATTGATTTAAAAATTTTTAACAAATTGCCAGACTACGTAAAACAACTCAATTGTATTAAAACATTTAAATATATATTAAAAATTTTTTTGACAAAACTCTCCACATATGAAGTCGATGATTTTCAATTGTTTAATGATACTGGTCAATGATACTGTGATATGTTGTGAGTGTTTTATTCATTTATATTATTTGACGATTCTTATGCATTTATATGCCAAAAAGAATAAATATTTATTATTATTATTATTATTATTATTATTATTATTATTATTATTATTATTATTATTGCATGACAGCGATCACTTCCCTATAGCCATGTCAATTGGAATGAAATACTTACCTTCCATCGCCCCAAAAAAGTGGCTGCTGTCACGCACTGACTGGAACAGCTACACAGACGCTCTGGTAATACCAAAATTATCGGGCTCTGTTGACAAGATAGTGGAAGTTCTTAGCTCAACTATTCTCCGTGCTGCTGAAAACAATATACCTATGAGAGGAGGTACGGTACGACGTACGCCGGTTCCATGGTAGAACCATCGAGTACAGTTGGTTATAAGGGAAAAGAAACTCTTATTTAACGCATTCAAGAGGTACCCGACGTTAGAAAACCTGATCGCCTTTGAAAGATCTAGAGCGCAGGCTCGCCGAACAATGTTGGAGAGCAAACAAGCCTCATGGCGTGAGTACGTGTCGTCGATTAATAGATCGACACCGATAGCGGATGTGTGGCGTAAAATTAAAGCGGAAGCTTTCGCCGATCAGTTCCAGGCAGTCAGCAGCTCTGAAAACTATCAGCCATCCTTCCTAAGCACAAAAACCGTAAGAGAAATATCCTTAGACCTTAGCGGCCAACAACATATCTTACCCATCAACGCCCTATTTAACATGTCCGAGTTGGAAGAGGCTTTAGTCAAATGTAAAAAGTCCGCACCAGGTCCTGATGGAATCCCTTACGAGTTTGTGAGGGAAGGGCTGCCGTCCCTAAAAGAACCGCTCCTCGCTCTTTTCAATAAAATATGGAACGAAGGTACCTACCCGGCCGCCTGGAAAGAAGTCGTTATCATTACAATCCAGAAGGAAGGAAAAGACCCCATGAAACCCGCTAGCTACAGGCCCATAAGCCTACCGTGTTGTTTAGGCAAACTTCTGGAAAAAATGGTAAGTAATCGGATCATGTGGCAGCTGGAAACTCACAATTCCCTGGTAGATTACCAAGCGGGTTTTAGGAAACGGCGATCGACGGTAGACCAACACGTATACCTGGAGAAGGAAATATTAAAAAGTTTCCGAAAGGGAGAGCATTCAGTCGCTGTTTTCTTTGACCTTGAAAAAGCCTATGACACGGCATAGCGCTACGGAATCATTCGCAAGCTTTATGATTGTGGACTGACAGGTAACGTGTTGAAATTTGTGTCCTCTTTCTTAGATGACAGAAGCTTCAGAGTCCGAATCGGAAATGCGTTATCATCACGTAGGATCTTGGAAAACGGAGTGCCGTAGGGTTTCACGCTTAGCGTGACCCTATTTGCAGTTGCGGTGAATCATATAGCAGCGTCCGTAGATGCATCAGTAAGCAGATATCTGTACGTAGACGATGTAGCCATATTTTTTTCGGATCCAGAAATGCGTCAGTAAACGACAAGAGTCGATTAATTCTATTTTGCGAAACGCTGAAACAACTGGTTTTCGGTTTTCCGCGCAGAAAACTCAATGCGTCCATTTCTGTCGTATGAGAAGACCGCACTACGGACCGCGGCTATATATAAAAGATATTTCAATATCATGTAAAGAAACAACTCGATTTCTAGGACTTACCTTTGATTCAAAGCTCACCTGGAAACCGCACATTACTGACCTCATACAAAGGTGCAAGCCCGCTCTGAATGCGCTAAGAGCGATTTCGGGAACCAGGTTCGGAGGAGAGACAGAGTCGCTGCTAGACACCTACCGTTCGTTCGATGATCCTCGCCAAAATTAATTACAGTTCTGTCGTGTACTCGTCAGCACGTAAGACGACACTTGCATTGTTGGACCCGATCCAAAATTCGGCGTACGGTGTTGTCTAGGAGCCTTCAGGACAAGCTTGGTCGTGAGCCTACAAAATGAATCCGGTTACGTAGTGAACATAAGGTCACAACCCAATCACCGGAATTTTAACGTCCTGTTCAGGCACAGGACTAAATATCTCGAAAGGCCAACAATTTCAAGACCGGCCGGCGTACGGGCGCTGGAGCTGTGCACTGAATTCGGATTAACGATTCCCCACCTACTACCACTTAAGTTACCTGAATTTCCGCCGTGGAAGACAGAAAAACCAACATTTTTAAGCGATCTCAGCTTGTTATCTAAAAAAGAAACCACACCCGAAGAGTACCGTAAAACATTCTAAAATATTCTTAACACTTACCGTGAGCGTGAGTCAGTTGTTGAGTACACCGACGGGTCCAAAACTCAACGAGGTGCGGGAGCAGCCGTAGTGGTAGACGGGAAAGCATATTCCTGGTCGTTACCGCCGGATGCTACAACAATCCTAACCAAACAATATGTTATTTGGCAGGCGCTAAGATACGCAGATTTTTCCGTGCCAAAGCATTATCTCATAGTGACCGACTCAATGACTACAATCAAGTCTATGCGCAAGATATGCCCCTATGACCCAATGTCGCAGATAATGACGGACACGTTAGCACACCTAAAAAGCTGTGGTAAGATGGTAAGCCTAGTATGGGTACCGGGCCATAGCAGCATCGCCGGAAATGAAATGGTAGATAAAGCGGCGCACAAGGCATCACACTTAAACACTACCCACGCTAGTATTCATACTCCGGATAATGTAAAGAAGGCCCTTAAAAAGATGGTAATACAGAAATGGCAGGATGAATTCACTGAGACGAACAACCACCTAAGGAAAATAAAAAGAGACGTGAGTAAATGAAAATGTCCCGTTTAGATGAGCAGATGTGATCGGGTTAAAGTTACAAGAATGAAAATAGGCCACACCGCACTTACCCACGCTCATATACTTATCTCGTCAGACTCACCATCTTGTCAATTCTGCAACGAACACACCCAGACGGTAAACCATCTTCTGTGTGATTGCCCTGCAACAAGAAACATAAGAAACAGATATGGATTAGGAAATGATATTAGAGATGTACTTACCACCAAGGAAGGCATTGAAGACGCGCTAAAATATCTGAAAAGTTTACAGGTTTTGGATAAATTTTAAGCACTCAGTGAGAGAGCGTATATAAAAAGAAAAGCGCTAATGACCGAAGAAGTCGATGAGCAAAATCTCTGATGAGCTCATAATAAAAGCGAAATAATTATACAGAAATACTTGGCTTATAAGTAAAATGCATGTCTTGTGACATCTTGTGTATAAAGAACACGTACAAATTGTGTTTTGCATTAAAAGCTATGGCTTTGATGACGATTTGCAAATCAACATTCAACTGCCGTTACAGTTAATTGTTGTCATTTCTTAATTAATAATTACATTTTTTTTAAAGAAAACGTGTTTAATTAATTTATAAATTTTCAAAAAGTGTTTTTTATTTGGTACTGATATAAATGCATACGTTTATTTATATTCTACATTAAACTGTGTTATTAAGCCTTTCTTCCCTTCTTTAAAACTTTTATTTTAAGGACAATTATTTTTATTTTGCATGTTGCTGTTAAATTTAGGGGCGTAACATTTAATTAAACGAATTCAGAAAGTTCAAATAGTTGTAACAGATGCGGCACATTGAAAGAAACTTTGTAATGTCCTTAAATTTCCTTTTTTAAACTTGAATTTACACATTATAAACATCTGTGTAATAACAAGTTGGTTTGTTCTGAACTACTTTTTTTAATAAGATTGCTGTGATATACTTTATTGTCAAAAGCGTCATTTATTCTTAAAGTTTGTAAAGTAGAACTTAACGATCTACATTTTGTAAAGATACATTAACAAATCAAAGTGCTTACGTTTAGAATTTTCATTAATTTATATAGTATTGTTGATTCTAAATGCATATTTTAACTACCTTGATAACTGTTTAGCAGAAACTGACAAATAATAATAAAAAATCATTAAATGTTTCGATTTCTTTTTCATTAACATTTCAATAGAAGTCAATCGATGTAGTTTGAGAAATGATTAATTAACTGCTACAAAAACAAACGTTTTCTTCATTTTCAAAAATATATCAACTTCAATGTACGACAATGACTATTTGTTCCAGTCGTAAAAAAAATCACTTTGTAGTCTACTGATTATGGCTATGTAACGACCGGCGCGACACTTGAATTTGTTTATGAATGCAACGAAGTACTAATTAGACTTCATTCTTTTTGACGGGTGTATTATATTATGCTCACTATTTTACTATTCTTTACAACGCCGAGCTCCACTCGATTTTCAAAACCAACCATTTAATTAATTCTAAGTACCTAATTAAAAAAAAGAAAATAAAACAATAATGATTTGAATTAATTATTTTAGAATAAATTATGAGGAGGATTTGCACAAATTATGAGAGTAACGTATACTACCTAGAGTAATATAAAGCCTAAAACACAGGACACACCTACATCAAAATCTAAGAAAAATTTTAATAAACAAAATTACGCATGGCGTATTTGAGTTAAAAACAACCATTTAAAGGATAACAGTGATTTACTTTTTAGATTGTTGAGTAAAGAATTATACACACTGACAATTTGATAAGAAAAACTTCTCTTAAAAACTCCTTACGATGCTTTGGAATTGCCAGCAAACCCTTATACCTTAAATTTAAATTGTGAACATCTGTCCTGTATCTGATCTTGTTATATAGGTAAGGCGGGGTATGTAAAGTAACAATTTTATGAAATAAACAAGAACTGTGTAACTGTCGCCGAGATTGCATATTCAACCAATTAATTTCATTAAGTTTGTAAGATATTCTGTGATGCCGCCGTATTCCGAAAATAAATCTCAAACAAGAATTTTGTAATTTTTGAATTCTATTTTTATTTAAATAATATAGAAATGGCTCATATAATGTATCACAGTAATTAAACTTTGACAACACAATCGAATCACATAAAATAGTTTTTATACACATACATTTAGGAACTGTCTGTTTCTATATAAAGTCTTCAGAGCAGCATAAGAACGTTGCAATAATAGTTGAACATGGTTATCAAAAGATAAACGATCATCAAAAAGTACTCCTAAGTTTTTATATGAATGGACAAATTTAATTCTGTTGTTGTTTATAAGTATAGGAAGAAGATTAGTTTTATCACGAAAATGGTTTGGTGAAAATAAAATAGCTTTAGATGATTAATGAGATCATCATTTAAGGCTTCTATAGTGCGTAAACATTCTAAAGTAGGGAATGTTAGGTATATTTGAGTGTCGTCAACCTAAAAATAAACATTGTAAGATTTTATGCACGAAAGAAAATTGGTAGTATAATGAGAATATAAAGTAGGACCGAGAATACTACCCTGCGGTACACCTGACGAGACTCCAAGAAGTGTAGAAAACTTATTATCTAATGTCACTCTCTGAGTTCTATTAGAGATATATGAAGCCATAAGTGAAACAGCACTATCACTAAAACCATTATATCGTAGAATTGATAGGAGTATTTCATGATTCAGTGAATCGAAAGCTTTCGAGTAATCTAGCATAACCAAAATTGTAATAAAACCTTTATCTAAACCTGCAACAATGTCATCAGTAATGTGTAAAAGTGCTGTTTCACAACTGTGGCATGACAAAATCCGGACTGAGAAATAGGGATAAGAGAGTGTGTATCAATAAATGTATTAATTTGGTCTTTTAAAATAACTTCAAGAATTTTTGATAAAACAGGAAGAATACTGATAGGGCGCAAATCACTAAATTGTTTTGGATTGCTAATCTTTGGAAGGGGAGAAACTAAAACCTCCTTCCAAATTGAGGGAAAAACCGAATACTCAATACAATAGTTTACTAAATGAGAAATATAGGGAATTACATAAGGGTAAGAATACATTAGCATCTCATAACTAAGACCATCAGAACCACCGGAACCATTTTTCATATGGATAAACACCGTGTCAACAATATGATCATTAACAAGGCAAAATAAAAATTTTTCTTCAGTGGGAGAAAGTTTACATTCACTGTTATAGTAATTAAGTATATTTGAATCAAGGGGTGAAGGTGGAACTGAGAATATAAAATGTTTATTTATAGCGTCTAAATTTTTCAAATGGCCTGGAATAACGCGATTGCGATTCAACAATCCAATCCGCTTAAGGCGAAGCCACATATTATTACATTTGGATTGTTTACTAAACAAAAAATTTAAATACGCCAATTTTTCTGTTTGAATAACTCGTGCTATAAAATTACGCAAATTACGATACACATTATAGTCAAACTGGTTTTTTGAAGTTTTCTATTTTATTACGAAGCGACATTAAATAAAGGGTATTCTCAGTAAGCCAAGGTGAAAAGTTTTTGAAACATTTTACTCTACGCAAAGGCGCATGATAATCAAATAGTTTTGTGAGATGAAAATTAAAAAAAAACATATTGAACAGGAGTATTTGAAATAAATCAGTAATAAATAAAACATGATTAAAATTTTTAAAGCTTCTAACAGTGCTTTCAAGCTTAGCTCACAAAAAATTATATCGTGATCTGACACATGAGCAACACATAGGGTATCCCAGCTTGAAGCAAGATCAACATTTGAGGTTAAAATTAGGTCAATTGCATTAAACGAATTACGAGTGACTCTGGTGGGTTTGTTTATCAACTGTTTAATATTGAAAGTATCTATCATGTCAGAAAATCGTATAAAGTCTCTATTATTAATATCGAGTACATCAATGTTGAAATCGCCTAAACAGAATAGATCGTCCCAAGTCGGTAAGAATTGTGAAAGTGCAGTCTCTAAATGGTCAATAAATCCAGGGATAGAAATGTTGGGCGGTCTGTAGGCGACACCGACAGTAATATTGAAATTATTAAGTTTAATAATTACCCAGAGATCTTCAAAATTATCCATGGTAGGGAGTATTTTATAGTTAATATCGATCTTAATGTAGAAGGCCAAACCCCCGCCACGTGTGCTCCAATCTTTCCGTATAATGTTATAATTATTAATGTGAACGTCTTTATTATTTATATTAGCAGATAACCAAGTTTTCGATAGAGCCAATACTAAAAATTTGTTTTGGTGTAAGATATCTCTTATCTCATTTAAACTAGAAAATAAGGAACGGCAGTTAAGATGTGCAAAAGTATGGTTAAATTTAGACATTTTCATGTGATAAAATGGCGACTAAATCTTAATAAACAGTTACTAAATTAAAAAAAAATAAGTTCATTAATAAATCCTCGAAATAGCATTACATAGTGTACAGTCTAGATAAACACAATATTACTTGTATTAAGCTAAATAATATTCAAAAACCAAGATAGTAAAAAAAACGAACAATAATAGGTTATACATAAATGTGACTCTTATAATAAAATTATATGAAAAATCTTCCTCAAATAGACAATAATATAACTATTTAAAAAAAAACTTAAAAAAAGTGAGGTAACAAACAAAAAAAAGCGTAAATAATACCATGTGTACTAAGCCGGTCCTTATAGATTGTAGAATAGAAAAACAAGTTATTATCCACCTTTCTGAGAAGAGGATGCTTTTAGTGATTTAGATCTTGTAATATTTCTCTTTTAATAACTTGAGGTAGTAATAGTAGCAGGAATAGATAAATAATCTGCTTTTAGTTCCAGCAATTGATCCATATATTGTATTTTAAAAGTGCGGGTCTTTGTCTTGACCAATATGTTACAATCTAAAGTCCAGGTGTTTGTAATTCCATAATAAGATCTTGCTTCTTTAAAGACTTGTAAACGTAATTGTGATAAAGATCCAGTCAATAGAACTTTTGTGGATTTCAGATTCCTCTTATTATTCCAAACTTTACGCCTTAAACCATTATGTTGCAAACTTAACTATTATAGGACGAGTCTTCTCGTTTGATTTACCTAAGCGATGAGACCTATCTATTATTAATTCGGTACGTGGGATTTTCATATGCTCTTCTATAGCTGAAAACACTTTTTCATCCACTTCTTCATAGGTTCTTTCGCTGTTTCTGTGATGCCGTGAAACAGGAGACAGTTCCATCGATAATAAGTTTCCAGTTCATCAATTCTTTTATTGTTGTTTTCAGTAATTATTTTTAGTTTTTCAATAAAATCAAAGGTGTCACTTTTAAACTTTTTCAATCTTGTGCTATAGAATCTACGGTAGGGGACATTTGTTGTAGTCAGATTAGATGTCTAGATTTTCATGGCCTCATCGAGTCGTGCATTAAAATTTAATATAGCTTGAGTAATATCTTCAGTCCTTGATAACAAAGCACTCATATCTTCCTTCACCATAATGATGTTGAGAAATTAGTATCAAACAAAACCAAACCTAAAATACCACAATGCTTGCTGCACTCAAGTCTTAGTTATGTCTAAAATAGTTAGTAAGTTACTAACATGCAATTTCAATATTACATTATTCTAAAAAAATGTTAATTATTTAAATGTCTAATAAATCAATTAATTTTTTTACAAATTATTCCGAAAATACGTTTTGAAAATTTATATTAAAAGGATGTAGTGTAGTTACAAAATTAAAAGGGAGGATTTTAGCTTCTGAAAAGCAATGTACAAAGAAAACAGAACTTTGTCAGTTCAATTTAAAACATAAATCGGTATAAATATACTGAGTTTTGTAGGGATAGCCGTTTCGAGAATTGTATTTTTGTAACAGTTTTAACGATGCTCGTTATTTAATCAGCTTAAAATGATACGTTTTTTTAGAATGCCAAAGTATTTTTTATTACCATTGTTTATGGAAAATGTAGGTGTATTATCTTAGTGGGGAAAGAAAATGCAATTATTTTTAAATATAACAGTAACTTTTACTATGACACAGTTGTTTAGATGAGTTTTGCACTTGCAACATCATTAATGTAGTTTTTCTTGTTAATAATTTATTATAATTCCATTCATTAGTTATACAATGGTTATACTTTTGTTATAAACTAATTACACTTTCCACGAAACACCACAAATAAAAATTATAACTAAATAAACTTATAATTACTAGTCGTTTTCTATGTTTTTAACATTTTATGTATTACGTCAGATACACAATGATCTCATCTTACCAACTTGGTTTTGTTCAAGGACGATCGACAACAACAAATTTGTGTAATTTCAGTGAATTTGTTTGAAAATCATTTAATAATCACCTACAAATAGATGATATATATATATATATATATATATATATATATATATATATAATTAGTGACTTTTCCAGAACTTTTAACACTATCAACCACACACTGCTTTTGTGGAGCTATATCGATACGGTATCAGTGATGATTTGCTGAATTTTTATCTAAATTACAGAAATAAGTAAGGATTACGATCCAGTTTATGCCCTACGATTTCTGGCATTCCTCAAAGCTTAAATTTTAGTCCTCTTGGTGTTATGTATGATAGCCAACTTCAATTTGACACCCAGATTTTAAATACCACAAAAGAGTGTTAGCGCATGTTGGGTTTCTTGTAAGAAATACTAAAACTTTCATCGGTACAGAGGTATTAACGCCTTTTTACTACTCTTATTTACGTTCCAAGTTGGAGTACTGTAGTTTAATATGGAACTCTTATTGTGCTAAATACATAGACCTTATAAACCAAATATAACGAAAAATTTTAAAAATGCTATGGAAAAAGAATTTACTATTTCTTCACTAGAACATAGCCGTGTAATATCACAAATTTTGTTCATCTATAAGTTATTAAATAATAGCATTGATTGTCCTTCATTAGGTGGTTTATAATAATAATAATAATTTTTAATGAACAAAATTACACTTGGCGTATTTGAGCTAAAAACCTTTTAAGGGGGCAAGCGATTGAATTTACTTTAATTCACTATCAACAGATGCCACTTGCGTCAATTAATCCTGATTGCAAAGAGGCGGCACATGCATGCAATAAAAGCCGCTTAAATGAAGTGCTGCACTAGTGGAAACCAATTTTGGTAACATGGACGTTCATTTCAATAGAGGAAGCCTCTTGTTCCAGAATAAATACAACGTTTTGTTTGTATTATAGTTGAAGGTCAAAATAAATCAATACGGTTTCAAAGTAAAAGCTACCACGGGATTATCACAAAAAGATGAAACAAGATTAATCTCGATTACGCGTTATTATTCTTTATCAGAAAAACATAAATTAAAATTAGTTATTTAGTAGCATAAACAATACTGTTATTGTTAACACTGACACCGTATAAGTGAACGTACGTCGCCGAAATTACCTAGTGCCACAGAAAAACTAGTACTAAAATTTGTTTTCTAGTAGGTTACTAGAAATTTAATTTATTTGAGGTGGAGATTTAACTAGCGAAGTGTAGTTTATTGTTCATTGGTGAAGTGAATATCCATATCGTCACATCCAGAATTTGCAATTCGACTAAAAAAATTTGCTATTTAGGGCTGTTCGTACCTCAAATCAATTAGTTCACTTAAATTTATTATATTGTAGCTGCTTAGGTTTTAAGCTGGATTTGCGTCAAGTATATATTTAGTTTTGATTTAGGTAGTATTGTATTGTTACCATCCATCGACCAATAAGAATCGTTACCGTAATTCGGAAAGTTCGAATGGTCAAATGCAAGGAAGTAATTTACATTTTTAAAATTAGTCAGTTCCCTTTTAAGCTTCGTTAGGGTAGCATTGTAAAAACTCCCGGTCTAAGACGGTTACTTAGAATTTGTAATTTAGTATTGTAGTATAGTGTTTGCAAATATATATATATTTAATAGTGAAACTTTCTTATTTTGCAACGCTTATCAAATACCCTATTTTACGAGAAAGAGCGTGTAGTTGTACAGCAGCTACATAGAAGATGTATTTTTACGTGAGACATCTTCGAAGAAAATTTGTTCTCAACATATGGTCCTTCGAGCCGGATCGCAACCATGGTGATTATCTGTATCCTAGAAACGCCAATCAATTGGAAGAGTTTCCACGCATATAAAGTATCCCCAATCAACTTGGGTAAGTCGCCAATCATTATTATCCTTTATATTTTATCCCACTATGTTAAAATGGTCTCAATTGAAGCTAAATCTCTTATTAAGAAAAGAGGGCAAATTAAAGCATCTGTTACACGTTTTCAAAATTATTTAGATTCATTAAGTACGACTAATGTTGATAAAGTTCAAGTGAAGCTTAGAATAGACGATTTTATCAAAGTGAACGATAAATTTAACGGAGTTCAATCAGAAATTGAATTATTGTCGGTTAATGAAGAGAATGAAGACCAAGATGAACGCCAATCATTCGAAAACTCTTATTATAATCTTTTGTCTAGAGCTAAAAAATTAGTTGAAAACGATCATTTTAACACAGGAGAATACAGCATACGCAACAGCCTTAGTAGTAAATTTAATAACCAATTAAGATTGCCTAGATTAAATTTGCCGTTTTTTTCCGGTAATTTTGACGAGTGGATGTCGTTTTTTGACACATTTCAAGCGATGGTTCACAATAACGAAACCCTAAGTGACATACAAAAGCTACACTACCTGAAATCCTCCTTAAAGGGCGAGGCCGCAAACTTGTTACAATCTTTAGAAATTACCGCGGTCAACTACCCCGTTGCATGGGACATGTTAAATAATCGCTATGACAACAAAAGGCCAGTAATTCAAAAGCACATTAAGTGCATGTTTGACATTCCAGGAATTAGCAAGGAATCTCAAACTAGTATACGGTCTATTATTGACACTATTCAAAGACACTTACGGGTATTAAAAGTATTAAAGCGTTCTACAGAGCATTGGAATGATCTTTTAATTCACTTGTTATGTATTAAATTAGATCTAACCACATTAAAAGAATGGGAAGTAACGGTTCCTGACAAAGAATGTCCCACCTTAGCTAGTTTAATACAATTTTTAGAAAGAAAGTGTCAAACTCTAGAAACAATTGATAAACGTCACGATTCTGTTAACAATAGGGAGCCTCGTAATAAAAGAGTCACATTGCACAGCGCTTAAACAAGTAATGAGTGTCAATTTTGCAGCAAAGATCACGCTATTGGTTCGTGCGAATTATTTTTATCTTTTCCTATAGAAACGCGAATCGCCTTATGCATTAATTGTTTTAAGTCAAACCACACTACGTTTTATTGCAAGGCTAAAAAATCTGCTCAGTGCAATAAAAAAACACAACGCACTTTTGCATTTGGAATCAAATTCGGCGTCGTCTGCTCAAGCCACTAATTTCTTGCAAGTAGTCCCTCAGTCAATGCCAAGTACATCTTCTGCAAATTTAACAAATATTTCTCAATACCTGCATATTACTAATTATGATCAGGTAGTTTTATCGACAGCAGTAATTAATATATTAGATAACAAAGGAAGCTGGCATCCGTGCAGGACTCTCCTTGATTCGGGGTCTCAAACATATTTTATTACTCAGGCATTAGTAAATAAGTTAGGGCTTCTAATCGAATCTACGCAGATTTGTGTAACGGATGTAACTAATTCAAGTAAGCTTGTTAGGCATAAAGTAAACGTAGTAATACGTTCTCGTTTAAATGGCTACCGCGAAGACACGAACTGCTATGTTCTAAACAGAATCACTGAAAAGATACCTTTACTGCCAATAAAGGCAGAAATTTTAAGCATCCCTAAAAATATTACTCTTGCAGACCCAAACTTTCATGTCCCGGGAGAAATTGATCTGCTTAAAGGAGCACAATTGTTCTGGCATATCTTATGTGTTGGTCAAATTCGGGGTGGCAAAGGTGAACCAGGATTCCAAAAAACAAAATTGGGATGGGTTATAGCAGGCAAAGTTGGGGTCGGAAATGTACAAGCAAGTGTTAGTTGCAATTTTGTCACGAGTACCTTAGACAAGAAGTTAGAAAGATTTTGGCAAATAGACAATGTACAGGTAAATGATAATGATACGTTCTAAGAGCAACGGTGTGAAAAACATTTTTTAAATAACAACTCAAGATTACCATTCAAGTCAGAGCCAAGTCAGCTAGGTAACTCCAAAAATTTAGCATTAAAACGTTTCTTAAACTTAGGGAACAAACTTGCTCGCACACCTAATGTAAAGCATGAATATGATAAATTTATTAAAGAGTATTTAGAATTAGGGCACATGGAAGATATTTCTAACTGCAAAGATTTGGAAAGTAATAAAAATTTCTATTTGCCACATCATTGTATTATAAAAAACGAAAGCCTGACTACAAAACTTCGAGTGTGTTTGATAGCTCCGCTAAGTCACTAATGGTAAACAGTTAAATGACATTTTAATGGTAGGGCCAACAATACAAGAGACACTTGTCTCTATATTAACGCGATATAGAATTCATAAGTACGTTTTAAATGCGGACATTGCAAAAATGTATAGGCAAGTCTTGGTAAATCCTGAAGAAACTAGGTTTCAGCGCATATTTTGGCGTTTTTCACCATCAGATGCAATTAAAACTTATGCGTTATCAGCAATAACTTATTGTACAGGACCGGCATCATTTTTAGCCACTAGGTGTCTTCAACAAGTTGCTATAGTTAAGTTCTCGTATAATTATGCAGTACTTCTATGTGGATGATTTACTGACAGGCGCAGCACGGTTGACAACGTAATTAAAATCAGAGAATAAATTGTCAGAATTTTAAGTACTGCGGGTTTCCAATTGCGAAAATAATCATCAAACAATTTGGACATTGTAAAAGGCATACAGGGTGATGAAAACTTTGTCCTAGATTTCAATAGGGACGAGTGCTTAAAAATGTTAGGTTTGCAATGACACGCGAAATACGATGTGTTCAAATTTTTAATTCAGCTATTTGAAGTTTGTGGTAAGAAATCTAAACGTATTATATTGGCAGACATCGCAAAGATTTTTGACCCTTTAGGTTTTTTAACGCCAGTCACTATAGCAGCATAAAATTCTATTACAAGGGTTATGGAAATTAAAGGTGGACTGGGACGAATCTTTACCCATCGATCTCTATTTATCCTGTTGTAATTATCGTAAATCCATTGAAGTCCTTAATAAACTAACTATTAACAGGTGTATAATACCAGGGTCTTATCTCAAGTCAGTTGAAATTCATGGATTTTGTGATGCTAGCGAGAACGCTTACGGGGCTTGCATTTACTTACGTAGCGAGGACGAAAGCAAAGCTATACAATCTTATTTAGTTTGTACAAAATCACGAGTGGCTCCTATAAAGGCAATTAACATACCGCGTCTAGAACTTTGTGGCGTTGTACTACTAGTCAACTTGATGTCAAACGCTCTAAAATCTTTAGGATTAATTAACTATAAAACATTTTATTGGACAGACTCTACCATTGTTTTGGCGTGGTTAAATTCTGAGTCTCGAAATTTTAATGTGTTTGTTGCAAATTGCATAAGTCACATACAACAACATACTAATGATAATCGCGACTGGCATCACGTGCCCACGTATGATAATCCTGCGGATCTAGTCTCTCGTGGAATCAAACTTTTAGACATAATTAACAATGATTTTTGGTGGAATGGCCCAAAATGGTTGAGTTCGGACAAATATGCTAGACCACAGATTATTGTAACAAACATTCCAAAAGAATTGCCTGATTTAAAAGAAACTATAGTTTCTCTTACCGCTTCAGTTGTAACCAATGATCTAGAATATTTATGTTTGAAGTATTCATTCTTGAACAAATTGTTAAGAGTAGTTGCCTATTGCGTTCGATTTTATAAGAACGCCAAGGTTAAAAATTATCAAAATAGGCAAGGTGGCCTGTTAAGTAATGCAGAACTTACATCCGCTAGAGATCACCTTATTAAGATTGTTCAAAATTCACAATTTCCTACAAAGATTCAGGCATTAATGGAAGCCAACTCAATCAATAAGTCCAATCGTCTATTATCTTTAAGTCAATTTTTAGATCAAAACCAGTTACTCAGAGTCGGTGGTAGATTAAAAAACGCAATTGGAATTCATTACGACGCTCGACATCCTTTACTTCTGCCTGCTAAACATGATTTCACCAATCTTGTTATAAGACAAGAACATTTGAATAGTTTTCATGCTGGCAACAGCGCTACTTAAGCTTGTGTGCGGATGAATTATTGGCCTTTAAACGCCCCAAACAATGTAAGAAAGATTATAAATGAATGCGTTACATGTTTCCGCGCCAGCCCTAAGTTTTCCCATCCAGTAATGAGTGAGTTGCCCTCAGTTCGTGTTACCCGTTCTCGACCATTTTTAATTAGCGGTGTAGACTACTGCGGTCACGTTTATAATCAAAAAAGGCAATCGCAAAAGCTGTGCATATAGAAGTTGTATCTGATTTAACTAGTGATGCTTTCATTGCTTCGCTTAAACCGTTTATTGCCCGAAGGAGAAAAATTTCAGATTTATATTCCGACAACGGTACTAACTTTATAGGGGCTTGTCAAAAATTCTTAAAAGACAATTATAAGGAAATTGCAGAAGGTTTAAAAACTCCCATTAACTGGCATTTTATTCCTTCCAAATCACCTCATTTTGGTGGTATTTGGGAAGCGGCTGTTAAATCAGCGAAACACCATTTAAAACGAGTAGCAAGCACAGCTTTACTAACTTTTGAAGAAATGTGCACTCTAATGTGTCAAATTGAGGCTATTTTAAACTCTAGACTACTTACTCCTATAAACAATGATCCCAATGACCTTGCATTCCTGACTTCTGCTCATTTCTTGACTGGCGATTCACTGTTGGCTCTGGATGAGCCTGATTGTCAAAATGTACCAATCAATCGATTAGATCGTTGGCAAAGAATCCAACAGGTGAAGCAACATTTTTGGCGCCGCTGGTCTACGGAATATCTAACGCAATTCCAGCAAAGGGGAAAATGGAAGGTTACCAAAGGTCCTCCATTACAAGTTGGTCAAATGGTTATTCTTCGACAAGATAATACCTCATCGCTTCTGTGGAAGATTGCGGGTGTTATCGCTACGCATCCTGGTGCCGATGGTGTGGTGCGAGCAACAACTGTGAAAACGGCAAGTGATAGTGAAGTGCGTCGCGCTGCTACAAAACTATGCATTCTTCCGATTAAAGATGCTAACAGTGCCTAAATATAAGTATAAACACTAACTTACGAGTAAAGAGCTCTTGAAAGGGTATATCTTTCAACGTATCTCAAATCAATTAGTTTACTTAAATTTATTATATTGTAGCTGCTTAGGTTTTAAGCTGGATTTGCGTCAAGCATATATTTAGTTTTGATTTAAGTAGCATTGTATTGTTACCAGCCATCGACCAATAAGAATTGTTACCGTAATTCGGAAAGTTCGAATGGTTAAATGCAAGGAAGTAATTTACATTTTTAAAATTAGTCAGTTCCCTTTTAAGCTTTGTTAGGGTAGCATTGTAAAAACTCTCGGTCTAAGACGGTTACTTAGAACTTGTAATTTAGTATTGTAGTATAGTGTTTGCAAATATATATATTTAATAGTGAAACTTTCTTATTTTGCAACGCTTATCAAATACCCTATTTTACGAGAAAGAGCGTGTAGTTGTACAGCAGCTACATAGAAGGTGTATTTGAACGTAAGACATCTTCGAAGAGAATTTGTTCTCAACAAGGGCTATGACAATGTCCAAAAATGATAGACCTCTTTTACAACATAACGCACAGACAAATATTTACATCAGGTTCTAGTGAAGATTGCTCAAGTGTTTCATTACAGTTTTTTGATTCTACTAAAATCAACAAATACAAAACCGGTAATAAAAATAATATAAAGATAATACACGTACCTAAATTGAAATACATATATCAATTAGAAAACAAAGGTGCTATTCATCAATTGCTAATCTAAAACAGGGAGAAAATATTATGTTTTCAACCAATGATTTCACGTGGTAAAACGGAAGGTATTTTTGATATTCGGAGAAAATCATCTAAAAATTACAGGCACAAGTGCTATCTGTTGACAACATTTTTTACTACGATTTACATTACTCTTATGGGCAATAATAAACGTTCATTTGCATTTTACTTTTAGAATATTCTCAAAAGACTTACGTCGCCTAGCCAGCAATATCTCAAACATGTTACAAGCACCAACAAATTGAGCCACTGGTTTTGTCTCAATTACAATAAAAAATTTGTCACTCACAACGTCGACTATTTGTTTATTTTTTAAACAAATTGCAAACCTTTACGCGCTTAATTATTAACACTCATGTTAATAAAAGATTGGTTTATACTTGGCATGAATTTGAAGGTAAACCATTACGTTATACGCGATTTTAACTAACGTTACACCTTATGGTAAAATAACATGTAAGTTTGCCTTCTTAAGACTGGTATTTATAGTGCATTTCTATAGGCGAGTCTATAACTTTTCCATAATCTTAAAAACTAATAACGCAATAGTAATGAGTTTTTAAACACACACTCTAGAAAGTTCATTCTGTGCCCTAAAGTAAAATACAAATCAATAGACTAATTAACTTTTTTTGTAATTAATGCCAAAAGTCATCTATACTTTGAGTGTACATTTCTATAAGATACTTAATTAAATTTAAACAATATTCATATTCAGTGCACAGTGCATATATTAAACTAAATGTGTGTAAAATTTTATTACATACAAATAAGCGGTTTTTAGTAAAATGAAGAAGTTATGAATGCATGTTCCACACAAGCCATAACGCTGATGTAATGACCAATGTCAACATTTACAGGCATCTATCGTTACAAACAGTAATTGAATAGATGGTCCTGTTTTCGATGAAAATTTGAAAATGCCGAATCAATAATGTGATACTGATAATAGATTACTGTAGCATTTGTATTATAAAATTAATTTATGTACGTTTAACCTATGATCAGCATATTAATTATCAAATAATTGTGCTACTTTTAAATAAATTGTGCTTAAAAAAATCGTGTGTAAAAGTCCAATGTAATTTAAATGGGCTCTGTAGTAACTGTTTCTATTTGCAAAAATTAGTTCTGACGTCGATAAATTATTGTATGAAACACGTATCACGCCACCCTTTCATAATAGATCTAAACGATTGTCGGATCTATTTCTATTATAATAAATTTTTTTGCTGCTGCAGCACACATCTTCAGTGGTGGGTCGTACAACTTGTTTTAAGTCCTTAGCTTAGAGTCTTCTATACCAGTAGGATAATTTTGTCGAAAGTGAGCGCAAAAAGTTCAAACTAGAATAAATATAACCGACGTGAAAAACATTAATTTTTCGCTCTATCAATGTTGACGTACAAACGTAAAAAACTGAAATAGAGAGTCCCTTTGTCGACAGGTTCACAATCCGCACGTGTGATGGTAGAAATGAAAAATAATACGAATATGATATAAATGTCTGGTTTTCTGTCTTCTACAAATATATCTATAATTGTGTTGGGTGAATGATTATTCTGTAGATGTTTTTTCTTCATTTGTTCATCTAATTATATATCACAAATGGAAAAATTTAGTGAATTGAAATTTTTGTTGTATTTTAAAAAAACAGTAAGATATTTGAATAAATAATGTTTTTTATCAAATCAAACTTTAACATTGGATAATAACGAGTACATTGCCAATCCATTCCCACCTCGCAGATACATACAGTATAGAACGGTATGCAATCTTGTGGTTGATAATAATTAATAAATAATAATAATTAATAATTGTTAATGCTGGCTGAGTTAAAATTTTCATATAAATAAAGCTTTAGTAAAAATAGATTTAATCTTATTACAAAAATTCAAGAATTTAAGTTAACCACAAATATATAAATTTGCTAGCTAAATACTTTTTGCTTGGCCTGTACTTGTCAAATAACGACGCCATCAGCCACGCCTTCTAAGGGCTTTTGTTTGTATCTGTAAGCTATAGTTAATTATTTTTTTCTCTGACCGGAATTAATTTATAACATAACTTATTAACTCTTTTTTTTTGATAAATAATGTTGATCAAATAACTTTGAGAGAATAATGTAAAAACGCTTTCTACGGAAATAATACACTTGATACGTAACACAAATTCAAACAAAAAAAAAGATTTTGAAAAAACAAAATACACAAATAACAAAAGTTATTATGTACTATTTTACTATTATTAGGCTTACATAGTACTGAACTCGCTAGCCAGCTTCATACACAAGCAATTGTTCACGGTCGTACCAATGAAAAAAAGCAATACAACAATTAACGAAGCAAGAACAGATTACCATTCGTCAGTGTGGACTGTTTGTCCATAAAGAATGACCATTTTTGGGAGTTTCACCCGACAGAGTTGTTAATGAAGACGTAATCGTAGAAGTTAAATGTCCGTTTTCTGCTCGTGAAATGACTGTTGACGATGTAATTAGAACCAAAAAAATTAAATTTTGGAAGTATAGTGAGGAAACCGACAATTTTATCATCAACATTAAAAATAAATGGTATTATCAAATTCAGGGTCAACTCCAAGTTAATAACAGAAAAGGTTGTATTTTTAGTGTGTAGACGAGTGAAAGTGGCATACGTAAGAAGAGACAATCTTTTCTGGCAGAATCAAATGATAGATAAATTGCGTTCATTTTATACAGAATGTATATTACCAGAGTTGATTGATTGAAAATAAGAAAAAAATTGAGAAATACAAAAAAACTCCAAGGTTTTTTATTAACGCGACGATGAAAATCAAACTCGTTAATTTCCAAATTAATTGTACTAAATCTTTTTACTCCACATCTTATAACTATAGTTGGAATTTAGGTGTTATTTATAATTGCACAGATCTGATTAGATTTTGGCCAAATCTAACGAGCCACAAAGGCCATTAACATACATAGATGTTCGATTTACCCAAACTATTGTTTGATCCGATAAATAATTACTGAAACACGGTAATCACGCGACAGTAATATTACTATAATAAAAAATATCAATCATCCAAAAAAGTGATGCTACAAAAGCAACATTTTATTGTCTATAACTGTTATTTAAACTATTTTTTCTAAAACACAATTTTCTTTATCCTCTTTTTCGAGCAAAATTTTAGTTTTAATTCTAATGTTAAAACCTTCAAAGGAACTGACAGCACGCGACGGTTCCGTCTTAAAATAGTTACATTGATTTCATCGGTTTTTTTTTACTTTTTCTATTAAAATTTTATAAGCTGCTACACACTTTCTATACCCTGTTTATTGTATTTTTCGAGCAAAATGTTTTACGTAACCGCACACTTTCGATACTCTTTTATACGTTTCTTAGTATCGGAATAATTAGGAGTTTAGCGCAAAACTTTTGTTTAAGATGATGTTCTTTTATTGTTATTTTATTATTGTTATTAATTATTATAAATATTTTAGTACATATTATTATTATGATAAAACGAATGTATTCGTATCAAATATAAGTTCAACGTGTTTATTTCGAATCTTCTTTTATCGCAATAAATCAAAGAAGTGCAGCAAAGTAAAATTAATTACATTTTTCTGTGTAAAGGTTAATTGTTACCACAAACAAAAAAACCAAGAAATCATTGACCAAACGGAACATAGTGATTTAAACAAAAATTGAGTAGGTTTTTAAAATGGCTAAAATGTCATTGAATACATAGAACGCTTTGAAAATAACCAATAATCACAAAATCGGTATTTTTTTTATTGTTTTGCAACAAATTGTAAGAGCTATTTGCGTTTGAATATTTACCAAAATTCTTTTTGATAACGAAAGATAAATTTTCATATTTTATATAAGTAAATATGACAATAATTAGTCACTTTATAATTTTTGCGATATTTATCTAAAATATTTTCTAATAAAAAGTAGTATTTTGTTTTTACCCACAAATTTTATTCTATTATGCGGGTATTCGATTTATAAATATTAATGAAACTACACCCTGATATATGATAACCGAAAAATAAGTTTTCGACAGTTTCAACGATATAAATAAACGTCAGCATTGCTATCCTTGTCCCTCAAGTCGTTTTACTCGAACTGGAAGTATTTCCCCAGCATATTACAAGAACACCGACAGATGACGCCGTTTACCAAGTGTTATTTTCATAATTTTGTGCTGCCACGATAACTACGGTATTTCTCAAAATTTTTGTATGCAATTTTTTGTGAATATTCAGAATAACATTCTTTACAAAATGATGGGTTTATTTTTTGTTAAAATGTGCTGTTTGGTAGAAATTAAATAAAATTGTTTGGATGAAATGAAATGCAAAATCCCAAATATTTAATACGTTATTACGTATATTTGACCCTTCGATTTTTGTAGCAGTTGACCGGGAATTTTATTTATTAGATTGTTGGGTAAAGAATTATATACACTGACAGTTTGATAAGAAAAACTTCTCCTAAAAAACTCCGTACGATGCTTTGGAATTGCCAGCAAACCCCTATGCCTTAAATTTAAATTGTGAACAGCTATCCTGTATGTGATCTTGTTATAGACGTAAGACGGGGTATGTAAAGTAACAATTTTATGAAATAAACAAGAACTGTGTAACTGTCGCCGAGATTGCATATTCAACCAATTAATTTCATTAAGTTTGTAAGATATTCTGTGATGCCGCCGTATTCCGAAAAAAAAATCTCAAACAAGAATTTTGTAATTTTTGAATTCTATTTTTATTTAAATAAGATAGAAATGGCCCATATAATGTGTCACAGTAATTAAACATTGACAACACAGTCGAATCACATAAAATAGTTTTTATATGTACATTTAGGAACTGGTGATCAAAAGATAAACGATCATCAAAAAGTACTCTTAAGCTTTTATATAAATGAACAAATTTAATTCTGTTGTTGTTCATAAGTATATGAGGAAGGTTAATTTTATCAAGAAGATGGTTTGGCGAAAAAATAATCGCTTTAGATTTATTAAGATTAAGTTGTAAACAATTTGCTTTAGCTGATTGTAACAGAGCAGTGAGATCATCATTTAAGGTTTCTATAGCGCGTACACGCGCGTGAAGAAGGGAATGTTAGGTATGTTTGAGTGTCGTCAGCATAAAAATGAACATTTCAAGTTTTTATACACAAAGTAAGATTGACAGTGTAAAGAGAATATAAAGTAAGACCGACAATACTACCTTGACGAGATTCTAAGAGGTGTAGAAAGCTTATTATCTAATTTCACCCTCTGAGTTCTATTAGAGAGTTATGAACCCATTAGTGAAACAACACTATCATTGAAACTATCATGTCGTAAAATTGATAGGAGTATTTCATGATTCAGTGAATTGAAGGCTTTCGAGTAATCTAGCAATACCAAAACTGTGATAAAACCTTTATCTTAACCTGTAATAATGTCATCAGTAATGTGTAAAAGTGCTGTTTCACAACTGTGGCATGAGAGAAATCCGGACTAAGAAATAAGGATAAGATAAGATAAATTTATTAATTTGTTTTCTTTTAAAATAACTTCAAGAATTTTTGATAGAACAGGAAGAATACTGATAGGGCGCAAATCACTAAATTGTTTCGGATTGCTAATCTTTGAAAGGGCAGAAATTAAAGGCTCCTTCTAATTTGATGGAAAAACTGAATACTCAATACAATAGTTTACTAAATGTGAAATACATAAGGGTAAGAATACATTAACTTTTCATAACTAAGACCATCAGTACCAGCGGAACCATTTTTCATATGGATAAAAACCGTATCAACAATATGATCATTAACAAAGCAAAATGAACATTTTTCTTCAGTGTGATAAAGTTTACATTTACTGTTATAATAATTATGTATATTTTGATCAAGGGTTGAAGGTGGAACTGAGAATTTGAAATGTTTATTTATAGCGTCTAGTTTTTTTAAATGGTCTGGAATAACGCGATTGTGATTCAACAATCCAATCCGCTTAAAGCGAAGACAAATATTATTACATTTGGTTTGTTTATTAAACATAAAATTTAAATACGCCTGCTTTTCTATTTGAATAACTCGTGCTGTAAAATTACGCAAATCACGATAATCGTCTATTTTTACAAAGCGACATTAAATAAAGGGTATTCTCAGTAAGCCAAGGTGAAAAATTTCACTTTACGCAAAGGCGCATGGTAATCAAATAGTTTTGTGAGATGAAAATTTAAAAGTTTATTTTATTATCAATGTATTTTTATTTATTTAATAAAAATTTTTTATTTTTATTATTTTTTTTTATAAAAATATTTTTTAATAATAAAAATATATAAAAAAAAAAAAAATTTTTTTTTTTTTTTAAAAAAATATATTTTTAAAAAAAAAAAAAAAAAAAAATATTTTAATTATAAAAATAAAAAAAAATAAAAAAAAAATTAAAAATTAAAAATAAAAAATATAAAAAAAATAAAAATAAAAATTATTTTTATTTTACAGATAAATAATCATCAAATAGCCTCATAACTTCGTTTGTAGCATGTTAGTAAAAACACAGAGAAAACAAAAAAACAATACATTGTATATACATAATAAATATCATATCAAATAAAATCAAGATCATAAATCAATAACCTCTGCTTTGATATTCTTTGTATCAGCAGGTAAATAATAAGTTCAATCACAATAAATGTCATAGTAAAAGTTTCATGTTAAATTGAGAGAGAGATATGCTACTCCACTTGCATCAAACCAGCTAGGACATTAAGTTCTACTAACAGCTCTTGCCAGGCGGCTTGAACTCTCTCTTTATGGCATTAAGTCGGGGAGAGAGATAAGCCACCCACTTTGCACCAAACCAGTTAGGACATTAGTCAACCAACGGTTGTTGCCAGGCGGCTTGAACCGCCCCTTCTGGACGAACACTCCCCAACGTTTGTTAAATCAAAAATATCAAATAATTCCACGGTGGAGGTGTACAAGCTTACCTTAACTTGCAACAAACCAGGTAGGACAATTAAGTCAACCAACGGTCGTTACCAGGCGGCTTAAAATACACCCCATCCGATTCGAACTAAATCAATATATCAAAAAACAACATCGATAAGAGCCTTCATTCAAAAAACGTTCCCCAACTTGTAAAAGTTAAGTACAAACGAATTCAGGAGTAAGCGTATCGTTCACATCCAATTAAACTAAATCAATGCAGATACAAAAAAATAAGAATCAACGCAATGAATACACGAAGCTTTCCGCTTACATTTACTAAGTTAGCTTAAGAAGTTCCTTTTTCATTGAACATTACTTTACAATCACTCATGGTAAAACTGCATACAAAACATAATAAACTGTCTAGTAACTTCTTAAGCTGAAATTGACAATAACACTTTCGTATACACGTTAATTTTCCGTATACGCAAGTGTTAGCGGAATGGTAGCTAAACATTTGGCAATTCTTAATTTTACGTACGTTAATTCAATTCAAATAGATGTAAACGACCCTTAAAACAAACGATTTAAAACAAATAATAATTTAGTAGCGTTCCACATCTTGTTGCATTGTTAAAAAAATCCCCTTCATATGTTCTAAAATAGACTGAAAACGCCCAAATTTATAAGCCTACGCGACAGTGGTTATTTTACAATCTGAACTAAACATTGTTAACTTATATTTTATCTATTGTTTCCCCATAGCAACATATATGAACTTAATATAATTAAACTTTAAAAAAAAAACATTTGATAAATTGGTAACGAACGCTTCATAAGAGCAGCTTTACAAAAGAAAATACGCGCGAGACGATTCTCTACGCAATAAATTTTCAGACAAAGAAACTACATTAGCGGTTCCTAATTAGTAAATTTTTTCTATAATTGTGGTTTAAAACAATCGTAAAAGGTAAAACTAAAACGTGCAAAAGGGTAAATTTAAATCTGGTTCAAAATAAAGCATCCCCAAAATTAATCTAGCAATACGTAACTGAACGAAGTACATCGA
>JALBCR010000500.1:0-92852 GCA_030710515.1 Abscondita cerata | reverse complement strand
AAAATTTCATTAGACCAATTAGGTGTATAGCCTTTTTCAAATTCTTTTTCTATGTTTGCTAATTCTAACATGATCTCCAACTGAAAATTTGTTATGTTTACTTGCTATTTTTACGTGTGAGTATACAGATTTTAAAATCCTTTTTTCATTCGTTTTGTTAACCATTGATGGTTTCATTCGAATAGTTCGATGAAAAGTGTTATTATATTGCTTCGTAATATCATCCAATATGTTTATCCATTTATAATTACCATGTAAGCTAAACTGTTTCCACATGGTGTTTTTCAAAGTGCGATTAACACGTTCAACTATAGATGCTTTTTGGTGCTGAATGTACTATAATGATTAATTTTATACTTTTTCATTAAATTTTGAAATGCATTATTGTAGAATTCCAATCCTTCATCAGTTTGTAAGTTTTTTGGTGTATACTTTAAATGTGATAAAATTTTTTCCATTGCAATTGTTACATGTTTCGCATTTTTTAATTTTAACGGAACCGTCCAAACATATTTTGAAAACAGTCAATTACAACGAGAATGTATTTAAACTGGTTGTTTTGTTTTGCATACGAAACCATATCTACTAGATCAGCTTGTAATGTTTCATTAATACCTTTTATTATAACTCGACGTCTTTTAAAATTGATTCTTGCTGGTTTGTGTAATTCTGACACTATATCTGCTTTTACAGAAGATGGAATATATTTTTTGTTGACTTCTTTCGAACCATTTTTATAATGACTTGGTTTCAATGTTGATTGGACACTTAACTACTATTTCAGCAAATAATTTATTAAATCTGTTTTGCTGGTTGTTTAGCTCAAAGATATAACATCTCCTATTTTAAGTGAGCAATTAATAGCCTCACCGCTTGTATAAGATTTTCCATTTATATTTAATACAACATTATCCATGTTTATAAACACTTTTTCAATTACACCCATTTTTAATGGAAACAGATATGCGGTTTTGTCCGAAGGTAATAAAACTTACGCTCTATAACTCTACTTGATTGAAATGATAGAATATGACTATAAAACATGTTATAAAAAACCTTATGTGAATCACTTTGCATATTGTCAATCGATGTTTGAGTATGTTTTATTATATGACGACCAAATTTGTCTAAAGTCATTTTCTTAATAAATTATATTCGCTTCTCGTAATTCTTCTAGGATAGAAACTATTTCGTTTGTGTGACTTGTATGGCCTGCCGTTTGAGACGCTACTAACAATCTCAATCTATCAACTAATTCATTTACATCATCCCAGTAAATATAATCAATATGATGATTGTTTACTTCTTTAAACAATCCTTTACCTAAAGTCTTTTTTAATCTCTTTGGTGTTTCGAAATAGCTCGGTTGATTAAAATACAAAGGACCAATGATGGATTTATATTTTTCTGATCTTGTTCCTAGTATTTTACCATTAGGATCAAAATTACTTCTGCAAGCATTACTAATATCTAGAATTTCTTTATATTTATACAAATCGTCTTGAGTATAAGCTGTAGGAGTATTTTTAAACAATAATTCATACAACCCTGACGACGCTTTATAAAAATGCTCATTTACTTTTATATCAGATCCAACAAATTCTACTACAGATGTTCCTATATAAAACTTTTCTTGAAAGCTATCATGTCGTATACCGGTTCTATGATCAAATTGTCGTTTTTATCATGAATCATAGCGTCTATATATTTTCGAGGCAGTTCATCGAACGTCGCTAAGTATTCATCATAAACGTTAGTATCGAGAATTTCTTGTAAATTTTGTTTGCTTTCTTCAACTGAATGTTGAATTAAATCATCCAAGTCGTAGTCGTCTGCAACATGTACTGGTTCTGAAATAAAAATTTCTTCTTGATCATTTTTTAGGTCTGTAGTTGGCACAGAATTTTTATTAAAAATATTTTGATCTTCAAATTTATCCATTTTATCATTTTTTAATGCTTCAATTTTTTTCTAAGATTTGAAAATTTTGCGTTGAAAACATTATCATTTTTTTATTAAAAGTATGAATTGGTGTTGATTCAAACATAGAATGTTTTCTTTGTGATTTTGAATTTGCTTCATCTTTTTATTTGCTTGTAATTGGTCAGATATTGTTTCCAATCGTTTTGTAATAGGAAAAACGTCTTTTCCTGTGTAACTTCATTCTGTTTCAGTAATTCCAACTTTCGTTTTACTTCTTCTCTCTTTTTTATTAAACTTTTAGTTAGTTCAACTTCATTTGACAAAGTATTGTTTGAATTCATCACGTAAGCAACTAGACATACGCTTATTACTTAACTATTTATCGAATTACTAGCCTACTTCTTATATATATATATAAAAAAAATACCGTAAGTAAATGAAACCGTTAGTTAACCAAACGATTTGAAAATAAAGATAAACGACTGATAGACCACATAGGTGTTGTTTTATGGAAGTTTAACAGTCTTATCAGTTAATTATGCAATTTCAAGACAGTTTGCAAACAAACCACCTTTAATCTAGTTATATTTTGATCAGGTTTGCATATACAAATTATTACACTTAACATGAAATAGGTTGAATAAAACAGTCAAATCCTTTTCTGTATCTACCAAAATTAATATCTCTTTCTTTATCAATAACCAAAAATCCATAATTTTCATCCCAACATAATGAACACATCTTCTTAAATTCGTCGAAAGTTAAATCAGTGCTAACGTTATCATCATAAATATGACGTAAATTTAACGAATCTTGTTTAAACAATATTATGAAGTTAGCGTTATCTCTGATTAATTGTTTTGGAATGCGGCTGTATGTTTGACATAAATAAAAACAATCTATATTATTGTGTCGACCCATGCTAAAGTATTCTCTCATTAAATTTTGTTTATCACACGCTACATCATCAAAAATAAATACAGAATTTGATTTTGCTTTCGATGGCGATGGTATGTTACTTTCTAAACTATTAAATGCAAAATAATTTATGCCTTCAATAGATGTTAATAAACTTTTCAAGTATTGATATTTTGCTTGAAAAAGAGATTTAGAATAAACGTAAACGGTTTTAAAACGCAATCCATTGATATGTTCAAGTAAGCTAAGCATTACGTTAGTTTTCCCGCAATTTGATGGCCCCACAATAAGACCACGAACGGTTGATGGTAATAACTCCCCATGTCTTTTATTAACTTTATTATTTTGTATATCATTATTTGACACCGTTAGTACAATTGGCTGTTGCACAATTCGCATTTTAATTAAAACTAATTATGATGGAGGTTTCAATCCTATAAATAGACAAATTTTTCAATGTCATAATTAGTACCTATTTAGCGGTTTACAATAATCCTATATATGTTAATTCGAGACTCAGTCATTATTAAATCACGTAACAGAAAAATCTATCATAAATATAAAGGTAGAAGCCTTCTTAATTCAGTTATCGATAAAATACCTTTCGAACTTCACATACCAGGATATAATTTCTGTGGACCGGGAACAAAATTAGTGGATCGACTTCAAAGAGGAGACCAAGCTATTAATCAATTAGACGAAGCTTGTAAAGAACACGATATAGCTTATCATAATAACAAAAACATTGAAAACAGACATAGAGCAGATAGACGTCTATTACAAAAAGCCAAGTATATATTGTACTCTACTGATTCATCGTTAAAAGAGAAAGTAACAGCTTTAGGTGTAATATCTGCCATGAAAGCAAAAATAAAACTAGGAATGGGTTGTTTACCTAGTAAGAAGAGGTTATTGGCAAAAAAAAGGTTAAAAAGACATCTGGAAAGGGATTAAAATTTAATGATCTAATTAGAATTGCACGATCTGCATTAAAAGGAAAAAATTTGTAAATGTTATAGATGCTACTAAAACTGCAGTAAATTCTTTAAAATTTCTAAAAATCGGAAAAAATAAAACCCGCTCGTATAATTCCGGTGCCAAAGATTGGCGGATTTTTACCGTTAATTCCCATTTTTGCTGCTCTTGGTGCATTAGGATCGTTAAGTGGAGGAGCAGCAGCTATCGCAAAAGCAGTAAATGCGGCTAAAAGTGCTAAAGAAGGACTTAAGGAAAACCAGAGGTCAAACTATGGAAGCTATAGCATTAAATAAATCTGGAAGTGGTTTATACTTGCAACCATATAAAAAGGATTTGGTCTTTTTAGAACCACGAAATCTACAAAACAAAATTGGATAAATCTTCCAACACGATCATTGACTAATATAGATCTAATCAAGTATGCAAAAAGTTGAACATAAAATACTTTCGGGGAGTTTTTATGAAAGATGGATTACCAAAATTAGTGAAAGTAAATGAATGTGGTATATTAAATTTAGATAATCAAAAGGAGAAGGAACACATTGGACAGCTTATAAAAAATTGGCAAACGTGCAGTGTACTTTGATAGCTTTGGAAATTTGCAACCTCCATTAGAATTAAATGAATACTTAAAAAGTGGTGGTCCTTGCAGCATAACTTATAATCATAAGAATTTTCAATCGTATGATAGTTATAATTGTGGACATTTATGTTTAAAGTTTTGTACAATTATAATAACAACGGGCTTCTCGGTAGATCACATAGATAGGTGATGGCTTTGCAACCGAGAAGACTCGGGTTCAAATCTCTATACCAATAAAATTCAAAATTTGGTATTGAAACTTGAACTCCACCTAGTAGGACAAATTAAACTTAAGAACGTTTGATTATTATATATTCTAATCAAATTTCACTTAGAAGTTAGGTTAAGCAACACTTAGTTACAAGTAGCATGTGTTCCACATTTACTCTGACGGGAACAAATTCTGTTCTTTCCAGTAAGTATTATCCACCGATCACATTAGATGATGACAATTACGGTTTGGGTTTGATAAACTTAGAAACGTTCAATACAATTCCCAACGTAGACAACACTAATAACAAATTTTATTTTGTACTTCAGAATGGTACAATGTCTTGTATCGAAATTCTGAAGGTTCTTATGAGATTGATGATATTAATAATTATTTAAACAAGAGTCTTACAAAGTATGTAATATCGGAAAATATGAATATAGATGAACCCTTACTTTGCCAGTAATATTAATAAAAGGAAATAACAATACTTTACGATCCGAAATTAAATGCACGTTGGATATCGATTTTTCCAAAGAAGGTTCAATACGTGATTTATTAGGTTTTAAATCTAGAATTTTAAAAGCAAACATAAGAAACATATCAGATTTTCCTTGTAAAATTTTCAAATTAAATGCACTGTGCGTAGAATGCAATATTGTCTCCAGTTCATTCAGAAACGGTGAGCCAGTGCATGTGATTCATGAATTTTTTCCATCAGTCCCACCTGGATATAAAATTATTGAAACTCCTTCAAACGTGATTTATTTACCAATTAACACTAAGCAAATAGATGAGATTACTATAAAAATAACTGACCAAGATCAAAATTTAGTCAATTTTAGAGGGAAGTGATAACGGTGAGACTGCATCTTCGAAACTATAATAAATCAGTGTGATGGGAATTGTTTTTAATGAAAACAAAAACGGGAGTAAACATACAAATATTCCAAATACACTAAACAGTCATATAAAGCCCACAAATAAATTTATCAGTCGGTCTACTAGAATCAATCTATTAACACTGCAAAATAAAAAATTTTTGGAATCAATAGGAGTTCGAGTAAGAAAGCAGAAATGAATTTTGAAACTATAAACGTAAATGAAATACCACTTTTGATAATACAATTGTCTACGCCGAAAACGAAGTCATCCACCTTATGCTTCAAGTTCCTTCAATAATAATGATGAAATCAGAATCCCTGTACAACAACAAGACATATACACGGTACCTTGGTATAGTTCTTTACATATTCAAGGAAAAGTAGAAGGATATAACGATAAAAATGAAAAATTGAAACACCTCTAATTAATTTTGTTAATATGGGCATTTTATTCCTGTTTGATGAAATTCGTCTAGAAGTTGCTGGAGAAATTATAGACCGTGTTAGAAATCCTGGAATTGTGTCTGTTTTAAAAGGCTACGCGTCTTACAATCAAGGGGAAAGCAGAGCTCTTGAAAACGGTGGTTGGTTTCCAAAAGGTAATTCAACATTAATGGACAGAGCAACTGGTAGTTTTGAAGCTGTTGTACCTCTTCATATGATTTTAGGATTATGTGAAGATTTTAAAAGAATAGTAATTAACTGCAGACAAGAATTGGTAATGCTTCGCAGTAGTACAGACAATAATGCTTTAGTATTAGATGATAAAACAAAATCAGTTAAAGTTCAACTACATAAGATAATATGGCGCGTTCCACATGTATCTGTCTCTATTAAAGAACAATTAAAATTGTTAGATAATGGGCCAAGTGAATAAAAAGTAGTAAACACTGAAAAGTATTTACTATTGAGTTAAAGCAAATACTTAATTTGGAGAGAATGATCGTTAACCTATACGAATCCTTTATGTACGAAAAAAATTTAAACATACCCTCTTGTACTGACAATCACTTTGGTTAACATATTTAGCAGTCGTGTTATCATGTGTAGTAGTGAAGAAGAAAGCAGTAAATGTAAAAATAACATGTCTAGTAGTGAAGAAGAATCTAGTAATCATAAAAATAGTGAAAGCCGTAAAGATGAGACAAGCAATACACAGAGTAAGATGCTCTTTGTGAGTTTAATAAAAACCACCGAGTGGTATTAAATAAATCTATGTTGCCGAAAATGATTGTATCGAAAGAAAAATCCTGGAATGAAATAAAAGAAGAGTATAGTAAAGGCATTGGTAAAAGAGTCACCATACCACAACTTAAAAACTTCTTAACAACATGAAGACGAATATTAAAAAGAAAACAGATATAAACGCAACGGGTAATAAACCAAGTAAACTGAAAAATGGGAAAGTCAATTTTTGGAAATCATAAATTTTGAAGAGAATCCTGTTTTTTCAAAAGTTCCTGGAAGCCTTTCAGTTGGTGTAACACTGGACAACTCGTCTGATGCAATGCTTGTCAGAAACCGAAATGCGCCATCCCAATCAGATGCAACCTCAAAAGAAAGCAGAACTGCACCATTCCGTAAAGAAGTTGATGTGGAAAAAGAAAGTAAACGACGAAAACTTCATCTGGAGCAGGAAACAGAGGAAACGTCAAAACTTACAACTCCTGAGTTGCAACGCCTTGTACTGTTAGAACAGTTGGCAGCATCGAGGTTGCAACAGGAAAAATATAAATTAATAATTGAACTACTAAAACAACGTTTGGTTCGAAATGAAAATGTACAAGCGCCAGATCCCGAAGAAAACATTTTGACAGAGCTCGGTCAATATTTATTGTAAGAAACGTTTTTCATTTAATTTTTAAGTAGGTAATCATTTCTCAATAAATAAACGTTTACACGTTAAAAGTTTGGTTTAATTCAGAAAACTATAGGCATATTACAAATTTAAAAGTGCAAGAATATTCTCGCGTTTTCGTTCGCCTATACGCCGCAAACGTCTCCCCTCATCACCTTCGTCTATGTCTTCATACCTCACTTCTTCCAACATATCATCTTCAATGGCTTGTTCTGGGACAAAATCATCATTCAAATATTTTGCGATATTATGCAGTACTGCGCAACACAATATTATTTTTGGTATCCTTTCACATAGGAAAGCGCATTTTGAGCTGCCCAAATAGTCTTTCTATAATCACCCTTTCCCGAGAATGTAAGGTGTTAAACCTTTCTTGTTGTCTATTTCTTGCTGGTTTATAAGGATTCAAGAGCCATGGAGAGATTCCATATCCAGAATCGCCAAGAAGACAAAATGACCCATTAAACTGTGATAAAACTTGATTTACTGTACTTTGCCTCCAAATCCTGCTGTCGTGTACACTTCCCGGCCACTGCGCATCAATACTTGTAAATTTTTCACTGGCATCACAAGTAGCTTGTACATTTATACTTGCATAGCCTTTCCGATTTACGTACTCGTCAGCAAATCTTCCTGGCCTTTTTATTTTTATATGAGTACAATCCAATGCACCGATCACAGTAGGAATTGTGAAACGTGATTGCCATTTTACTTTAGCATCATTTAGTTCAATGACGGATGTTGGAAATCTAATCCACTGGTCTGCCTTCTGGCACACTTTATTAAGAACCCAATTTATCGTTTTGCAGGCTGTAGTGCGATGAATCCCAAAGTCTTCCGCTACTCCGCTCTGAAAGCCTGGATCGCTTAGATAGCGAAGAAATATCTCCATTTTTTTCTTACAGATAGTGCGCCGCCTCTACGTTCATTGATATTTTCTGACAGAAACTCATTACATAAGAAATCTACACTTTCAGATTCAAACCTTAACAAGCATTTCGAATGACTCGGGCTAACACTCCTTCTTTTTCTATATTTTTACCCACACGTAAAATCATGAAATCTGCCATTTTATTAACCGTAAGTACACTGATCACCTACCTTAGAAATTATGGAGTGTTTACTAGCAAGAGAAAGTATTAACTTCGAATTATTCACTCAGATTTAAGTGATTACTTGGAAAATTTGAGGTTTTCCAACATATATTAAGTAATTACTACAAAGAGAAGTAAATACTTAATCTTAAGTATTTACTTAAAATTTTATTCACTTAATCTTAAGTATTTACCTACGAATTCCCTAGTACAAGCGTTTACTACATTTTATTCACTTGGCTAATTGTTAAAAGCGCTAGAGATTTATATATTCCATTTAGAAGTAGAGAATTACATGAATATCCTGTATTGCCACAGACACAAAACCATACCTGGGCTATTAAGACTTCTGTAGAAAAACCTCAATGTATAATTTTTGGTTTTCAAACTGATAGAAAAAATAATACCACTAAAGATTGCAGTCGCTTCGATCATTGTAACTTAACTAATATTAAAGGTTTTTCTCAATGATACTGCATATCCTTATGATAATCTTAATTTAAATTTTGGAAAAGATCAGTACGCACTGTTATATGAAATGTTTGCCGGATTTCAACCTTCATTTCTTTACAAATCAAGCGAACCTATATTTACACCAGAGGAATTTAAAACATATGCTCCTATTGTAGTTATAGATTGTTCTAAACAAAAGAAGAACTCAAAAAGGTCCTGTGGATATAAAAGTTGAATTTGAAACAAATGTAAATATACCTGATAAAACAACAGCATATTGTTTAATACTTCATGACAGAATTGTTAAATATGTTCCCATAAGAAATGTTATATCATTAGTATAGTAACTGTGCATATGTTAAATTTTGTATTTGTTGTATAGTATTCTAGGGTTTAAAATAAAACAAAATAACCAAATTAATTTTTTCTTAATTTTTATTTACTTGAAATTAACATTAATAATGATAAAGTCTCCTCATAATCCTTCATGACCGAGGAAGGCCATCTTCCAGAATCCGGACCACAAGTCCAACCCAATATCGCTTCGGGAATTTGTTTTCCTTTCTCGATGTTTTCTTGTATCCATAACAATATATCAGAATGTTCTTGATTTTCTAGAGAATTGAATTTAAAGGGTATGTTTTTACAGATAAGTGCTGTAATAATTTTTTTAAATCTTACTGTCGGCCAAATACGCCGACTTACAAATAAATTCATTTATGCATGATTTAATATCTTTATGGTTTCTAATAATATTATTAATTGGGTAGTCTGTCATACAAACATTATTAATATTAAATCCAGACAGTAGCTTCATAATATATAATTTGTGTGACATATTGCGTTCCAAACTATGAAATTCCAAAATTTCATCAAGTTTCTTTAAATTTATCCACTCATACTGCTCTGTTTTGCAAATATTTATAATATTGTTAACATAATTATCTAAACTTCTCCTCTTATCTAAAAGTAAACATATGTTTGAAATAGTTAAGTGTCTTCCATGTGATGCTGTAAAATACATGATATCGTTTGGAACAACAAAATCTTCTTTGTTTATTAAATACACAAAAGCTTTCTTTGCAGAATTTGTGATACTGGAGCGGACTGCATTCTTAAGATGTTCTTCATAAATTTTTTCTTTTGCTTCTTGTGCTTCTAACTCAATTTTAAACATTGTATCTATTGTTTTGTAGAAACTTGATTACAATGTACACTCTAGAATTATAATACACATCATAACATACGCGCTATGATTTTATAATTGTGCCCCACCAAACACATTATTTGCATTCATGATATAGATATCCCCATGGTCTTGTATCGCTGCTATTGAAAATGAGTACACGTTTATCATCATAAGGACTAAGAACAATTTTGTTTTGTTTAATTGAAAACACGTTGTGTTGTTTAGATTTAATAAGACGTTGAAGAGTTTCAAAAAGTTTTTTATTAAACAGACATTTTTTGTAATCCTCGAAAGTTATGGATTTGATAGATGATTTTTACAACCCTTTGATTTTTTATTAACTTTGTAGTAGTTCCCTCTTCAATAATATAAGAATACATCTTTGATCTAAGCCCTACAAATTCGAGCATTAGTTTTCCATTATTTTCATCCTTCATTAATCCCGGTTGTTTTTGTTTTTGTTCTATTTGATAAACATTGTTAGTATCATAGTCAGAAGTATCAAAACGATAACTGTCTTGTTTAATATATTTATAAATGTCTATATTTTTAAAACTATAAATTAAACTGTCAGTATCCGTATATAATAATTTTGTGTTTTGCCCAAACGTTTTTAAAATATAGTCGTAATGAAATTCATAAAGAAAAATTTTTGAAACATCTAATATGCTAAATCCCACATAAATGGGTTTGTTGATACAAATTTCCAATTTATTCATTTCAACAATTACCATATCTTCATCAAATACAACCGAGCTATGAAAATTTGGTTTTGAAATAAGAGACCGCACCCCCCATTGTCCATCCCATTTCGTTACTAAACGGATATCTCTATGTTTTCTAACATTTTCCATACATTTTCCATATATAGCATTTATCATTAACTTAAAGAAATCCTTTTCAAAGTCATTTTTAGATTGTTGTCGCAATTTTGTATTCAAATCTATGTATTCCTTTAACCATGGAGACTGACTAAATTTAAGTACTCTATGAACTTTTGTAAGTTGCATTCCTAGTCTTAAATACATTTTTAAGTTCCTGTAGTGAAGGATATATTGTTTTTTTGGAAATAAGGTTAATAATAACTTATTTATCTTAGTTTTTGAGTTTGGAGGGATCATATGTTCCGGAGCTAGTGGTAAATCACTATGTAAATTATGTAATTGTATCGGATACTCTAAATCACATTCTAATATATATCCAAAAGCAAAATCATCTGGGGTATTTAAAATGTCTTGAATATTAAAGTTATTCATAAATATAAAATTTCCATAAGGAAGGTATTGAGACATGGCTGCTCCATATAAGTTATTAACATCAAAATACATTAAATATGTACTATCTTTATTCATATCAAATTCCTCTTGCATGTATTTATTATTTGCTTTTGCATACCTATTAGAACATTGTGAAACACCTCCTCGAATTCCTTTCTCAATAAACATAACGGTATCGACATCAGTTCTAATGAAACTTTTGTAGTCTTTAGCATAGCATCAAAAGTTAATCCCGGTGCAGTATAATAATGTAAAGGGTCTAAGGTATACGTGTTTAAACACGTTTCTCGAAAAGCTTCAAATACATCAGCTAGTAGAAGTACATCAGTTTTTAAATATAAATCGCCTAGATTTTGGATACCAAAAAGTTTTCCAAACATTTACAGCATGATCATAATCTTCATTACCTATGTTTTCATCAAGCAATTGAGAATAAAATTCTTCTTTAGGTGGTAAATAATTTTCTTCTAGTTTTGCCCATGAATCTATATAGTCATAAGGAAACACACCTTTTTATTTAATAAATTAAATTCTTCTAAACTTTTACAATAAGCTTTAACAATGTTTTTACGATCATTTTGTAAATTAGAAGAAAGTTTATCTAAACTTTGTGACATAAAACGAAATGAATCTATAAACCTAAGCGAAATACTAATATTAGGTATAGACTTGCTAAATGAAATATACTTTTCTTTATTTATTGGTAATAATTTAATGCTTCCTTCAAACAATGTAGATAATTTTCTAATAATGAAATGTGCATCATAGCCACTTAAATTGTGAAATACTACCGGAATACAATGCTCATCTTTAAAATTTAAGTTACACCCTTGATGAGCAACTCCTCTAAATTTTCCATTTTGATGATTGTGATCTCGAACCTTAATTTGCTTATCTTTAAACGGTTCTTTACAAATATGACACACATCAGAAGTTAAAAATTGTTGATTTTGTTGTGGATTGAGATTTTCCATTGGAACAATCGTTTTAAGTTGTTCATGGCACATGTGACTTATGTCTTTTTAATTCCCATACAAACCAATCGATGCAATCAATTCCTCGGTGCATATTAAACTTGGAAAAAGAATCATCATAAGAGCATTTTAAATAATAAGCTATACTAAATGGTATATGTTTTTGGTATGGTGTACTTTTATTTTTAGCTTCGTTAACATTACATTTCTCTAAAATACATTCTAAATCAGCATAAATAACAAACGGTACCTTCTCTTGAAAACGATAATTTTTAAATGATAAGAATTTATCCTTTTGTTTTGGTAACGTAATGGAACACTCGTTTGAATTAATACAATACTTTTATGTTTTTCGAGAATATCCTGAGTTGTAAAATAATTTAAACATCGTTCACAAATAAAAATCTTATGCTTATGAGATGACACTTGGTTTGACAAAAGAGCAGATAAATTTTTAATCCAAGTAAAATGGAAGCAAAGGTGTAAGTCAGATAACTCATTTACACTTGCTTCGCTTAAGGGAAGCATAAGGAGATTTATAATTTTAACATTACTTTTATTAACAGGACTAAGCGAACAAGGTAAAATTTTATTATTTTCAATACTGAACAAATTAATAGACAAATTGTTAAGCTTCTCAAAAGTTCTTATATCTTTTATTGTTATGGGAAAAGTTATACCATCACAATTTAAAACATCATGAAAATGTGGGTACGAAGACTTTCTATCGGAATGTGCGTTAACCGGATACAAAGCGGATACGATAGACCAAAGAAAGCAATAAGGATCGTTGTTGTTAATGTTTATAACAGCACGTTTTTTTGTATATAATCTGGAACCGATACATATGTTGAATAACCTATTTTAAGAGGATCGTGTTTATTAATATTTACTTTTAATCCCAAAAGCTCATACAAAGCCAATCCGCTATCTTTTTCAGAAAATTCTTCTAATTTTGCAGAAAGCTTATCAAACACATATTCCTGATACCATTGTTTCAAATTGGTTGTAGGATCTATGACATTATTCTTAGTACAAAACGTCTTTAAACTTATTTCTCCCGTTTGAGGTTTAATAAAATTAGCACTCAAAATGACATTTACTTTTAACATTGATTCTTTAACTGCTTGTTTAATTTTCAAATTAAAGCATTTGAAAGATTTTTTAAAAAGTTAAAGGATCTTTTATGTTAATACTTGATATAAATCCTGTACGAATTCTATTGTTGAAACATGATTCTACATCTTCCCAACTCACATTACACTTTTTAGGGTTAACATTTATTAAACCATTACCGGATTTTATTAGCAATTTTTTTTAGTTCATTAAGTTTCAAACGGTAACATTTTAAATATGATAAACTTGCTTCTATAGAAGAAGAAGATTCAAAAATATTTTTTTATGTATTTCATTTTTAATAGCTTTGCGAAGTGTATTTATAGTATGATTAATATGACGTTTAAGTTTATTTACTTCATTCACAGATTTTATGTTTTCTATGTATTTTCGTAACACTACCAAGTATTGTTTGCACGTATTGCTTAGAGATTCAGTCATTGTACAAAATAATAAATGTATTATATCAAAACACCAAAGTAAATTATTGTTCCGAAATAACACGAACTAGTAATATCCCCAATCAGCGCGTATATACGAACTAAGAAAACAAAATGTAGTAGGGATAAAATTGGAAGGGAAACTTGAATATATTTGAACAATCTCTCACAAAAAACCATTAACATTTCATAACTTATCTTATAAATTATTAAATATGTCAGCTACTAACTATTACAACAACAACAACAACCAACTAGGACAAGGTAATATAAAAAAAATGTTTGTTAGTTGTAGATTAAATTTATATCTTTGTTGTAGATATGGTGGTATGTCCGTATCATCCATTTCACGTAATGCTGCGGCACCGGCTGGCCAAACATCTATATAAATGCCATCCGGAAGAGACCCGGGCCAAACAAGAAACCGAATTTTAAAAAACTAGAAGAATGGGAAAGGCAAGAAGAGCAACGGCCTCCCATTCAACACAAAAACAACAGAATGCACCTCTTCCGGAGATTGAAGAATATTGGGACGACGAAGAGCCATGTCAGCCGTTTGTGCCGCAGCTACAAAAAATTTAATTTTAAATAAAAATGGTTTTATATTCGGAAGAAATTAATAAAAACCTTTCAAAATTATGTTTTGTTTTAATTACCTAAACATACAAATAAGTTGAAAATGAAACGATTAAATAAGGATATATTTTGTATGCTTTAATCAAAATTAAAATTAAGTATTGCAAATTGACATAAAGTTAATCAATCATAAATATCAGATAGCAATACATAGATAGATTGTACAAAAACAGGCTATCCATAATATAAACAACGTATATAGTTTACTTGCCCCGAAGGGGGCAAGCAAAACCCAGCTTTTTTTTAATTATTAAACATTCATGTAAGTGAAAAAATACATAATTTAAGAAAAAATTAAAAGAAGTTTTAAAGTGTGTCAAATTTTTAAAAAATTAAATAAGAATAGCATTTTCCATTTATTCCATCTTACATGGATGCTTAATTTTTTTGAATGATGTCAAAACGAAAACATTTTCTGCTTTTAGAAGCAGAAGTTTCAAGTTTTTTAATACCTGCGCAAGCGCACTGTATTTGCTGTGGAATAATTTCTCTGGACATGTTACAACAAAGGCTGGTTTCAACTTATTGGAATAGCTGTAATAGACTTTTAATTCCAAGGACCTTGTCATTGTAGATGAAGGTAATAAAATAAGATCTAGTAAATTTACATTACCTAATCTACTTCTTAAAATTGCGACACCTTGCGTTAGACTTGGTTACGTCCCTCTTATTAAAGAACCTGTGACGTTACCGTTTACCATGCGGACCGATAGTGACTTTAATACCAAAACACCATTGATGACTTTGTTTTAATTTATCTCAAACATTGAACACTTGTAAGTGAAAAAATTAAACATAATCTCATGGTATAAAAATTAAAATTTTGGAAGTACTTTAAGTAAAAAGATTTTTAAAAGCATTAAATAAGGATGTATTTTGTTCTCTTTAAAGTAGTCATTAATCAAAATTAAAATTAAGTGTTACAAATTGAGATACAAAGTTATTCAATCATAATTATCAGAAATCAATTCACAGATAGGTTGCATAAAACAGGCTATCTAAAATATAAACATAGTATTTAATTACTTGCCCCGAAGGAGGCAAGCGTAGCCCAGCCTTTTAGAGTTAAGGTGTCAAATTACATCCCATTTCCTGCATTTAGAAGTGCTTTTTAGATTTTTAAAAGTTAAATTTAACTTTTAAGTGTTAAATTTTAATATATCAAATGACAAATTTCATTAAACATTCAACTTTTGTAAAATGCTAAATAAGCAAATACAGTTCTTGAACTTGTATTTTCTTTCCCATGGAAACTGCAAACTGCACTATTTGCAAAAATTGATGAATCATTTCCTTTCTTACAGAAACTTTTAGAAAACAAGAATTTTATTATCATTCATTATTATTCTCTGATACGTAAAAGATGTCAAGCAGAAGTCTGTTAAGTTTGAAAAAAAATCACCAAAAGTTAATGTGTTGGATAACATGCCAATGTAAGTACCTACTTTATTTGTGAATGCTTTCTTATATTGTAATAATATAACTTTTTAATGATTTATGATTTACTTATTATTTATTATTTATAACAACTAATGTTTTTTACAGCCTAGATGGATTTAGTACCAACGCAACCACCACCTCATATCTATTCCTGCTGGGTATAAAGTAAGTATTTTGGTTGTTATTTTATTATTTTTTAACAATTTATTTTAGTAATCAGCAATTTCTCGGACCTCCATGCGAACAAAACTGCCAGATTTTTCAGCAAAATCATGAACAGGTAAATCGTGCTTATTAATTTTTGTTCAGTAATTTTATTAATCAATTGTAAATAGATTATTTATTTTTGTTATTATTACAGTCAGTTGATTGGGACGACGTTTCATCGATTATTAGTTGCTCACAACCAGAGATGGAGGTTCAAATCACCCCTAACAATTTCCCAGCAGTCAGAAAAAGGAGGGGCAAAGACCTCCGAAAATTAATGGAGGATGAGAACGTCATGGAAGCGAGCCCGGAAGGTGACAGTGACGACGATTTTGTAGGGGTGGTGGTTCACCACAAGTATTTATTACTAACATCAGAAAAACTTTCAAAAAGTGGCAAAAGAGTATTCTGAAATCCAAAAAGAATACAACGACACAAAAATGGAAGCAACCAATCTACGGGCGCAACTAGAAGAATTAGAACAAAAAGAAAAAGTGTTACGCGTTAGAAGAAATAAGACTTTGTTAGATGTTAGAAAGTGCAAAGAGTACAGTAGAAGGTTAGGTTTTAGTTTAGATTAAGTTTTTTTATAAATATGTTGTAGTTTTGCCTATTACTTACTACTTAATAAACAATTTAATTTTTTTGTGTTGTTTATTTCAAGCAGGATTACTTAACATTTTACATATTCAATTGTTCCTAAAGAAAAAATTTAAAATTTTACTTAAAAAAGGAATACAAATGGTCAGAAAGTGTTAGAACAATTTTAACTAATTGTGAAATATATTTTGTTGTTAGTAATTAATAATCTGCACTACTACACAATTTAAAACTTGCATATGATTATTTTGATAGTTAAAGGTCCAATTTTTTAAACAATTGTTAAATTAAAATAACCGAATTTGACATTTTTAAAAATAATTTATCCTGACTAATTTAATAAGTGACCATCTTTTCTCTACAAAACAAGCATCATTTGTTTATAATTTTGCAATATCAATCCAGTAAAATTTTAGACGTTAATTTCAAGAGTTGATTAAAAAACACATTGATAAATAAAACATTCAATTTATTGATAACATTTTTTCCTTTAGAAAAGTTTTAATTCTGCTAATTTTATTTATTAAAACAGATTTAAGTAGTTGTTCAGTTGCCTTAATTCTGTTCTGAAATCGCATTTTGTCTACTAAATAATATTCCGTCTGTCTTCTTGTGTTTCATTCAAATAATATTTAATAACTTTCTCACTAAATCGCACGTGTTTATAATTATTAACCATTATAACTGACTGTACGTGTTTTGTGTCTAATAAATTTTATTCACAAATTGTTTGTATTTTTAGAGACTTCAAAAGTGTGATTTTAAATACTTATCGCCCTCGCTTTCCACAATACTTTGCATTGCGTCTGTCTTGGTGTTCACTTTCTCGCTAAAACGAATGTGTTTATAATATTTGATCATACTACTGACCGTACACACTTTTTTTTTTTAATTTTTATTCATAAATTGGTTCATTTTTTAACATCTTTTTAAAAAATATGATGTCAAATGTTTTCCACCTTGATATTTGATAATATTTTGCAGAGAACACATAAGGCACATTTGATTTTCTAAGTCAGTTTCTCCTTTACAATTTGGACACGGAAATTTTATTGATACTGGCATCTTAACCATACAACTATCAAAGATTATTTAAATAATATTAAATGTTACATATATTTTATAGAATAAAATAAAAGTAGGTTAAGGAAATTGAAAACAATAATTATTTTTCAATAAGTATATTTTTTACTCTAATTTGACATTATTTAAAGCTTTATAAACCTCATACATATTAATTTCATGTGATAATTTCTTTAATGATTTTATATATAACTTTAATCTTAACTTATAAATTTTTCTTAATTGCTTTTTCTCTTTGTTCATTCTTCAACAAATTCAATGTTTGTTGTTGGACCAACAGCTCCTTTACTAACGAGGTAGATAGTTTTTTCGATAATTGTATTTGCCTGTTAATCCTGTTGATGTCTTCAACAGAAAACTTTGAAGTAAATCGTTGAGGAAGAGGTGTCTTAAAATCCCCACATTCTACAAGCACTTGTTCACCAAATTTACCGTCAATTTTACTAAAAGATTTTACTTTAATTTTCTCCTATTGGTAAGCTTCTTGCACTTACATAAGGCAATAAATGAGTTGATGTGTTTAAGTCAGCGAAAATGCCATTTCAAATTAACACTTATCTTAAAATTTACGTTTTAACAAATTGATATCAATATGAAACTAATATTATATCTTTTAAAATGCCACCTTTATATTAACCCACGTCCCCCACTTAGCCACTCGTTACTCCGATCATACCCGACATTATGCTGCCGCTTTTAGACCAAACAAATTAGAACAACGGAATTTCTTGATGTTTCCCTTCGATCTTCCCCGAAACCATGATGCCGATTCTAGACCACACGATCTGCCCCACGATCGGCCCCGATCTTCCTGAAATCATGATGCCGATCCTAGACCACTTCCAATGTGGTCCAGGATCGGCATCATATAACTACTAATGTGCCATACTTTATAGATGTATTTATGCGCGATAATTTACCAAAAGACGGGCCTGCTGTGAACGAATCAGCAATTGTAACCTGATAGCGTTCGAGGACAAGGAACGTGCATTGGTGTGTTACAAGAAACGAGGATCGAGAGTATGGTATTAAGATAGCTTCGGCAATGTAAAACCACCATTTGAATTAATCAAGTACTTTCGGGGATGTGAGATCTTACTACAACTACAAAAGGGACCAGGAGTTTGATAGTGTAATTTGTGGGCATTTATTTCTTAAATTTCTACATTCGTAAATGTATACAAATTTTGTATAAATAAATAAAAATATCTATACACATGTATCATTAATCAGTTACAATGACGATAACATTCAGTTTGGTTATGCGTTGGTAATACAAGCGTCGCACGATTTTTATCCTCCGATTGAATTAGACGAAAAATACAATCATGTGATTGGTCTGGTCGGATTTTTGGGTGTAATTCTATTCGAAATATTAACGACGGTAACGATAAATTATACTATATAGATAATGTACTGCTAAAAAATCTTCATAGTCCTCTATCCCGCACGGATCATACGAAATAGATGAACTTAACAATTATTTAACAAAAACATCTGGTTGTTGATTATCGTACAAAAACAAATTAAGCAAAGAAGAGGGGGGATTGACGACTCCTCTATATTTAAACTGCGGGCAAAAAATAATACTCTGAAATTGAATTACAGAGTGTTTATGCGAGAATTGCAAAGACCTTATACGAAGTGGACATTTCAGTACCACTAGGATATCGTTTGATAAAATACCGAACAATACCCAATATTTGGAGCTAAACACCTGCATTATAAGCAATATTAGCATCAGATAAAAAGGCGAACCGACACATTTTGGTGGCGACGAGCCTTTCACTGTGAGATTGGAATTGAAGAATGAATTATGGGGTTAAAATTTAGTAAAAAACACTTTTTTCCATTGTAAACTGTGGTGGTCAGATGTGGCGGTAATAAAAAACACCGATTTCTATAAAAAACAAATCATTCGCTGGAGGATCCATTAATAAATAAGCCAACAACAACACATCATCACAGATATTTCTTGTACATTATCGAGTAAGAAGAAGAAAAAAATAAGAGCGACAACAACAATCACTTACTTGACTGTAAGAGAGAAACTTTTTTTAAAATCAATCGGTGTTAAAGTGAAACAATAGCAGAAAAGGAAAAAGATGTGCGAACAATTAAATATTTTCGGCGATGCTCATTTCGACACTCAATCGTTAGATTCGATATTCACAGATACTTGCTTTATGGGTCCAATAGTTATGAACTATCAGATGAAATCAGAATTGCAATTCAAAGCCAGGATTTGATTACGGCTACCCATGATAGTTTTCTATACATCGACGGTTATATTACGCGAAGACAAGCAGACGCTGCAAAACGTGTGATTTAACTTTCAACAATTTTACCTGTTTCTTGTTTGAAGAGATTCGATATGAATTGGGCGGACATCGCGTGGACGTTAACAGAAATCCAGGTATCGGTCGGCAATGAAGGGCTATGCATCGTATGGCGCTAGCAGACAAGAAAGCGCTGGCCCACATTGATGGCTCCATTGAATGAGAACACTCTGCGTGCAATTCAGCGCAAATTATGCTGATTTGGCCAAAATTCGCGGGGTTTGCCTGCCTTGAAGCACATATTCGATTTGCCGAACATTATAGACAGGTTATCGTGAATATGAAGCAGGAGCTTGTTTTGATCAGATCGAGAACCGATTTGATTGTTATTATGGGAAGGCTGGTGCGCCCATAACGCTATCGAAAATTCAATGGAAAGTGCCGCACTTAACGCTCAGCGATAGAGCAAAGCTGAAACTATTCGAGAAGATTAATAGAAACCCTGTAATCACCATGCCGTTTCGTCAATGGGAATTATACGGATATCCAGCTTTAAAGCAGGTTAAGTTAAAACTGATACATGGCCAATAAAGGCGTCTTCGCAATTAGAGAAACCCCGATGGGTTATTGTGGCTTTTCAGAAAAACCAAAGGAGGCGTTCAAAAATGGTAAAGCGAGCGTTTTTGACAGTGGCAATATTACAGATATTAGATTACATCTTAATTCTGAGAGATATTGATATGAATCCATGAATTTGATGTTGGCACAAATAAGTATGCATTGGCGTATAGGAATTAGATTAACTTTCAACGAGACTATTATGATCGAAATGAATGCAATATTGCCGGAGGGTGCGCCGGTTCGAATGTTACATCAACAATCTGCATTCCCACATTCGACTATCAACAATTTAAAATTGCCCGATCTTTATAATCGACTGTGCCAACCAGAATGAGAACTTGAAGAATTCTACCGTGGACGTTAAACTGGAATTAGAATCCGCAGCAAACTTTGAAAACAATATGGGTGCATATTGCCTAATAATCCACGATGCCCTTATCCAATACAACCCGATAACTGGCGAAGTCAAAAGGATGTAATATGATCAATATGCAAGAGAAAACGAAAAGAAGACAAAAATATTCATATACACACGATGTAATTTTTTTGATAAATAAATAAAGTGCATGTACTTCTAAAATATCTTTAGTATGATTTAAATAACCCACTCGATAAGGTCGAATTGAGAAAAATGAAAAATTGTGACTCAAAAGTATAGATTACCAGTGCATAATAATGAATTAATGATGTTATGTAATAGCGGCGACAAACCGAGTAAACACGGTGTCTTACTACCGAATACAGTAAGAGCCATCATCGCAGGGCCATCAAATTCGGGAAAAACAAATGCAATGTTCAGTCTTTTAACTGAAGCAAACGGTCTGAAATTTAAAAACGTTTACGTCTACTCCAAATCACTAAACCAAGATAAATACAAGCTGTTGTATGAGATTTTAACTGCGATGCCTGAAATAGGCTATTAACGTTCAGTGATAACGAAAATATTATGCCTCCTAACGACGCAAAACCTGACTCTGTATTTATTTTTGACGATATTGCGCTAGAGAAGCAGGATAATATTAGGGCATACTTCAGCATGGGGCGTCATAACTCGATAGACTGTTTTTATTTGGGACAAACGTATAGCAGGATACCCAAACAACTGATTCGAGATAACGCAAATGTTGTTATCCTTTTCCAGCAGGATGAGATGAATCTGAAACACGTGTACGATGATCACGTTAGCCCTACAATTAGCATGCAGGTTTTAAAGAAATGTGTGGTGAGTGCTGGTATTCGCCGCATGGTTTTCTAATGATTAACAAAGACACTGTTGATATAAACGACGGACGTTATCGAAAGGGTTTCGATGAGTTTATATTGCCTTAAGAGCTACAAGAATCTGTTTAGTTTGCCATTATATGCTTGTGAGTAAAATGGGTCAGATATACACGGTGGCCAGAAAAATACGGACAAACGCCAGGTAGAACGATTCTTTGTTGAATTCTGAGGCGATAATCTTAATCCAAAAAGTTATGCGATCCTTCCTTAAGGCGCACGAGACCATCAAACCTTAAGATGTACGGCTAAAATTTATCAAAATTCTTTTGTTTAATTCTGTTGGGTCTCAAATTCAGTGGAATATTATCCAGTACTTCTTCTAAAACGTTAACGTACTCAATTCCATTTAGACGATTTGGAAGAAATATTGGTCCAACAACTCGGAGATTTAAAAATCCCCAGCCAAACATTTACCAAAAATCTTCTCTGATGTCCAATTTCCCTTACTGCCTTGGGATTTTCGTCCGCCCAAAAATGAAAATTATGGCTATTAAAGACGCCATCTCTCGTAAACAAGCATTCGTCGCTCCAGAGAATATGCAATAAAAAAGTTCGGCTCTTCTTGAATTCTTTGTAAAATAATGGTCTCGTGCGCCTTAAGGAAGGATCGCATAACTTTTGAATTAAGATTATAGCCTCAGAATTGAACAAAGAATCGTTCTACCTGGCGTTTGTCCGTATTTTCTGGCCACCGTGTATAGTAAGCAATTATGTGGTGTTATGGATAAAAAAAGTGCGATTTTCTACAATTGTAACTATCGAACATGCTCACATGTCATTGAGCATAAGCAGGCTCGTAAAGGACGCTGGCATTTTTATGCAATCGACCGAGCGAGGTTTGAAAAAGAATAAATCAGTGTGATGTCATACTAGCACCGATTCTGGATATAAAAACATCTCAAAAAAACATATGAATCAGAACCGCCGTAGTTGTGCAAATTTAGAAGCGTCTTAATATATATTGGTATTATGTGTTAAATTTGTTTAGTCCTCAAAGTTAACAAACACGCGTCGCACGGTGCGAGTTAGAACAATGGATTCCAAAGAAATAAATTAAAAAAATACAGCAAGTTCGAGAATCGATTAGGAAAAAATACCACGCTCTTAAGCGTCAACGTTTAGATGCCGGAAAAGCATTTGAGAATACGTATAAACCGATAATAACACCACTAACTAATATACAGTCGTCAATTAATTCGAAAAATACCAGTGGAAAGAACAAAACTTGAAGGGTGAAGACGAATCAGCCAACAAAGAAATCGAAGCAGTTGCGGGCGCGTCGGATTCTTCTTCAAATGCTAAATTACCCACGTATTCAAATTTACTAGAACGGCAGTATCATCCATTACCACAAAATATATGAAAATTCTGATGAATGATACGCGAGGTGATCAAGTTGACTTTATGTATGGAGTTCATTTCGACGCTGATAGCAATAAATGGGTTATAGGAGATTCTGTTGTCGATATCCGCGATAAGGATCTTATTATTAATGGACGTTTGTATAAGGGCACGCCCGGCTTGTACGTACTGATATTTATGAAAAACCAGATAGAGAGCTGATTCTCAAATCAGATGAACTTAAGTATGTAAGCATTCTTTATGATACAAATGTTTATAGAAGAGCGTATGACCCCGACGCTCCGATTAGAGCAAACAGAAGCATAAAATATACTGATACGATCAAGCCATTATTACACAATCAGCGAAGGCGAAAAAACAGGCGCGTCGTGAACGAAATGATAACGATAGCAGCGATGATGATAGTGATGGATCTTTGTCGTATCATTCATCGTCAAGCGGCGTAGCGGGGTGAGGTTTGTTTAAGAAATTCAGAAATAAACCCGTAGAGTACAGATACTGGAACAATGTTCACGAGTTTATGGATGAATTACAAGTTTTGTGGAGCGAGAAGACTGCTGGAAACAGCGGCGTCAGAAACGAAATAATATCAATTTTAGAAGAATTAAACGAAGACGGCTACATCGAAAACATGCCTTATACTATATAACAGCAATCGTGTTGCATTTTATAGTTAATGCTCGACCGATACCCGAAACAATAATGTCGTCTATAGACAAATTTGGCCGCTTGCATAACAACGCGAGCAATTGTGCAAACACATTAATGGAACCTCTAATTGCAAAAATTAACGCTATACAAAAAACAGTGAATGGAGAAATCGCTACTCTTTTAAGTGCGCTACCGGGGTATGTCAAGGCGAAAATGGATGCCGCATTCAAAGAGTTGTTTAATGAAAATCCACTTCTGAGAAAAGCTAATCTATCAAATCGCTTGGTACACATACATGATCGCATAGAGGAGCTCGCGACATCGCCAACCGCCTCGCCCATCTTGCGGGCAATGGAGAAACTCAACAATCGTATTGTAGAATTTGATGTATCAACATCAGTGATAGGACTAATTCTAGTGTATTTAATGGAACACCTTAAACAAAAAAAGTTGTTGCAATCAACACCTACCCTAGAGACGTTTATAAAGACATCCGGGGAGATACAAACTAAACATAAAGCATCGCTTTAACATGTCTGTTGATAAATTTGGGCGCTCGTTATCGGCGTCGATGTCGCCGTCGACTGCATCATCACTACGAGGTCCTCCCGGTGTAGGTTTTAAAATAACGGCCGACAACAACTACGACATGGAAAATAGAAGACTAATTAACATCGCAGACCCTCTCGATTTACATAACGCTATCAATTTAAAATCTTATTTGGAAGATAAATATTTTTTTAACGAAATGCAACTGAAAACGTCGGCTATCCGCAAACTGGAACAGATGCTGCAAATAAGGCATACGTGGATGCAGCAAGTCGCGAACTTCAAAGCGCTATTGACGCTTATGCGAATACTATATACGCCGAATTAAAAATAGCGGTTAATAAAATTAATGACATCCAGCAAACGATCACTAAAGATATCAACGAAATTATTCAAAAAGTGATCCCCGATAATGTAAAAACGACGGTGAGCGTTACCACGGTAGATATGTTTAAGCAATCAATTCAAGACAATCCGTATGTAAATGGGCGATATCTGAACGAATTAAAATCCGATATCAAACATTAAATGCTCGCCTAGATTCCGACGTTAAATCTAGAGATGATTCTATACGTAATTTAAGAACGGATTTACACAAAATGAATAGTCTGTTGCAAAATTTAAGTGGGAACGCAAGCGTCAAGCGCAACACGCCGATAAAAAATAACATGTCAAAGCAGCAGGTTGTAAATGAATTGCATAAGCCCGCTAGAAGAAATTTCAGACGTCGAAAAGTCATTATTAAAACTTACGATGATACGTGGGAATTAGATTTGGCGGAGTTCCAACCGTTTTCGCGGATTAATAAAGGGTTTCGATACATCTTGGTTGTTATCGACCGTTTTTCAAAATATTTATGGCTGCGCGCGGTAAAATCCAAACGTGGCGAAGAAATTACTAAAGCGATGTCTGATATTTTCCGTAATTCGGGGCGCACGCCAAAAAATATACAAACCGATGCAGGAAAAGAGTTTTACAATAACTCATGTATAAGAAAAAACTAATCATTATTCAACGTATTCTACAAAAAAGGCGTCTATAGTCGAACGCGTGATTCGAACTATAAAAAACCGACTCTATAAATTATTTAGTCTGCAAGGTAATTATCGATGGTATAATTTAATCGACGACGTCACCAGAGACTACAACGATACGAGACATAGGACAATTGGTATGAAGCCACGCAACGTAACATCAAAAACAGACTTGAGCCGCGTATTTGGACGCATAAAAACGTTTTTGGATAAACCGCGTTATAAAGTAGGCGATATTGTTCGAATCTCTAAACATAAAGGTGCATTTTCAAAAGGGTACAATCATAATTGGACTGCCGAGTTATTTAAAATCACCAAAGTTCAAGTTACAAACCCCGTTACGTATTTACTGGAGGATATGTACGGTGACCCGATTCGCGGAGGTTTTTATCAAGAAGAAATTATGAAAACTAGACACCCTGATGTTTATCTAATCGAAAAAGTATTAAAACGACGCGGGAACCGTCTTTATGTTAGCTGGCTTGGGCACAAAGAAAACAGCTGGATCAATACCGAGGACGTTTTATAAGTGCTAAAATACTTACTTACTTATATGAATGTAATAGAAAGATCTGTAAATAAAAAACAAAAATATTTGCATCTATTTATTTAAAAATCACGTGCGAGAGCGTAAACACAATTACATACATCAATTATAATTAAAATACGAATACATTTTAAAACACATGTGCACATAGAACTAAAATTGTTCAAATCCGCACTAATTGATACGCATAAAACTTATTACTTACTCACATATTTTTAAACACAAAAAGCATACTATTGTAAATTTGAACACGTTTTATGAATATCTACAAATTTTTAAAACACGCTAGTTCACATCGAGATAAAATTGATTGAATTCAAACTAATCGAAGTCCATAAACGCATTCTACTTATTTTAAGCATATAAAACTTAAAAATATTGGTTACAATGCAACTTATTTCTAAGCGTAAAAAATTTTGTCTATAATTAAATATGCAAGAGCAACTTAAGATAGACGCAATTTTAGTTGCATAATAAATGTGAATATGATAATAGTAATAATTTAATTACAGATCAGATATTATCATGCAACTATTTTGGTATCGAACAATGCCCCATGCTAGCGTATTTATCCCATCTGATTGAACAAAACGTTTATTATCAGAACCTGACAGAGCGATTTTATTTTGGCGAATACTAAAAATATCATGCTTAAAAGAACGTATGTGGCTTTGTTCTCGTACAAATGTAGCATTTTCCGTCAAACACTTTAAGTAATCATCAAAAAATAAATTAAGCTATCAGTGTCTGTATACAACAACTTGCAATTATTGTAACCAAATTTTCTCATCATATATTCGTAGTGGAAGCTATATAGAGGGATTTTAGAAATATCTGATATAACCATACCGACATAAATTGGTTTATTGGTTTATTAAACACTTCTGTTTTGCTCATCTCAATTGCTAGTGTTATTGTCAAAGATTGTTCTACTATGAAAATTTGGTTGATTTATGTAGTGACGCGCTCGAAGCGACCGCCCCATCGTTGGACTATTTTTACGTTTTTGTGGTTTCTAACGTTTTCCATGCTTTCTCCAAAAACCGCATTATTTAAAAGTTTGTACAGATTCTTTTCAAAGTCGTTTTGAGAATTCATTCATTCTTAATCGCGTATTTAAGTCTATATACGGTTTGAGCCAAGCGGATTGATTAAATGAGAGAATTCTGTGAATTTGCTTTAAGACCATGCCGTGATTTAAACATTGCTGTAAATTTCTGTAATGAATTATATAGTGTGTTTTGTTATGCAATGTAGCTAACATTTTTTTTTCTTACAATTTGGTGGAGATTTATGTTCTGGGCAAAAGGGCAAATAATTATGCAAGTTATGTATTTTTCAGGATAATCCAGGTCAACTTCCAAAATATAACCTATGGATGAGTCGGAATGGATATTAAACAAGTCAAAATTAATGATTTCGTTGTTATTTAACCAATTAAAATTGCCTGTAGGCAAGCAGCTAGACATTCCAGTGGAATAAAGATTGTTGAAATCGTAGTACATCAAGTACGCATCGGGCATTGCTGGGTTATAATTGTTTAAATATTTATTATTGGCTTTACTATACCGCACGGAACATTGAGAAAGCCCCCCTCTTATACCCCTCTCTATAAACATTAAAATATCTATATCTGACAGTAATTCTAATTTGATTTTAGTATGTTTTAGCATAGCGTCCCAAGCATATGCAGGAAGACTAATATAATATGCAGGATCAATCGCGTATGTTGAAATGCATCGATGCCTAAAATTTTGAAACACATCCGCCAGCAAAAGAACATCGCATTTTAAATATAAATCTACATATTCGCCTAAATTTTTTAAATTGAATGTCTTCCATACTGTTTCCGCGTGTTTATAATCAGAATCTGAAATGTTTGTGTTTGTTAACTTATCAAAAATCATCTTTACTAGGCAACGCAACAATGTCCGTCAATTTTTCATAACAATCTAAATAACTGTAACACATAACGCCTTTTCGCGACCAAATTAAATTTATTTTCACACAAATCTGAAAATTGCGTTTTTGAAATACAAAGCTGGTTTATATCTAAATATGAAGCCAATTTTTCTAAAGAACTATTCAAAAACCTAAATGAGTCGATAAATCTAAATTTCATGTTGTTTGCGAAGGTTGCTTCAAATCCGATATATTTCTCTTTAGTTAAGGGCACAACGTAAATACTTTTGCATTTTTTAATTCTCCTGATAAATATATGACCGTCGTAATTCGTTAAAGAGTGAAAACTACAGATATTACTTTTTTTATCTTGTAATTTAGATTACAACTTTGATGCGCCGCAAATCTGTAGGATCCAAGAATGTGATTATGATCTCGAACTTTGATATCGTTTAATCGAAACGTTTTTCCGCATATTCCGCAGTTTGTTGCACGTTCAAATTCTAATTTTTCCGCGTCTGTTAGCGGCGACATGGGAACAACTTTGTCGAAATATTTTTAGAAAATGAGTTTGATATTTGAATTAATTCGTCTATAAACCACTCATCGCAATCTAACCCTGTACTGTCTGTAGTAAGACACGCTGCTATCGAAAGCACTGTGCAAATAATAACCTACGCTAAAGGGTTGGTGATATTGAAACTTATCAATAAAAGAAGCGCTATCGTCATCATTTCGTTTTATTAAAAGGCATTCAAAATCCGCATATATAATAAAGGTATGACATTTGATTCACGTAATTTTTAAATACGACAGTTGATCCTTTTTTGGCATGATAACATGAGAGAAATAATTTAAAAAAAAACAGCGCTCGCATAAATAAATCGCGTGATGATGCTTTGTGGCTTGTGATCTAACAAGTCGCGATAAATGTTTGATTAGACAGAAATGGAATTTAATACAGGACTTACTGCTATTATTGGAATCGACTTCATCTCGGGTTGTACTGAGATCAGCATCGGTGCCGCGTCTGCATGCATCATCATCGCCGCTGGGACCAGAATCTTGATCGCCCCTGTCTTCACCACAGCCGTCATCCTCGTCGCTGCCGTCGACTTCTACCTCGTAGCGATCCTGTACCATCAGCAGGTTGACATGGTTAGACTTCACGTTTGATGTAAGATACGTGGGCACCGTGATAAACTTTCCGTTCTTCTTCTGGAGCATGTACACATTGATTGAAATATTGTTATTTTGGCGCTCAAATTTGGGATTTGAACCAATGTCATGGGCTGCTTGATGCCGTCCAAGTTTAATTTTTCACTATAATGAGGATACGATGTAACACGATTGAAGTTTATTCTGTTGTGCGGCGGCCAAAGAGCAGCGATAATGGACCAAAAAGCAACCATTGTCCTTGTTTTGAATGTTAATTACGGCGTGTTTGAGTGCGATTTCACGAGGCAGGGGCAAATAAGAGGAAGCGTGTAGAATGTCTCCACATTTATTGATATTGATGCCCAAGGATACGATACGACAAAGTGCCCACCCGAGTCTTTTTCGTCAAAATTTTCCATCTTTTTCATCAGAGATTGTACGACATTTTCAACAAACCACGCAGCAAAACCGCTTTTATTCAGCGTTTCGTTGGCTTCGTTCATCAATAACAAATAATTTTAGTTGAAAAGTTTTTGATGTCACGCGTTTCACTACCGTCTATTGAATTCTTTAGAAACTCACCAGATAACACGAAGTTTATTTTTATATTTTGTTTCGAATCAAAATTATCAATCTCCTCCATAATGCCTCCAGGCAATCGGGAAAAAATGGTTCGACGTATTTATGAGTTAAATTCAGGATGATGCTTGTTCTAATTCTGCACGAAAAGACGGATTCGGTATCAATCCAACAGATTCTGCTAGTCCGGTTCTTCTTTGTTGACTTTTTCTTCTTTTTTAACTCACATAATAAAGTTTTATATATCAGTAAATTACAAATAAACGTCTGAATAACCCGCCTTGATGCCGTGTTTTCCAGAACACTATCCTTTTGCACTTTTGATGCCAAGCGAATGTATTTGATTTAAAATATTTCGACTTTTAATACACTATTAAATTCAATAAAATTTAGAGTTTAATATTAAATGCAGATTGTTGATGTAACATTTAAACAATTTCATTTTTCAAATACGTGTTATCTTTATTTGGTGATTTAACTACCAAAATTTAATAATTATAAAGTAGCAAAGAATTTAGAAATCAAGCAAGCTAGAGAAGGCTTAAAAGTAAACAATGGCCTAATGGGCAATTAAGCTCATGTGTTTTTACTTCTGAAATAGTACAAATTATCATATATTTAATTGTCTAGTTAAATCGATTTCAATTAATATTTTTGCTTATGTTTTTCACTTTTCTAAGTCAGGTGATCCTCTTTGCTTGCTTTCTTTTTTTTACAATACCCAATGAACACACAATTCTGTTAGCTGTCGGGTGTATTCTTTTTTTTCACGTTAACCAATAAAATCGGTTTCGGTCAAAAAATGTGAGGGTTGAGGGTTTGTCTGAATTACATCTCATATTGCGTCTCTTTGAGGTTACTTATAAAAGCGAAAATTTTTACGTTTGGGCTAAAAATGCCACGACGTCGGCAGTTAACAACCAGCAGAATGTGTCTGATGTGTTGTGATTGATGGGAACCACACCGTTCCCGTCGATAAGTGATGGACGACCACCTCCGGAGGGTGCATCCATTCGAGTACGTTAGCGGCGCGAACAGGCCCGCTTGGGAGTTGTTGTAGTGTATTTTTTTTTTCCATTAAGTCATACCGTTTATATATATATATAAAATTCATTGCTTTTAAACATGTGAATTTTCATTGCACGTTTTGGATAATAATTCCTATAAATAGCCTAATGCAGCGAGCCGGCGATGCCCCAGAACGACTCGCGAGAGGTTTCGCTGCGTGGTTCGCCGTCGAGCTCCTGGGGTGCAGCGGCACCACCTATCCCCGGAAAGGAGAGAAAGGAGGAGGAGAGAACTCACCCATCGACGCCACCACACACACCGGCAACGTCGAAATAAATTATATTTTTGTATGAATTTAAAAATAAATTAGAGCTTAAACGTTTTAAGATTTATTTCAACTGTGTAATTTACATATGGTTATAGGTGAGTCGATAAAACAAGTGTTTTCAGATTTTCGCGCTTTGGAAAAAAGTAAGTGGTTGCTAGTTTAAACTAATAAGAGATTAATTGCGTTTGTTATTAATATTCCGAAAACTGTTGATTAAAAACAGTGCACACAGGTTTCAGCGTGTTTAGTATTCTCGCTATGTCTGCTTAATAATCCACCCACACGACGGCGGGAGCGACGTCAACGACATACTCATAGGCGGCCATCTTGCATATCATTATCAAATATATCACAATTTAATCAAAATCACCGCCTTAACAGCGCTCCACCCCCGAGGGCGGCGAATTATCCAAACATCGCACTCTTATGAACAAGTACTGAAAAGATGGCCACCCACAAATGGCAGAGTCTTGCTATCGGCCATCTACTTTATCAGGGGAGCGGCGAAAATTAGTTGAAGCAATTACACCCGCAAGTACCGAGAGTAATTGAAAATGCAAGCACGCATGAGTATTACGTACACGCCGTACTTAGCACAATTGCGTGTACAGAAAGTATGTAAAACCTCATTAAGTGGGGCGGCGGAAAGGGTTGAAGCAATTACACCCCTGCAATGTACCGAGAGTAATTCAAATGTACAAGGCACGCATGAGGTAACGTACACGCTGTGTACTTAGCACAATCGCGTATAGAAAGTATGTAATACCTCATCAAGGGTGGCGGAGGAAAGGGTTGGCTCCACTTATGCCCTCGGCAAGTACCGAGAGTAATTGAAAATGTACTACATGCATGTACAGCAAGCGAACTACAAAATTCAAGTTTTTTTTAAATCGTATTCCATTAGAAAAACTCATGATGATGTTTTCTATTTTAAAACAAGTTTTGAGTTTATAAAAGATGAGTCTATAATTTTGATTTTCTGAATTTTTTGTAAAAGATCTTCTTCATGGTTAATGAGATATAAAAAAAAAACGAACAATAATATTTCTACAACTCTTAGGAAAAAAGAATTAAAAATGTTTAACCGTTTCGGTTTATTGGCCTTTTACGCGTTTTCAAAGTGATTAACGTAGAACTTTACGAAAAAAATTTATTGTCCGTTTTTCTTTATATAACTTATAATATATCGTAACAATAATTTGACAAATGTACAACTAATATGTTAAAACATAAATAACTTATTATTATTACTTTAAAAAGTACAAGTCAATGGAAAACTCGACTTTCTTTCAATTTCGTTTTGTGTTAGAATCGATAGAGATATATATTTTCGTTTTGAAAAACCTTCAAATTTATGAAAGATTGGGGATTTATTTACTGATTTTGAGTTAAGGTCTTTTAAAGTTTTAAAACATGTTAAAAAGACAAAAAAAAATTTAACGAAAACTACCAATAATTTATTTACAACTCCATTTTTTATATGCAGATTTTCAAAATTCAAAGCGAGACCTATGCGGAAAAAGAAATAACAATTTTTGATCGTTTCGGTTTATTTTGACCTCGCGTGTTTTTAAAAGTTATAAGTGTAAAAATTTCAATTTATCGAGCAAATTTATAAAACAAAATCGATAAAAAAAAAAAGTTTATTTAAGAAAAACGTTCGTTTAACCCATATTTTACCAACGGTGCGGAAACGCACCACTACTTGTTACATTTTTTTATAAGCAATTAGTATTCCGAAAGTAAATATTTAGTAAGTTATAGTTGTTTTCCAAGGTACATTTAATAACCCCTTTAAGTTAGAACAAAATCTCTATTATTTGTATACCCAAAAAATTACATAATTATGATCAAAAAATCTTACATTTCGACGCTGCAACTTATTTTCTATATTTTTTACGAAAAAAATTTGTTTATTGCTATGGTTGCAATATAAGTTGATTATAATAAATAATCGATTTGAGTTTTTAAACATTCGTTATCTTTACAAATAGTTAAAAAATACCGGCAAGTGTGCTGGTGCGAAAACGCACCACTGGTAAAATAAATGAACAAATTGCAAGTCCTAACTTGTTCAATGTCCGTAGTTTACATTTTGTTTTTGGCACTCTTTAGTCGCATTCTGGACTTTTACGATGCAAGTAGGTTATTAGTTGTGTTATTAGTGAAGAATACTAGCGAAATGAACAAGTACCTTACCCAAAAAGAACTAGAATCTGCCTTAGAAGAAGTTGTTAGAGAGTTACAAAATGATAGACGTAAGTTACATTAGTATTATGTTTATTTTGTTATGACCAAGTTATTTATGAACAGATCAAATTGATGCGGTTTATATACCACCTGATGTTGACGAACTTACCGACGAAGAAAATATAGATGACGATTTGACAATTGTAAATGACCAAAATTGTGAAAATATCGATATTGCGGGAACTTTCGAACTACACGTAAACGACAGTGATGATTATGATGACTCAGACAATGAGACTTTAGCACAAAAGAAAAGAAAACTGAATAGCTGCCAAAAATCTTTCATAACAACACCGAACTGGAAGAAAGGTGATATTTTGTTGCAAAATCAACCAACAACCTGCGAAGACGGCAAAGTTGAAAAATAAGAAATCAGTTGGAAGGACAATCGCCATTGATTTATTCTTCTTATATTTTGATAAAGAAGTTGTGGACTCAATTGTAGCCTATACAACAAAGTATGCACAGGACAAGAATTGTCATGACTTTGATTTCAAACGAGTCGATTTGTTGAACTTTATTGGAATATTGTTGCTATCAGGCTATCATTCTCTACCACAAACGCAGCTATACTGGTCTACCGATGAAGATAAAGGTGTGGAGATTGTGAGAAAGACTATGAGTAGAAACAAATTTTACAACATAAAACGATATATACACTTATCAGATAACAGCAACCTGGATAAAAATGATAAATTTTCTAAACTTCGTCCGTTTTTGACCTGGTAAATAATAAATATCTACAATTTGGAGTTTTTCGTTCAGTCTGTCCATTGATGAACAGATGGTTCCATATTTCGGAAGACATTCGTGCAAAATGTATATAAAAGGAAAACCCGTAAGATTTGGTTTCAAGTTGTGGTGCATGTGTTCGTCAGATGGATATCTTTACAAATTTATACCGTATGCAGGAGCTAGTAAAGAAAAATATGAGATGGGTCTTGGGGTAAAGTAGTATTTGATTTATTATCAGTTGTCGAACAACCCAACAACCATCAGGTGTTTTTTGATAACTTTTTTTCATCGTATAAGTTATTTAGTGAAATTACTAACAAAGGATTTTTGCGACCGGTACTATACGGGAAAATAGAACACAGAACTGCCCTTTGACATCGACCAAGTCCATTTCAAAATTGGAAAGAGGGGCGTATATAATGCTTATGATGATAATGGTATTTCATTAGTGAGATGGAATGACAACTCTGTCGTGACTACAATTAGCAATCAATTCAATTCACAGCCAATTTCGGCAGTGAAAAGATATAATCGTAAAGAAAGAAGGAGATTAGTGTAGCACAACCCAACGTCATCAAATTGTACAATAGGCATATGGGAGGCGTTGATTTACATGACAATGGGGTAGCAAACTACAGAATAAAAGTAACAGGAAAAAAATGGTGGTGGCCGTTATTTACCAATACAATAGACAGTATAGTAATAAATTCATGGAAGTTGTATAATTTATCAAATAGTACCAAAATGTCACAATTAGATTTTAAGTCTTACGTAGCTGTCAGGCTCCTCAAACTAAAAGATAATAAACCAAAACCTTGTTCATCAAGTGTTCCTATCGAAATACGGTATGATAACGTTGGCCATGTGATAACTAAAGGTGCAGATAAAACTCGACGCAGATGTAAGGTTTGTCATAATCACACAATATTTTTGTGTAAAGATGTAATGTGCATCTGCACACTGATTGTTTCGAGGCATATCACCATAAGTATTTTTAATGCATTTTCCCAATGGTGCGAAAACGCACCAGCAGTTTTCTCAAAATCTGTAAAAATATTTTTTTTGATGACTGTTTCTTTGTTTTTAATGTACTAGTTAATAGCAATAAAGACGTTAAATCGATTTTTTCAATTTTGTATAGCCTTGGTAAAATATGGGTTAATGCGGATAACGCATGATGTTTAATCAAATTTATGTATTTTAAAAAAAAATTACAACAAATTTTACAGCCTCGGAAGACGTTTTCAATAAAAATATATCCAACAAATTCGTTTTAGCACTGCACAGTCTACAAACGTTATCCATATTTAATCGAAACAGGTCAATGGGCGCGACGCGAGAAACCAGACACGAACTCAGAAGGCGAATATGTCTACGTGATCGGAAGTATTCGTTAGAGGTCACATTGGTATCGTTTCCACAGGCGCGGTTTTGTTGTTCAGGATCAGAATAGAAGTTGGAAATCCGTTCGTCAACCTAGAACATGATAATATTATACACAATTCAAATCATTGCATACGTACAGTTGTATTTTAACTAAGTTTAAAAAAGGCAAATTATTAATAAACTCCGGATAAAATCTGAAACGAAGTAAAACAACCTTAGGTAAACGGGAAAACATATTATACCCTTAAATATCTATTTGAGCGATAAACGAAAATAAGCTCCGTCGATTATCACCCACTTGTATACGCCCTTCTATAAACCAACTGGTTCCTCTACACATTAGGCATACAGATTCATAAGGCATAATCTGAACCGTATGACACGATCAACCGATCTCAACTTTATGTTGAGATGTAGCCCTTTTATACTTCCTACATGGAAAGAACCTTCGTGTGCGTGACAGTTTCCTATACATGTCCTATACTTTGTCCTGGCAGTTAACGATGGTATTGTTATGTTAAACAACAGGGAGTTTTTGATCGTAAAACAAATACGCAAACTCTAAAATCACGCGAGTGCCTTCCGCGCATACGCATACGTCATGCATTACGAATGCGCAGAAGGGACTAAAGTGATTTTAGTCTTTACCATAATTGTTTTTTTTTCTAATTTTGACATGTAAAGTGACATTTTTCATAATCAAAGTAAGTGTTGAAACCATCTACTTTTCGTAACTAGTTACGAATTACGAACAGTAGAACTTCAGTTGGTATTTCTCAAACTATGTTTACTGTTTGAGGTTATATGGATAACATCCGCTTAGCTTTTTAAATTTATATACAGGGTGTCTCAAAATTGACGCCCGTCCTTTCAGAATATGAATCGGGGGCTAAAACGAATTAAAACGTAAGAATAAAAATTGCGTTATGTCCATGGTTACAGAGTTATTGACAAAAACAAAGATCTAACATTCAATGTTTACACTTTATTAAAATGAAGTCAGCTAAAACAAATGAGTAGCATAGAATGCTATGGTAATGTTAAATGTTAATTATTAGTTCTGTCAACTTTTGTCATAATAAGTATAAGTATAATTTCATACGGTTATTTGTTTTAAAAATGGAACGTCATTAATCCAATCGAGAATATGTTGATATGTTAAAAGTATTAGGTGCGCATAATGATAATGCCAGTGCTGCAGCTAGAGCATATACCGTAAAATTCCCAAATCGACGGCACCCTGATGCAAAAACTATACGACGGGTTGAACAAAGATTACTGGAAACAGGTAATTTAAATCCCAGATTAAATAAGGGAGGACGCCATTCTACGCTCAACGTCGTCCAAGAAGAGCAAATTCTTGATTTTGTTGAAGCGGAACCAAACACAAGTCTTCGAGTTACATCGAGAGAAACGCATTTCCAAAAAGATACCATTCATAGATTATTAAGAAGGAATGGCTTATATCCATTTAGGCCTCAAAAGTTCAAGTTTTACATGAAGGAGATAGGGAGCTTCGGATTAATTTTTGTAGATGGTTATTGGATAACGTACACAATGATCCACATTTTATAGAAAATGTTATGTTTACTGATGAGCGTACATTTACCCAGACAGGGATTATAAATACTCATAATTTGCACGAATGGAGAGATGAAAACCCTTATTTAATACGTAAAAGATGTCACCAAAGACGATGGTCAGTAAACATTTGGGCTGGATTATTAAATAATAATGTAATCGGCCCAAATATGTTACCTAACCGACTTAACTCAGCATCGTATTTTCATTTTTAAACGACAATTTACCACTGCCATTGCTCGTTCAAGTCCCATTAGCAACTAGATTGAATTGTTGGTTCCAACATGATAGTGCTCCTGCACATTATGGTAGACAAGTGAGAGCATTACTAAATCAAACATTCCCCGACTGTTGGATTGGAAGAGGTGGACCCGTACTATGGCCTCCTAGATCTCCAGATCTAAATTCATTAGATTTTTTCTTCTGGGGATTATTGAAAGAAAAGATTTACTTTGAACCTGTTGAGAGTGCGGAAGATGTAGTAGCTCGTATTCACGCTGCTGTGACATTTATAGACGAAAACATGCTACAGAGGGTTCGTGATTCAATAATAAATCGTGCAAATATTTGCATTGAAGTAGGAGGCGATTTGTTTGAACACCTTTTATAAATTAATTTCTTGTTTTGTAACAAATATTCGTTTTTAATAAAGTTTAAACATTGAATGTTAGATCTTTGTTTTTGTCAATAACTCTGTAACCATGGACATAACGCAATTTTTTTATTCTAACGTTTTAATTCGTTTTAGCCCCCGATTCATATTTTCTGAAAGGACGGGCGTCAATTTTGAGACACCCTGTACAATATATACAATGGGAATATGTTAATATGATATTGAATTAAGCAGGTTTACTCTGTTTTTGTCAAAATTAGAAAAATCTTGTATGTAACACGTACGAAACATGATTTTTTTTAACTCATGTGATATTGCGGACCTCGCTAACATTCGTTACAAAAATCATGCGTTTCGTCACTGATTACATAAATAGCTACTATGATATCCAAAAACTCCCTATTGTTCCAATAATGTCTAAATACTACAATGACCAGATATACATGTTATCATCAAACAGTAGTAGAGAGTTTTTGCATCTCTTAATTTTAACGGGTAGTATGTAGCCGCATCTCTTGTTTATTTTTAAAGAACAAATTAAGACTATTATTATTATTTTGACCACCATGGTTAAAGTTATTCTTATAGAGAGCATGCACTGAGAAAAATAATTTATACAAATGGATGTATAACAACATTGTTTATAAATTTCATATGATACCTACGTCAGAAGTATGTTGCTCTTGAGTTACTGATGAGACGTTTGTACTTTAGATTCTCTGTTAATATGTTACATCCATTATGGAATGGATAAATTCAAAATGTACAAATTTTGTATAAATATCTGTTATAATGACGTTACATCTGATTAATTGTATGTTTCATATATGCGATCTATAAAGTTCACTAGTGATGTCATTTTCGAAATACTGCTAACGTATCATTTATTGTGGAATGCACGTGCACTGCTACCATAATCTTTATTATTTGGATGTTGCATACGTACTCTAGATCTGGTAACTGAGAGGTGATGATTTTGCATTTTGCGATCTGCCGTTGCTGCGTACCCACCAACTCATTGCTAAACTTAATAAGCGTTATACTTGCGTCGTGATTTACCGATTACGTACCTTCGTTTTATTTAATGTGAAACTGTTTAAAAATTGTACCATTGGTTATTGTAATGGACGAAGAAACAAGACACCTACTTATCCAGTGGGGATGTAATGAATATTTAGATCTTTTCACAGGTAAGTAATTCATTATCTATTTATTGTTGTTTTGGCGGACGTAATATTAAAACAAAGCTTTTGACCCACTTATTTTGATAAAACCATTATAAAACTCGCATAGCGATATGCGTAGAAGTATTTCCTTTTTAAACAAGCAGCGATACTATGCTTGTGACTAATTTAAAAATACCATGCTAGCAACTTTAGCATACGTGATTTGATCACATAAACGTTGTTTCAGAACAATTGATTGATGTAAGAGCACTTCGATTGCTCTCTGAGAGTGATCTGCAACAACTTATTCCTCATATAGGGTCGAGGGCTAAGTTTAGATCACAATTAACGGTATGGAAGGAAGATGTCGAAAGGGCGCATTGCAACGATACAACTTCGGTAATTGTTTGTTTTTATTTTGTAAATGTTCAATTTTGATTAAAATATTTTTAAATTAAAAGTGAAATGGTGATCCATACTTGAAGTATTATTGATGAGGGTAATTAGGAATCCGGTGTAATTTCGTAAAGTCAAACACAACGGATGATATGATATATATTTTGGAACAATAATTCTTACAGAATAACTAACTATTTTCGACTCTTAAAATATTTTGGTAACCATCTTTTGTTCAAGTGATTGTTTAAATTATAATTTTTTTTAAAAGAACCACTAATTATCATTGTTTACTCATATTAGTAGTTCTTTTTTAACAATTTTTTTACTCTGTAATATCAAAATATACATCATTCATCCGTATTGGGTTTGACTTAATAGTAAATTTGTATTATAATATATTTTAACTGGTGAATAGGAAAACTATGCAATTTAGACAGTAATACTCTTATTTTACCATTTTAGACGTTAAATTCTTCCGATAATGTGATTGTCATTTCGGATTTAGAAGTAGATGCAGCATTTCGAAACTCTTACAATTGTACTACAATAGAAAACATTCCTGATAACATCCAGAATCAACATTTCGTTCTGCAAGGCGGTAATTCACAAAGTCTTATTAATAACACAGGACCTTCAACTTCTAGTAGCAACCCCGCCATAGGAGTAGCTGTTGACAAAAACTTTGTAAGCATTGATCGATTTTACTTCTCTTTTAAATAGAATAAAAGTCACTCAAAGCTTGGCGACGAAAATAAATAAAATTTCAATTTTAAATAGAAAATGACCAGACCAATGAAAAAGAACCACTAATTATCATTGTTTACTCATATTAGTAGTTCTTTTTAACAATTTTTAGTCTGTAATATCAAAATGTACATCATTCATCCGTATTGGGTTTGACTTAATAGTAAATTTGTATTGCCTCCATTTAAAAAAAAATCTCATTTTAGAATTTATTACTAAACATATTTCCATTTCAATAATTGTTTAATTATATTGTTTGTTTATTCAAAAGGTGTTGAATACATTACAAAATTCAGTGGAAGGACGATCACTTCTAACAACTGCCCATAGACAGGACCACCTTAGCGTAACGGAAAGAAAGGCTCTCGGCCGATTATTAATAAGACAAATACTTAATGACGATCCTAATCGTCGAATAACTAGTACAGATTTCATGCGAGTATCGTTGCAAATTGCGGAAATATTTTCAAAAGAAGGCGCATCTTTATTTTTTGCTCCTTCACTTGCCAAAACTAAATATCAGACTAAGAGAAATTTGTCAGGAATCCTTTATGAAGCTTATATTACTAGGAGGAGACAGTTAAGAAATTTAGGTACTATATCTTTTCTCCTCGTTCAAGATCGTCAACACCATCATCAGTACACTCTATGGAAGAACAGCAAATACAAGAACGTAAGTAATGTATACCTCAATGTCAATATGGAAAACAATCGGTAGTATCTGCAAAATTTATAAAACTTGTACAACTATAGCCAAGTAGAAATTATTAATCTAATACGATTCTACTGTGTTCCACTGATCGACATCGGTAGAAATACTGTATTCCTTCCCATGTTGGTCACATTTTGCTGTCGAAACGGGTTCAGTGGGCTTGGGGTGTTACAAATGATTAGTTATTATTAATGAACCAGTGTTCAGATAACACTCTGAGTAGGTCTTGGAATTTTGTTTGATTGCTAATTTTTAACAAAGTCGTTAGCTGATACGGAGTTTTAGGTTAGAATTCGAACAGTCATTTTTATATTTCATTAGTTTTTCTAAAATTGAGTAATAGTAATTATCCGATTTTTTTAGGTGTAAGATATTTTAATACGTTTAATTTAAACAAACCTTTTTTAGCTGGTCGAAGATTTTAACCATCTGTACCCCAATAAGGAGCACATCTTTTATAATAAGTTGGTACAAAAACGAGAAATAATAATTTCACATGCTGTAACCAAAGAACGCTTGTCAAGAGACAAAGACCAAAAACAACAAATTTCGCACGTGCTGTCTTATATCATACGTAAGTATTTACTTAATCAAAATTAATTTAAAAAAAATCAATTTTATGTACGTGTTTACTCTTTAATATTTTTTAGCTGAAGATCCAGATTCAAAAGTATTGTTGCAATACTACTTATACCTTTGGTTCTGGCAATACCACCTACGAGAAAATCAAGTGGAAAATACCTTGGAAGACGTCACGGTCTGAAATAAGAGATGGATTTATAACCGAAATAGCGTCAGAAACTGAATTAGGTGCTACCATTGAGGCAAGAAAAAATAAGCTTTCTCGATTAGGTAGGACATTCCAACCCTTAGTTTTGTATGCCAGAAATGCGTCTAATGATATTTCCCGGGTATTTCTTGTTATCGATAATACGAAGTATTCATTGAGTTCATTATTAGAAGGCGTTGATATTGCATTTAAATTATTTCATGCAACAGGCGCTCGTTACCCGGAAGAAGCTGAAGACATTTGGCTAGTAGTTCAACGAGCATTTTATGACATACAAACTAAGTATGATCGTTTAAACTCTGGAGTGAAATCGTTCTTAACTGATATAGACATTATCGTATAATAATGTATAGCTGCTACCATTGCATTCAACAATTTGATACTCCAGGAAGCTTATTAAACACATGCGTGAAAATTGTAGTTCTCGTGTGTCTATTGCTTCCTTGGAATATCGATGTGGAGAAAAAAACTGTTTTAGGCATTTCAGCTCTAGTATTTCATTTAAAAGGCATTTACTTAATATTCATTATGAAAATAAACCTACAACAGAATTAGTAACCCATTATTGTTCTAATAGTAATAACCGTACAGACATTCAAAATGAATCCACTTTAAAACGTCAAAATGATTCTTGTACGCAATTTTTGTTATTGTTATCGACATTGTACGCAGATCCTTTAATTCCGAAAAAAACTGTTCAGCTTGTTGTCGACGAAACAATTAAGATGCTCGAAAAATCAAAGTTATAATCGAAGAACACTTTTATTCTTTACTTTCCAAAGATTTAGTTCCACATAATGTTGGTGTTGCCATTAATCAGGCTTTGTCAAAGTACCACAATAGTTTCTCAGATTTCCGTTCACACTTCAAACGTATTCAATATTTTGAAAACTTGGGCACTTATATTTCGCCAGTAGAAGTAAGTATTGGTCAACGAATGGAGAACAAACGTTCAAAGAAAAGTAAAACGGACTGGTTTCAGTCCCTTGCACAATGCAGATTGTACCAATAAAAGAAGTTCTTGCTAATTTTTTGGAGTTAACGACATTTTGAAGCAATCTTTAGAACATATGAAAGAACTGCAGTGCTATAGAACTCCAATTACAAATATCATTCAAGGAGAAGTTTGGCAAAAATATTAGAAATAAATCGAGGAAATGAACTACATTTTCCTATAATCATATATTTCGATGATTTTGAAATAAATAATCCTCTCGGTAGCAGAGCAAGTATTCATAAATTAGGCGCAGTTTATTTGTCTTTACCATCTTTACCTCCACATTTAGTGTCTAAGTTAAGTAGCATTTTTGTATTAGCTCTTTTCCATGCTTCGGACAGAATAAAATTTGGAAACAGTTTAATATTTCAAAAAGTAATCGAACAACTGAATTTTTACATCATGAGGGAGTACTGGTTGACACTGATGTCTTCACTGGCATTATAAAATTTCATGTTGTTGCAGTTACAGGCGATAATTTAGGATTACACAGCATTTTAGGCTTTGTTGAAAGTTTTTCGGCTAATCACTGCTGCAGAATTTGCAATGCTGATAAGATCGCTCTTAAAAAAATGTATTTTGAAGATGATGCATTATTAAGGAATTTAAATAATTATAATGAACAACTGCTGTTAAATAATGTTTCACAAACTGGTATTAAAGAAAGGTGCGTTTTTTAAAGTTAGATGGCTTTGATTTGTTTGATAACGTAGCTGTAGACTTCCTTCACGACTTTTTAGAGGGTTGCTGTCGTTATGTAATGCAATTTGTGATTCAGTATTTAGTTGTCGAATCTAAATTAATACCCTACAACGTTTTAAAATCAAAAATGGTATCATTCAACTATGGTCCCGATTCTTCTTCAAAACCATCTAACGCGATTCGCCTTGAGGGTTCTACTTTAGTAATTAAATCTTCAGCATCGGAAATGTTAACACTCGTTAGATATTTTTCTGTTATTCTAGGATATTATGTGCCTTTAGGAAACGATGTTTGGGAGTTATACATTACATTACGCAAAATATTGGATAGATTATTAAACCATCGAGTTTATAACGATACAACAGAACAACTAAAATATTTAATTGCTGGATTAAACGAATCTTATTGTCAACTAGCAAAGACATCTCTAAAACCAAAATTTCATTTTCTCATACATTATCCGAAAATGCTCTTAAAATTCGGACCTCTTACACAAATATGGAGTATGCGTTTTGAGGCAAAACACAGAGTATCCAAAATCGCAGCAAGAGTGTCTTCAAATAAAATTAATATTTGTAAAACCATTGCTATAAAGAATCAGTTAATTTTGAACGATATTCTTTTGCCAATAATTATTCTACTACTTTGTGTTCTTTTGGTAAAAAGTTAATATTACAAAAACCTATCTACAACAATAAGGAATAAATTTCATTTATCATTAACAACTCAGACCTACAAAATTCGTTGGGTGGAAGTGAAAGGATTCAAATTTGAAAAAGATTCTGTTGCCACATTGGATTTGTGCTTAGATACTTTTCTACCCATTTTTGTACAAATTCGAGACATATATATTACTGACGAGGATGATGTCTTATTTATGTGCGAGACCTTTAAATCTTTAGAATTTGACTTGCACTACTATGCGTACCATGTCGAAAGAACAAATCAAATTTTGTGGGTTCGGTATATTGATTTAATCTCTCCTTCACCAAACACTTTGACAATCATGCCGGACTTTAAGATATACGTAACTGTAAGGCGACCTATAGATTAACTTTTGTTCGATTGACTTAGATTTATCATTTATTTCACTTTAAGCATTATGTTACTATGTACATTTCTTTGTTTTTATAAATTGTTTAGTAGGTAGAGGAAGTATATTGTTTTTCTTAACCGCATTGTAACCTTTCACCAAAACATTTAATGTGGTGTACATGTAATGTATGATACATACAAACTAAAAGTAAGTACATTATACGAAGTCAATGACGATACGAATATAAGGTAAGGATACACCATCGGTGTTACACGCGCTTTACGTACGAAAAACATATATTACATACATGCGTAATGAAGATAGGTACACAAAGAAAGGATACTACATCGGTAATACTTATGTATTTCATACGTAAAACGCATATTACATAGAGGCGTAATGGAGATGCGTACATAAAGTAAGGATACTACATCGGTAATACACATACATTGTATACGTAAAAACGTATATGACATACAGGCGTAATGAAGATACGTACATCAAGTATAGATACAACATCGGTAAGGCACGTGCATTAATACGTAAAACGATATTACATACAGGTGTTCTTAAGAAATATACGGGAAGTAAGTAAAATACATATTCAAAAACGTAAGTAATATCTATATATCCCACCCATTTGTCTAGAGTACGTATATTTCATACAATTATTCAATACATTACTTACGTCACATTATGTATGATCTTTACTTGTCTTTTAGATACTGTATGACGTCATTAGGTATACGTCATACACAATATACTTTCCAGTTTATATGTTTCATACAAAGCAAGTTAAGTTCGGTTCTATACAGAAAAATGATGTAATATCCTTAATATCGTATATTATTTCTCTCAGTGTGCTTTAAAAAAACCGTAAATCTTTATTTCATCGCGAAACAAGTTTTTATATCTCTTATTGAAAAGTGGTTAGCGTTATAGTCGCATCAAAATCAAACAATCGCATTCCCTTATTGCGGTGACATAAACGTCATCGCTTATTATAGTAACGTCAATGTCATCGTGAAATATTAATAGGCTAAGATGAATATCAGTATTTTGTTTGGGTATTAGGTATTAGGATCCAGTAGTGTTCTGGCGCATGCGCGTGGTGTAACTCACTTACGCATAAACTTGGGAACTGTAAAACAGATTCTCACGGTTACATACACATTACTGTCCTAATAGTATTTGGACTATCAACAAACCATAAACTGCGTGGGAGGGGTGCTTTGCCTGATCGGTCGCATTATTCTGTCTACTTTACAATCAGGATCTTAAGTTTGATTAAATTATTTTCCGGACATTACTGTCCTAAAGTATTTGTACTACCAACGAAGCATATACTATATTGCTCTGATCGGTCGCGTTATTTTGCCTACCATACCCTCAGAACCTTAATTCGACGAATTATTACTGTCAATTTTTTTTATTAAAACAAACATGCCTAAATATTCTGTATATTAATGTGACAATATGATTGACTACATAGCGTAACCCATTGTCACCTGGAATGGAAGAAACATTCAATTAACCTTTCAACATCTTTTCAACCCCCACCCGCCGGTACTTCATTCACTTATACTTTTGCCTAATTACAAAAAAATCCATTATTGTTCCTTCTTTGACATACCACATATTACTGTTTTTAATAAATTCAAATAAATACCAACCTTGTGGGTTCCTATACTATACTTCATGAAATATTTTGTACCTAATGGATATCCTTTTAAATCAGGGAAACCAGTTCATCTAAAATTATAGGATATTACATCTTATGTTATAATTAGGTACACAACTAGATCACACAAAAACCATACTATGGTATCATTAATGGGTTCTTGAATCATTGTATTACTTTCATGGAAACTGTAATGTTTATTTACATTCGCGTGAGGAAAATTAAATGTTTCAGGGTAGTTTGAACCGATAGTATAAAAAAATTCATTTAAAAAATAAATTTGTACCTTTTTAGATTTTTCAAATACACAATTATTACAATTTTTTTAATACAAATTGAAATAAAATAGACACTAAAAGCAAATATTTTCATTAAATTTACTTTACTTTTACAATTTCAACGTTTTCAATTAAAATTGTAAAATTTTAATGACCGGTAGTACTACAATAAACAACAAGAAATTTAATCAAACGGTAGAACTATATTTTATTTTTTCGCGTAGTAACAGAAATGTAGTAATACAAAATCGCGGGTAACCATAGAACACCCATAAAAGCTCACAACAAACACAAACTATTTGTGGAGCTCGCGTGCAGAACCCGATAAATCCACTTCTGGGCAATGTTGAGTTTTTAATGATTTTTTATACAATTTTTCTGAGTTCTATAAGAATCCGTGACACCTAGAGAGCAAAACCCGCTAAATGTCTCTTAAAAATATTGTTGAAGTTAAGGTTTTGGAGCAAAAAGCGATAAATCCAGTTTTGGGATCAAAAGTCGATAAAATCATTTTATCCACTTTTACGTATTTGTGAGACATCTGTTGTTAATATAGATGAAATAAGCCACAATTTTTCCTATAAAGGAACGATGGTGAAAACTAGGTACTTAATTAGAAAACTAACTTCAGGTTGGTAACCAAAATTTGGAGGGAAATCAACTTCAACCCGTGTATTTGCATAACCTTATTATAATATAGTGTGTTTTTCATCTATGACATTGTGTATGCGTATTGTGAATTAAACTTTGTTAATAACAATAGATTCTGAGACTAATACTGTTGTGAAAGATACCAATGAGGGATCACGGAAGAGGCATAAAAAATATCGAAGAGAGAACAGGCCAAAAAAGCCAGGTAATGTGTATCTTTTATAAAGAGGTAATGTCAAAAACGTTAAGTTATCATTTTTCTCTAGGTATGTTGACTGTGATCAACGGTTGGTTAAATTCAAGTGGGTTTGCACCCACAAAGGTCCCAGATATTATTGTTCAGAATTAACTTAACGGACATAAACATATTACGGGAATCTTTCTACGCAATAAATGATAAAATTAACCAAGACATTAAATTATGCCATTTTTTATCCGTACGAGCCCCGAAACGTAAGCGATCTGTTAAAGATAACTCAAGAAAACGGAAATTCTCGGTTACTTATTTTTTACCCAAACATACTACGACAAGTATGTCAGGCAATGTTATTAAAGACATTGAATATTAGCAAAGATCGAGTTAACCACGTGGCGAAGTTTTGTTACCAGGGTGACGTTCCCAAGGAACGTAGAGGCGGGGATCGAGTTTCACAAAAACACGAAGGGAAAAAGCAAAGTATTAAAATTTTTATAGAAATGCTACCAGCCAAAGAGAGTCATTACAACAGAATTAAATCCAAACGGCTATACTTAGACTGCACTTTAAATATGACAAAGTTATTTAGCCTTTACATCAACCAATGCGCAACGGAATTTAAACAGACTAAGTTCGATATGGTCAGAAACATATTCCTTAACGAATATAACATTGGGTTCAGTAGTCCTGCTGCGGACTGCTGTCTCAATGTACAAGACTAAAAACCTCAAGAAAATGGAAAAAACGAAGAAAATAAAAAAACTTACTCTAGAACTGAAAATGCACAAAAAAGTGCTGCGGCATTTTACGAGTTATTGCGAAAGTCGCCTCGAATTCAGTAACTTTCTGTTTCGACTTGCAACAGGTTCAGCCTTTGCCGCGGACCCCGATTAACGATGCGTTTTACTCCCACCAAGTTAGTTTATACATTTTCTGTTGCGTTGACTCTAAAGCCAAGGAACCAACGTTCTATACTTGGACTGAAGATCAGGCCGGAAGAGGATCTGAGGAAGTAGGCTCTGCGTTAGTGTGCCATTTGGATAGTATCTCCCTTGACGATATTTCAACCATTAGGTTATTCTGAGATGGCTGTGCAGGGGCAAAATCGAAATTAACACATAATTCATATTCTGTATTACTGGTTGAAATTTAAATCGCCCCCAGTGATTTAGAAATCTGCCTAACTTTTCCTGTTCGGGGACATTCTTTTTACCGGCAGACAGAGTCTTCGGCCGTGTTGAAAAAGAACTGAGGAAAATCCTACCCTAATCTCCAAAACAGAATATGAAGATATTTACAAAAACATGGGAGGGTTAAAATACTGAGTGATACTAATAAAGACGGTTGGCAACTTTATAATATCAAAAACTTGGAAAAAACTTAAAAAATCAATGGTATCTCAGATATGAAAGTTATCAGTTTGAGAAAAAGAAATGGAAAGGTTACGTTCTGTGGCTTTCAGCATTTTAGATTTCGGACTGGAGTAGAAAATTTTCCAAAATTATAAAACCAAAATCTAGGGATATCATCGTGGCGGATTTGGCCGAAAAACCTATTTCGCATAGGGGCATACCCACTAAGAAGAAAAAGTCATTAGCAAACCTTTTTTTTGGAAAAGCAATTTGTTGCTCAATGGAAAGAGGATGAGGACCTGGTGTGGTATAAAGAACTACTAAATACTGAAGGGAATGAGGAGGAAGAGGGGGATAATGGTGAAGCGTGGGACTGCCTTGCAGAAGAGCATTCCGTTAACTTTTTGTTAATTTTTTAAATAATAATGATTTTTGGTTTTGTTTATATGAGTATCATTTAGGTATCAGAAACCGATAAATTTCAACTTTTGCACCAAACAGCGATAAATCCAATTTTTCTTCTCTTCTTCTTTTGCAGTTAGGAATATGAAGTTTCGTATTTACACCTGGTGATCCTTTTCTTAAGACTCAAATGCATTCATATTTATACAGAAATCATAGCTGAACATTCAATTTTTCTCACAATATGTTTTTCTTGATTTCCCACAAACTTACGTTTTTGATTTCACGGCTTTTGCACGCGAGCTCCACATTTGTAATTTAATGAATTCTAAGTTTGCGTTAATTACAGATTATCGTAAATATTAATTTATTTAAAGTGCATCAATAAACTACAACAGTATTTTTAAATACTAAAATGTTGTATTATACACGGTGTCCAGAAAAATACGGACAAACAGGTAGAACGATTCTTTGTTCAATTCTGAGGCGATAATCTTAATCCAAAAAGTTATGCGATCCTTCCTTAAGGCGCACGAGACCATCAAACCTTAAGATGTACGGCTAAAATTTATCAAAATTCGTCAAATTTATCTATGTAAAATCATTGTGGTGAAATTTAGAAATGGAATTATCTCAAATACATCGATGTAACTAATCGATTAATCTTTGTTTAATTCTGTTGGGTGTCAAATTCAGTGGAATATTATTTAGTACTTCTTCTAAAACGTTAACGTACTCAATTCCATTTAGACGATTTGGAAGAAATATTGGTCCAACAACTCGGAGATTTAAAATCCCCAGCCAAACATTTACCGAAAATCTTCTCTGATGTCCACTTCCCTTACTGCCTTGGGATTTTCGTCCGCCCAAAAATGAAAATTATGGCTATTAAACGCCATCTCTCGTAAACAAGCATTCGTCGCTCCAGAGAATATGCAATAAAAGTTCGGCTCTTCTTGAATTCTTTGTAAAATAATGGTCTCGTGCGCCTTAAGGAAGGATCGCATAACTTTTTTGGATTAAGATTATCGCCTCAGAATTGAACAAAGAATCGTTCTACCTGGCGTTTGTCCGTATTTTTCTGGCCACCGTGTATATTGCGAAAGGTGGGTAATTATTATAAAACAATTTTTATTAAGATTAATAATGAAAGAATATTCTAGAAATGCCACGTAAAAGCAAGGGAAAATTGTCGTACAGGAAAGGTCGAAATTATCACCATAAAACGGTTGATGAAAACAACGATACTGTGAACGACGATTCAACAACAAGCCAATCCTCTACCCCAGGGCTTCTCAAACTGTGGGTCGCGATCTGATACTTTTCAATCATTAAATAAAATTTTAAAATTAGTATACACACTACGTACAAATATAAATACAAATAAAAATCATACAAAATACTATTGTAGTTTTATTATAACTATTTTTTGAAAAAGTGGCAATGCAAAACTGTTATGTAGGGCCTATAAATGAAAATATGGAAGTAGCATTTAAAATAATAAATACAACGCTCTCCTCGATTTTCAACTGAACGTTCGACATTGATGTCTGGCCGCCGGCGTCAGTGTTTGCAAGATAACTTAGTGATTATAAGTACCCAGACGCCGCGTCGCCTTACAGCTTACACATACAATACGGAAGCATAATCAAGCTAGGCTAGGCGAATCGGCATATTATTTTTATAAAAGAATAATAAAAAAAATTAAATGAAAGCTTCTTTTTCGGCGTCTTTGTGATACGGTGCCTTTGTGCGCTGCACACTTTGAACACGCCATGCGTCGGGGTTGATCTGATCGTAATTTGTTGTCATTGCACTGGTAAAGATTCGAGTGTAGTTATTTTTCTGTTTGTACTTCAGTTTGGACTCAGCTTTGTCTTCGTAGTGACATGTGTGTATTTACTGTGTAATTTTCAGTTGGTGTTTTAATTATTACGTTAAAGTTCAACTACATTTTGTTTAATTATTTATTATTATTTAACCATCATGGATAAATGGCTAATTAAAATTCCAACTAATAAGTCTGCCACGCCGTCACAACCAAGTTGCAGTGCTTCAAATCCGACTTCTAGCAAAACAAAAAAAGAAAATATGACGAATCATATTTGCAGTATGGCTTCACATGCTCTTCTCACAACAATGAAGAACAACCAGTGTGCTTAATTTGCAAAGAAGTTTTGGCTGCAGAAAGCATGAAACCGTCAAAACTGCAACGACATTTGAATACTAAACATGCAACGTTATCAAAAAGCCAATAGAATATTTTGAGCGTCTTTTGCAAACATCAAATAAAGAAAAGAACACTTTGGAGAAGTATGTTACTTTGAATGATAAATATCTATTGGCATCGTATGAAGTTTCGTATTTGATAGCAAAAACGAAAAAGCCTTTTACTATTGGAGAGCAACTTTTACTACCTGCAGCTATAAGAATGTCTGAAATTGTTCATGGAAAACAGTATGCTGCTGAAATTAGTAAAATTCCATTATCAAATGACACTGTGTCCAAAAGAATTTCAGACATTAGCAATGATCAATTTCAACAGCTTCTTATGAGGCTTAAAGACAGCTCAAAGTTTGCAATACAACTGGACGAGTCGACAGACATTTCAAAAATGGCACAGTTGTTACTTTTGTAAGATATATTTATGAGGGAAGCATTCATGAAGATATACTGTTTTGTCGTCCTCTGGAAGGTCATACTCGTGGAAAAGATATATATAAAAAGTAAATGAGTTTTTAAAAAGAAGGATTAAATTGGAAAAATTGTGTTGGTGTGTGCACGGACGGTGCTGCAGCAATGACCGGACAAGATCTTGGTTTTACAGCATTTGTTAAAGCTGGAAATGATCATATTACATTTACACATTGTATGATTCACCGAGAGGCACTTGTTGTTAAAAATTGCACCAGAATTAAACACTGTGTTTTTGATGCAGTCAAAATCATTAACTTTATTAAAAGTCGGGCACTTAATAGTCGATTGTTTAAAATTTGTGCATTGATATGGATTCGGATTATACAAGTTTATTGTTACATGCTGAAGTTAGGTGGCTATCAAGAGGTCGAAGTTTGAAACGATTATTAACTTTAAAAGATGAAGTTCTTATATTTCTAACAGAGCAAAATTCTAATTTGGCCGATTATTTTCAAGATAATTTATGGCTTCTCAAGCTATGCTATTTGGCAGATATTTTTGATAAAATCAATGATATGAATTTATCAATGCAGGGAGTCTGCGTTAATATGTTTATGTTAAAAATAAACTTGAGGCCTTTGTTAAAAAATTCTTATATGGAAGAACAGAGTGGAAAGTGGATCGCTCGAAATGTTTCCATTTACTGACGAGTATATAATTAGTAACAATATTTCAAAAAGATACTCCTATAACAAAATTATAGTTAATCATTTGAAGGATATGGAAGTTTACATGCATAGGTATTTTCCCAATGATATCGATACACAACAATGGATTTGCAATCCATTTTCAATTGAAATGGAAGAAATTAATTTTTTAAACTTAAAAGCACAAGAACAATTTGCCGAATTAACAAGTGATACTACCTTGCGACTTAGATTTTCTCAAGTGCCTGTGTATGAATTTTGGATAGAAATCAAATCAGAATATCCCCTACTATCGGAAATGGCAATGAACAAATTACTGCCATTTTGTACAACATATTTATGTGAATCAGCCTTTTCCACATTAACTTACATAAAATCAAAATACCGTTCAACTTTAATAAACGTTGAAAATTTATTACGATCTGCACTAACTCAAATTGAGCCTAGATTTAATTATTTGTGTAAAATAAACAATCACATCCGTCACATTAATATTGTTTGATGTTAATAATATGTTTTTATTAAAAAATTGTTACAAAAGTTTATTTTTTCTATTGAATATATAGATATAGTTTTATGTTTTCTTATAAAAAATTGAGACAAAAGTTTATTTTTTCTATTGAATAAATATATATATATATATATATATATATATATATATATATATATTAGCAACTTTGCCGACAGGTATGTAAAGCAGTTACATAGTCGATTCTTTAATAATTATAGCCAACCTAACAGTTGGCAAGTATAAAAATTTCGAATCGCCTGCAGTAAAGTACGCAAGAGGTTGTACAATAGCAAACAAACACTGAGAATCACCCGACAGCTGTTTCGTCCTTTTGGGACTCATCGGGAGTGAGAGAACTCAGTGTAAGTTCACTATTGTACAAACGCGCTGTCGACTATATGCCCTACTGAGGGATCACAATATTTAAATGATAAGTTGTCGACATCTAGTTCGACTCAGAAGCGTTCACGTACGAAAATGTTTCTCAGTGTTTGTTTGCTATTGTACAACCTCTTGCGTACTTTACTGCAGGCGATTCGAAATTTTTTATACTTGCCAACTGTTAGGTTGGCTATAATTATTAAAGAATCGACTATGTAACTGCTTTACATACCTGTCGGCAAAGTTGCTAACATTTTCGTACGTGAACGCTTTCACGAGTCGACACTAGATGTCGAAAAACTTATCATTTAAATATATATAGTTTTATAATCATTCTATTTATTGTGTTTTATTACGACCGATATCCCGTCAACGTTTCCAATTATATATATATGTGAAATGAATGGGTAGATATTCTTTAATCCTTATTTTATTTACATTGTAAAATAGTGCGATATTACATCTACATCTACGGTTAATATATATTTCATTATATGGAGGAGGGGTCGTTTAAAATTTCCTAAGCTTGAAGGGCGTCGCTATATAAAAAAGTTTAAGAAGCCCTGCTCTACCCAATCATCCACATTAAAAAGAAAATCGGCTCCGATCATTTCCTCGAGTAAAAAATCAAAATCGGTGGAATTCGTAAGTAATAATTTGCAATAATAATTTTTTCATTTTTTACATAACCGCAACAACAACAAAATAAAATTGTAAACATCTCTATTATTATTTTTTATATAAAAAATTACAAACAATCATGACGAGATAGTAGCGGATTCTTCTGCAAGAAGAAGCTACGAGAGCCTGTAACGACCATCGAACGTGTTGTAGTATTACGCACAAGTGCATTACGCACACGACGGTCAAAGACAAGAAGGAATTCCACGTCAAAACTTTACAGGAAATTTAGAGGTAATAAATGTATTTTGATAATTTAACATAATAGCATTTTATTATTAATAATTGAACGACGACATTTACAACGCGCGTTGCCCAAAATGCCGACGACTTAGTGCCGTTTCAGACGAACGTTTTTCTATCGCGCGATAACATTATCGCGCGGAATTATAATTACGCGACAAATTTTGAAACATTTTCACACGGGCGATTTTGTTTTGTTGTAACTGACGATCTAATGCAGTTGAACATTGTTGGTCGTGCAGAAAACATTATGGCGACTCTCAAGAGAAATCGCATTTTTGTATCATTTATGATCTACCGCCAAATAATTAAAAAGAAAAACGTATGTGGATTCACCCTCTACTCAGCACTCGTCCATCAGAAGGGGCATTTAACTTGCTGTTTGGACACTTACGCAAATATGAAAAAAATTTTACAATTATTTCCGAATGTCAGTAGCATCGTTTGATGAATTACTGCATACTGTGAGCAGCAGGTTGATGAGAATTGACACAAATATGAGACAATCTATATCTCCACCTGAAAAATTGTCTGTAACTATTCGGTAAGTACGTTTGTTCTAGTTTCCCTTATAGCACCCTACATATGGCTTTCTAGAAAACAATATATCAACTACCTATGTGAAAAATTTATTAGACACATTTAATCATGTACTACCTACAAAATTTATGATTTCATAAGTTAACATAATAATCACTGTTCAGCATATCCGTGATTTCACCGCTACAGCTAGTTCCACTACTTGATGGTCGTGTAGTATATGTAGATGACGAAGGTGAATGTGATGGCGGAGGAAATGTTGCGGGTGTATACTGACAATTCGATGGGAATTGATAGTATGCCATAGGAACAGTTGTTGGGGACGAATATGAACAAGAGGGATTGTGCATATGATAATGGCTCAGGCCTCCTCTTCTAATCATTTGTATTATCTTAATTACTTCCCTCTGAATTGTAGAACTTGGTCACCATCAAAGTTTCGCAGCCGGCAACAAAGATTTAAAGAAATCTTCGTGCTCATCTGAAGTTGTCTTCTCTGCATTTGTTTGAGCATCGAGATACTCCATAAATTTTTCCTCCACACTTTTTTTTTTCTTTTGTGCGTTGATTATCTTTCTTTGACTTGCTGAAGGGATCGAAGTCTGACTCATATTTTCTTCCCCGTCTCATTTACAGCAGTTTCGCTAATTGTCTCTTCACGTACTTCAGCATTTTCATCTGTTACTAATGGCACATTCTGTATAGAAGTTTCGGTGATCTTCGGCGTAGTGACTTTCGATAGAAAACTAAGCTGATCGGCATAAATATACAGTCTTCTTCTTTGAAGCACTACCGGTAGGTAACTTAGTACTTTTTCTAAATCTGACAAAAGCGTCCCGCAAGTTTTTCCATTTATTCACAATGGCTTTTTCTGAAGACAAAAATATATAAATACATACTCACTTGAAACAAATCTAAATAATGTACAATAAATTATTTGTAAACAGTATTATTGTGGCTCCACAATGAAACCATCTAACTATATATCATCTGTTATTTTAGATATTTGGCAAGTGGTTGTTCGTTCACGGACCTACATTACTCTTACAAATTAGGAATCTCTACTATAAGTGGCATAGTGCGAGAGACGTGTTCTACTATATGGGATGAACTAGTGGAAAAGTCGTTTCCAGTATTCACAAATGCAATCTGGCAAGAGATCGCTTGTCAATTCGAAAACAACGCTAATTTTCCTAACTGTATAGGGCGATTGACGGAAAACATATTCGTCTTATAAAACCTACTGGTTCCGGAAGTTTATATTACAATTACAAAACTTTTTTCCATAGTACTTTTGGCAGTGGCTGATTCAAATTATAAATTTATATATGTCGATGTTGGGTCTTACGGAAAAGATGGTGATTCAACGATATTTCAAAATTCAAAATTATGGGAATTAATCACAAGTGGGAACATAAATATCCCAGAAGCACGACCGTTACCTAAGAGAGAAGATCCACTTGTACCGTATGTGTTAGTTGGTGATGAAGTTGGACTGTCTGAACATGTTCTTCGTCCATATTCAGGAAAGAGATTGACCTATGAAAAGCGTATTTTTAACTACCGATTGTCCCGTGCACGAAGATACGTGGAATGCACCTTTGGCATTCTTTCAAACAAATGGCGCATATTTCACAGATCTCTAGACGTATCTGTTGAGTTAGCTATTGATATTACTAAAGCCTGCTGTATTCTTCACAATTACGTTCGGGAAAGGGATGGATTCTGCTTTGAAGATACTTTATCTATTAATGGACTAGAAGATGAACAAATCGCTAATGCTACCCGTGCAGGTAGAAGAATAAACAATATACGTGACACATTTGCCGAATATTTTACAACCGATGGTGCAGTGACCTGGCAAGATAATATGATATAGAGATAGTAATCGTAAATTACTTAATTAAATATATAAATACAACATTTTATTGTCAAATAATAATGTAAGTACTACTTACCAAATAAAGTTTGAGTTGCAGAAGATAGTTGCTCATACTCTGGATTCAGCAATTGACACACCTCCTTCCACGCATCTCTCTTCTTAAATTTATTTTTGTATAATTCTGAAGCCGTATCCCATAATACGGGACGTATCTGCACTTCACTGATCAATACCTCTACATCAATTTTGTGATCATTTCTTTGCACTTCTTCTTCGACCTCATCGTCACTTTCACTCTCAAAAATCTCGTCTTTGCATTACGTGCCATTTTTACATACTAAAATAAACGAAACGCAACAATCAAGCGAATAACTTTATCGTCTATGTGAATACCCTCATAAACCGTTGCAACCTGCATGTATCGAGCGATGCAACTATCGCGCGTTTTGTAGAAGCACCAGCGACTGACGCAAACATTACGCGCGGAAAATAAACGCGCGATGGCCGTGTGAAAGCTTACATTACAAACAATGTAACTCTACAGATCGCGTGATTATAATTCCGCGCGATAATGTTATCGCGCGATAAAAAACGTTCGTCTGAAACGGCACTTAGGCCGGCGACACATCAGCGGTTGCGGCAGCGGCAGCGGTTGCAACCGCGCGGTCGCGACCGCGGCTCTTTAAATTGTATGTATTCTTATGAAGGGGTGTCACACTAGCGGCCAACTAACCGCTACCGCAAATGCAACCGCAACATGCCGCGGTCAAGCCGCGGTTGGCGGTCGGCGGTTGAGAAGTCTAACTCATTGTTTCTTATGTGCGTGTTCATACTTGTTCGGTCAACCGCGCGGTTGCATCATCTTGTAGCAGCATTGCAGTTGCATTTTGGCTACAAACGGAGCAACATGGGTGATTTCGATACCGAAAAATTTATAATCTTAATCCAAGAAAAGCAAGGTATATGGAATGTGTCCAGTGAAGAGTACAAAAATCGTGATAAAAAAATTGATGCATGGAAAGAAATTCTAGAAGAACTGCATCCTGACTCTAATTTATGGACACCGGAGGAACGAAAGATAAAAGGTAAGACAATCTATAGTGTATTAAAATTAACCGAAACTTCAAGTAACTTCATAAGACTAAGATATATCTGATGGAACTAATTTATTAATTGAATTATCTCTGACAATAAAACAAAATACTTTAAATAATGGGAAAAAGAATGACATGGTGTTATCACAAGATCATTTTTATATCATTGCATCTTGCCAACTAACACTTCCTTCTGGAGATACAAAGTACTTAGTAAAAATGTCTCTAACATGTTGTCCTTCCGCTTGTTGTCCCCCGTTCCAAGTGTATCGGTGTCTTCTAAGTAACATGTCAGTGTATCTTCAAACTTGTATCCATCTCGGTTTCTAACAAAATTATGTAGAACGCACGCAGCTTTTGTAATTTGTACTGCAAAATCAGGTTGAACCAATATACTGCTGTGGAATACACGCCACTTGTTTGTTAAAATTCCAAAAGTGCATTCTACAAATCTTCTAGCTCTGGTTAATCTATAATTGAAAATTTTCTTTTTTATCCAAATTTCGTCTAGGATATGCCCTTAATAAATTCTCGTGTAAAGCAAATGCTTCATCTCCTACTATAACATAAGGATAAGGATAATCACCAAAATTCGGAAAAGGAGCAGGCCTAGGAATTGCTAGTTGATTTGAATAAAGTTTTTTTCCAAGACTACTATTTCGAAACACATTACAGTCAGATTCTCTTCCATAAGCTCCTACATCTATAACCGTAAAACAGTAGTTCGCATCAGCAATGGCCATAAGCACAATCGAAAAATATTTTTGTAATTAAAAATTCCGAGCCGCTGTGTTGAGGTGACGTTATTCGTATGTTTTCCATCAACCGCTCCAAGACAGTTGGGAAAATTGGCTCTTTGGTAAAATTCAGTTGCAATTTGCTTCCATTTTTCAACAGTTGGTTCAGGCATCTCTAGCGGTTGTAATACGGTCCATAACGCAATGCAGCTTTCCTTAATAATCGCTGCAATTGTACTTCTTCCCATTAGAAATGTGTACTGCAAGGCAGCAAATGTGCTCCTGTTGCGAAATACCTACAAAACATTAAAATACTTATTAATACTGTGTACAACGATAGCCGTTAACTAACATTTATTATTTGTTTTAGGTGCAGATCTCCAAAAAAAATGGAAAAATATTAAAGATCGCTTTATTAAAGATCACAGAATGTATTCAAAAAGCGGTTCAGGAGCATGTAAACGCAAAAAATATGTCTACTACGACATTTTACAATTTTTAGTAGCACAGACGGAGAGACGAAAGTAGGTTAACACTCTAATGTGATTTGAATACTACAATATTTTTTTAGTACGGAATCGAATGTTTCCCAGGAGGCAAGGAGTCCCGAACTCAATGAGGACGGCCAAGAGGAGGCAGAAGAGTTTCCGCAAAGTCTACAAGGTGCATCAAATACAAAGACCCACAGCTGCTAAGTCGCAGCAAAATAATTTTGAAAAGAAATTATTAGATATTTTAGAAAGTAGGCAACCCCCAATCGCGCACAATGATGAGAATGATGATGATCTCAACTTTTTTAAATCATTGTTGCCAACTCTAAAAACTTTGGATGAGCAGCAAAAAATGGAGTTTCGAGTGCAGATGATGCAATCACTGCAAAAAATAAAAAAATGGCCTTATCAGATTCCATCCCATTACCAGTTTCCACCATCTTTTCCACATCCATCAGAGTCCATATACTCGCCGCATCATCAATTTTATCAGCCACCTATAAGTTTTCCTTCCACATCTACATCATCCACGTACCCTTATCCCGCCCATCCAATAACGCCAACCCCATCTACTCACTTTAATGCCAATCCACCCTGTTCTTCTCGCTCATCTCAATCGATTTCACCTGCTTCTACTTCTCAGTTTTCAGAGTTGAGCGAAATTTTAGACCTATGATTTAATTGTGTACTGAGATTGAAACCCAAAAAATTTTGAAAAAATGTATTGTTATTAGTTACTTATATGCAATTTTGTGATAATTATTTTGTACTAAGATTAATATAATTACTTACCTTATGGTGACCGTTAATCTTTCTTCCACGGTAATGCAGTCTCTAAAAGCAGTATTTTGTCTTTGTAGATGAGGTCTCACCAAGGTGACTAATTCATCAAATGAGGAAATGCTCATTCTGTAGTAATTAAAAAATTGTTCGGGATATTTTCTCAAGTGGTGAAAAAGACAATGAAATTGTCCTTTTCTCATCCTCAACGTATTTAAGGGTGAACCCAATATCTCGATTTCCGTTTCTGCCTTTTTGAGAGCATAGATTATGCATACTGCTTCTTCTAAACTGAGATATTATGTGGACAACTCTGAACTGTTTCACACACTGTCCTTTAATAGAAATAATCTCAAGTACACAACCGCGCGGTAGGAACCGCACGTATCTGAACACGGTTTAAACTCAGCGCGGTTGTGACCGCGCGGTTGCAACCGCGGCCGCAACCGCGTGGTGTGTCGCCGGCCTTAGGTAAGTTTTTTTTTAATTATTGCAGACGAAATTGCCGTACTTCTTGAAGAAGTCGAATTACAATCGTCGTTACGTAATGACGACGAAGACGATATACAAGAATTGGCATTAGTCGAAGTCGCCGAGGTTGTTGAAAATGACGAGGATAGGCCTGGACAATTAGCAAGTTATTTAGCGGCTACAAATAAACAAAACATAATTACTCACAATTTGGGCGATTTTGACGGTATTTGCGAACATTGCGGTTCCAAATTTTTTGCTGTAGAAAAAAACAAACGCTAATAATTATACACATTGTTGCATGGACGGCAAAATAAATTTAGTTCCTTTACAACCTATACCGGAAATATTGCAAGGATTGCTTCAAGACTTGCATCCTTTATCGGGTATTTTATGAAGGATATCTTAAAATATAATAACGCCTTTCAATTTGCAAGTTGCGAAGCTACATTAAGAGACCTACCCGGAAATATAGGACCATTTACGTACGCTATACAGGGAAAAATGTATTCGCACATTGCCAATATAGCGATTAACAATTTAAACAACACAAAGTACGGTTCGGTCTATTTTACTGAAACGGACAAGGCAATTGTAAGACGGGTGGCAAATAATAGAACATTAAATTTCAACCTCATAGCAATTTTGGAATGGATTCTGTGTGAAAACAAACCTCTCGTACAAGGTCAGTGAAATTAAGCTAACTTTTAATTACGTTAACAATTTTAAAATTAAAAAAATCAATTTTGTTATTATTATTAAAATATTTCTGACAGAAAAAAGTTATATCGTTTTTCGGTATCACTTATTAAGAACATTGTTTACTATTTTTTTTAACTGTATAAATTTATTTTGTCAAATTTAATTTGCTACAATAAAATTCGAATACAAAAATTTTAAATAACAATAATTATTAACCCGGGGAGAACTTAGGCATAACTTTCCAGCCATAGAATTAGGAAACTTTAACACCGGACCGGATCTACTCAATTCATAATTTTGAGTATACTTTCAAGTTTTCTCACAAAAATTTTATACACATAATTCTACATTAGTTTTTTCGTCTAGAAACAAATAATGAAATACGTAGTGCTTTCCATTTTTCTAAATTACTTATTTTGTACAGCGGTTTTTTAAAGTTTTCGTAAAAGAAGTCCACATTTTACAACCAAAATTTTTATACACATCAATTCTACATAAATTTTTACATCCAGAAACGTAAAACTAAAATGTAGTACCTCCGATTTTTAAAGTTATTTGTTAATTTAGATAGCGCGACTACTTCGAAGTTACATTTACTTGCAGTTTTTTTTTTAATTTTTTGTAAAGAACTCCACCTTTTATCACAATAATTTTTATACACATCGATTCTACATTCATAAATGCAAAAACTAAAATGTAATCCCCCAAGATTTTTAAAATTATTGTTAATTTAGACACCGGGATAACTTCGAAGATACATTTTCTTTCTTGCAGTGTTTTTTAAAGTTTTTGTAAAAAGTTCACCTTTTATCACAATAATTTTAATACACATAGATTTAGCATTAATTTTTACATCGATAAATACAAAAACTAAAAATCTGGTGGACTACATTTTAGTTTCTGCGTTTATGTGTGTAAAAATTCATGTAGAATCGATCTGTATAAAAATTATGGTTATAAAAAGTAGACTTCTTTACGAAAACTTAAAAAAACTTGAAAATGTAACTTTTTTACATCTCGCGCTATATAAATTAACGAATAATTTAAAAAAATGGAAAGCACTGCGTATTTCATTATTCATTTCTAGACGAAAAAACTAATGTAGGATCTATGTGTATAAAATATTTTGCGAGAAAACTTGAAAGCTTGCGCAAAATTATGAATTGAGTAGATTCGGTCCGGTCTTAAGGTTTTCTAAATCTATGGGTGGAAAGTTATGGCTAACTTGATTAATTATTATTATTAACCGAAAAACGTAGTGATTATTACAAACTAAACCTTAATTATGTGTAACTTATACAGTATGATTTATTAAAAAGTGTAAATATTTTTTACACAGAAAAATCCTGATCTTAAAATACGATGATTTAAACCGGGTGCTTTTTATCAAAATCTAAAAATTTTTTTTGACTGTTACTTCATGACTATCAAATATTTTTTTATAATATTCGATAATCAGTTTAAGCATATGAAAATAAATTAAAATTTATTAAGATGTAGTATCTTTTCCATAAGAAAAGAGTGCGACATGGGGCAAACGTTTTTTTCTTTCCTACATTCTACGCCATTGACTGAATTGTCATTTCAGTAGAATTTCTCGATTCTCAATACTTTTTATAACATATTCTTTCTTCGTACCGATTAAGGCAAGATTTTGCGAAATATTTACTATTAAACATTAGGTTGTAAGATCGTATGTATTCAAATCTGAACGTATTATTCATAGTAGGATTTATTGTTTATATGATACAACAATTAATACAAAAAGAAAACATTACATTGTGTTATTTAATAGTTTAATAATAATTAAATAAATTATACATGAGAACTTTAACAATGCCAACGCAAAATCAATGTATAATGTAACCAAAAACAGTATCTCAGTACAGAACCATATTTTATTTAAGTGTTTTGGTTTGAATCTTCATATTTTAGGCATTTTTCTGTGTAAAATATTTACACTTATTAATGAATCACCCTGTATAGATTATCCGTATAATTTCGAATAAATTTATCTTAAGATACGTGCGGTGTTTTTGAATTAATACAAAAAAATTTAATTTATAATAAATTTTGAATAGATATTTTCAAAATTAAATTGCTCAATTCAATATTTATTTGCAAAAAAATCGATCAAAACATTTGTTACAACAAAATCGATTTTATTTAGGATACCAAACGCTAAGGGAAAAGTACGAAGAGGAAAGACGTATGGGTATCTATAGTCTCTCCGTATTTCTCCAAATTATACAATCGAAGAATTTATTAAGGAGTAAACACGATCTACCCGTAGTAAATGAAATTGCGGCTGTATTTTCGGATTTGCCATAGATTAGCCGTTTATGCTGTCGGAGAAAACAGAGGTTTAAGAACCATTTCTTTTTCGATGCGTGCGCGGATCCTTTCGACATTTCCAATTTTGTTTCCTAGAGGCGATCTAGGATGGGAAATAGGTTTAAGATACGAAAGAGGTCAACGAAACGTCACATTATGCGAATATTACGCATACCGTTGCGCTTACAGAAGGCAATTCGAAACGATAGTAAGCGGAGGCAAATTGCACCAACAGTATATCGTATCCGCTTACGTAAAGATCGAAGCCAACAATATCAATTTTATTTTGAAAATCAAAATAAATTTAGAGCGGAAGAATACATAGGCTTGGCAGATTATTTGCAAAACAGGGCGGACGCGAACGACGTACCTCTAGGTAAAATGGTAATTTTACCATCTTCATACTCGGGTAGTCCGAGAAATCAATTCCAACGGTTTCAAGATGCGATAGTGGTAGTCACGAAATACGGCAAACCCTCTTTATTTATAACGATGAGGTGTAATCCGAAACGGCCGGAAATTATTAACAATATTCCGAGAGGAGACGAACCGAATAACCACTCAATGTTGATAGACAGAGTTTTTAGAGCCAAATTAGAGCACATGATGGACGACATTTGGAAACATCATTTCTTCGGCGTACCTATCGGTTTCGTATATGTCATCGAGTTTCAAAAAGAGGTTTACCTCACGCGCATATTTTGGTCATTCTAAGAGACAAAGACATACTAATAGATTCTTATAGAATAGATCAATTAATATCGGCAGATATTCCCGACCCGAACGTCGAACCGGAATTATACGCGTTGGTAAAGGAACATATGGTACACGGTCCCTGCTGCGAATTTAACAAGCGTTCACCGTGTCTGGCGGACGACAAATGCAAAAAATTTCGAAACGCCTCGCGGACGAGACGGAAGTCCTAGAAAACGGTTCCGTTCTGTACAAGCGTACCAACAATCACAAATTTGAAATTAAAACGAAAGATTTGGAATTAAAATCTATAAATAGCCAATGGGTAAGCGCTTATTCGCCAAATTTAATGTTAAAATACGAATGCCACATAAACGTTGAAGCTTGCGCATCCGTAAAAAGCGTAAAAATGTGGCAGCAGTAGTATTGGGACACCACTAATCGGATTAACTTTTAATTAGGTTAATTAAATTAATCCGCGGTTTTAATCAGTTGATTAAATAACTGGGTCGCGATCTAATTTCGCGAATTAGGCCGGTCCTACATTAGAAGCGGAATTTCTCCAGACCAGACGGTCTGGGCGGGTCTGGTCTGGACTGGAGAAAACAAACGCACGCCGCGCCGTGTCCCCTCCTACACTGGCGCCAGTTATCGTTCCGAAAGGTCGGACCGAGTCGGGACTGGTCTGACAAGAACCAAACAGGTTTGTTTTCCTCCAGACCAGACCAGTTGAACGGAAGCTTTTGTGAGTGAAACATCGCACGTTTGGCTTTGTTTTTGTTTTATTAATTTGTTTAAAATGGTAGACAAAGGTTTATTGATTGAGTTAGTGCGTGAGCGAGTAGCGCTGTGGGATCAGAGAGAAAAGCAGTACCACAACCGACATTTTCGGGAAGCTGTGGGAGGAAATTGGAAAATTGATGAAAATAAATGGTAAGTACAAATGTATTAATTATAAATTGACTTCAATAACATTGAAAGGGAAATTCTTTGACATGTTGTAAAATATAGCATGATGGTCAAGTTATATGTAATAGCGAAATTCGTCTTGTTGCACTGGGGCAGTGCAATTTTGTAAAAATGTGATTGGCTGATTTGAAAAATTATGACAGTAAAACTACCACTGGTGTTTACTGTTTACACAATTTCATCCTGCCATTGGACACTTCCAGAGCCATTGAAGTAGTCTTGGAAGAAACTTCTTACCTCGTTTGCAGCGGTGGAGGATCTGTTGAATCGTCGTCCGCAGCCTACATCTGGCCTCTGATGTCGTTGTTCATATTCCTCTAGGGCAGCCATGTCAAACTCAAAGTCACTGGTGGGCCAAAAGCATGAAGACCATAGACTAGGTGGGCCGCAAAACCTAATCTTAAAGAAGACAAACTACTGAAAATCTTAACGAAAAAAAGTACTATTATTTTAGAAGTATATTTATTAAATTTCCAATAAAAGGACATTACAAAAACTTACAAACATTAACTTCTTTTGCCAGATATTTGACATCTTTTGTCTTTAATTAAGTTGTCTATTTGTGGCGTGAATTTATCGGCGGAAATAACTTTTAAAACTGCGTCCAAGTGTGCGTCCGTCAATCGCGATCTTGCGGGAGACTTGTTTCCTTTCATCAAAGAAAATAATTGTTCACACTTATAGGTACTTCCAAACATTGACAGGATTTTACAGGCAAGTTTTCTCATTTCTTGGTATTGAAAAGGCAAGTACTTATAAAATTCGAATGTACCAACACTATCAAATTTTTCTTTTAAATGGGTTTGACACTGAATCTCAATCACTTCCATCTGCAAGTGAGGGGGAACTTTATCAATATCGATAGTGAAAAGACCAGTAAATAAAGAAAAATTGTTTTCTTGGGACTTAAAATCCTGAAAACGCTTTTCAAATTCTGACAGAAGGCTTCCCATTTTCTCTGTATACATTTTGTATGATATTGGGCCACTTGTACTTTCCTGATACGCCTTGCAAGTCGGAAAATGTGACAGATTATCCACCGCTAACTGGTTTTTCCACAGCATCATCTTACACTTGAAAGCTTTAACATGATCATGCATATCTGTTATAACTTGACGTGGTCCTTGCAATTTCGTATTTAAGTCCGACAAGTGTTTTGTGATGTCTACCATAAATGAAAGATCTTGTAAAAAGGTACGTCGGATAATAAGCTGACATCTTGTTCTTTCACTTCCATGAAAAGGCGTATTTCTTCTTTGAGTTTCCAAAACCGATCGAGAACCATAGAACACGAAAGCCATCGCACTTCTGCATAATAAGGTAAACCAGTGTACTCACTTTCTAAATCACGTAAAAACGCACAAAACTGTCGCTGATTCAAGCCACGTGACCTTATGAAGTTTATCATTTTTTCACTGACTTTAAAACGCTTTCCAACTTGATCACTTTTGAGCATAAAACTTCTTGGTGGATTATGCAATGAACATGATGAAAATCTGGTTTGTCACTGCCCGTTTCTCTGATATTTGTTTGTAATATTTTAATGAAGCCATTATTTACTCCAGTCATTGAAGGAGCTCCATCTGTTGCAACGGAATACAGTTTTGACAAATCTAAATTGTACTTTTGCAGAAGTCCATAAACAGCATTGAAAATATCCTCCCCAGTTGTTGTATCATGCAATGGTACTAATTCCATCAATTCTTCATAAACGTTGATATCTCTATCAACAGCACGAAGAAAAACAGCGAGTTGCGCCACACCACACACATCTGTACTTTCGTCACAGGCAATAGAAAATGCAATGAAAGAGTCTGATTTTGTTTTTATCTGTTCGCTTATATTGGCAGCCAACTCGGTAACTCTTTCAGCGACAGTATTCCGGGACAAGGATATATTTTGAAAAGCCTTCACGCTCCCGGGACTTACAATTTCCGCGGCCTTTACAAGGCACTCTTTATAAATTCACCTTCAACAAATGGTTTTGAGTGTTTTGCGATCAACTCCGACAGTACGTAGCTCGCTTGAACGGCAGATTCATTTTCTTGCTTTGGACGTGTAAACATAAGCTGTTGATCTTTTAACCGTGATTTTAACTCTTTTAACTTTTCGTTTCTAATCATGCCTGTATACTTGTCAAACTTAGTTTTATGACTATCATAGTGACGTTTTATATTATATAATTTTGGGACACCGACTGTACTGTTACAAATCAAGCAAATAATTTTGTCTTTCACTTCACAGCAAAAAACTCTAATTCCCACTTTTCTTGAAAGATACGATGCTCATCTCCAAGTTTCCTCTTACTTCCACTTGGTTTTGAAACAGACATGTTAAAAACTTTACCCGAAATAAATAACAATAAGTACTGTTACGTGTTGTAACAATAAGTACGCAACTAAACTCGCAATTCTATCGCAACTGACTCATAACTGACTGAACAACTGAACTGAATCGAGCGGTATTGGCTTATATACGGATTGTGATTTCTCGACAGTTCTTTCCAGAATGTTCAGGTAGCGTCATCTGTGTTCTCGCGCGATAGAACTTTCCGGAACAAGCCAGGCCTTTAGGTTGAGCGCGCATCTTAGTTCATCATCACAGTACTTTATTTTCGGTTTTTAACAGGCTCGCGGGCCGCATTACATGGCTGTTTTCAAAATTGATTCGGGGCCGCAGGAAAATGCTCAGTGGGCCGCATGTTTGACATGGCTGCTCTAGGGCTTGTTCAAGAAGTCCTTGATTGAGCGTTATGTTCTCTTTGTCAATTATGATGTTATGCAGAAGACACATGCATTTAATGATTTTCTCAGCTTTGTTTACATCTGTTTCGATAGGTTTGTAGAGCACTCTCCATTTCGCAGTTAAAATTCCAAATGCACATTCAATGCACCTTCTGCACCTTGACAATCGATAGTTAAAAATTCGCTGTGATTTGGTCAAGTTTCGTTGACTGAATGGTTTCATCAAATACGTCTTTAGAGGATATGCATCGTCGCCAACAACAACAAATGGAATCAATGTGCCACTTGTATCAATTGGTGAGGGGGCAGGCAGCGTTTCAGAAAAGTTTTCCAAAAAGGTTGAGATTGGAGAGGCTTCAAACACACCCCCATCACTTTGCTTTCCGTAAGCCCCGACGTCAATAAATACGAACTTACATCGAGCGTCTGCTACGGCTTGAAGGTTAATTGAGAAAAACTGTTTGTAGTTGAAAAACATCGTACCACTTTTTTCGAGGAGCTTTTATTCTGACATGTTTGCCATCTATACAGCCGACACAGTTAGGAAAGTTCCATCTGTCCTTGAAATCTGCGGCAATTTTAACAAATCCTTGTTGGTTTGGTACTGGTAAATGTTCTGGAGCGAGCTGTTTCCAAATTGCATTAGCTGTTTCCTCCACGATTTTTCCCACAGTGTAGTTGTTCATGCGAAAGGTTTCACTCAAGGCTTCAAAGGAGAGGCCGGTTGATAGATATCTGTAAAAAATTAATTACTTATTTAGATTATTAAACATGTAAAAACGAAGCACGAGTATTCAGCTACAGTATTCGAATAGGTATTTATATAAACTATCAGTTTGTTTTAATTTTTAGGAGACGAAGCCCGTAAGCAATGGGAGTTGCTCGAGACATGTTCCGGAAAAAGACGAAGGAAACAAAAGGTGCATCGGGAGCATCAGCAAAACCGAAATGGATGTATTTCGATGCATTGAGTTTCTTGATTCCAATGATGAGACCTAGAAGTACTACAGGGAATCTCCCCGTATCGGAGCCATCCATGTCACAAGTATTGGAGGAACATGAGGACGAAGCTTCAAACGAGAACGACTTCGCACAACACGAAGAAGATATTGCAGATATTGATGACTTAGAGGAAGAAAATGTCAGCCAACGAACAAACACTCCAATCAGCACTCCAGTAGGACCTAAGCATCAACAAAAACACCAAAAAGGAAGCAACCCCATCACTCCAAAACGAGGCTTTACATTTGGAAAGACGCAAGATTCAATTAATGGAGGCACGGTTTGCATTCCCTCAAACAAACCCAGCGGAAGATGAGGATCTGTCGTTTTTTAAAAGTTTGTTGCCGTCAATACAAAAACTTCCAGATATTCGCAGGATGAAGCTAAGATCCAAAATACTGAACTGTGTGATTACAGAACTTGAAGCACATGAACGGAATACGTCATGGCCATCAACTGCTGCTTCCCTGCCTCCACTGTGCCCTCGGGATCAGGACACTACTCTCATCCATATGCTTCATCTTCTGAGAATTCAAGCTCCATTCCTTCACCGTATCCCAACCAACACTCCGGCCAAGCAGAACAAATTTTCACGGATTTATACTGAATTGAAATTTTACGTTATAATAGACTACTTTTACTTTTGTAGTGAACATTGTAAAATAATTCATTAATAAAAACATTACAACTTATTTCATTTCAAAATTTCTGTTACTTAAAGTTTTAAACATTTGAGTTTTATGATAACTGCTACTTTGGAAATAAATTCTAAACAATGTAAATTTTAAAATATAAAATTTTCTTTATTTGTATATGAAAAATCAGTTAGGCCTAGCGAGGTTTTTTTTAGTATGTTAGAAAAACCCTAAATATTCTCTAAGTTATACATTGAAAGTACTTACCTTAGTAAGATTGTCAGTTTTTCTGATGGCTCTATACAGGTCCTGAAGTTGCTCCACTTCCGTAGATCTTCATCTATTTCAGACAAGATGAAGACAAATGTCTCGACGGTCATCCGATGGTACTTTTTGAACTTGTCCGGGTGTTTGCGCATGGGAATGCAAGTCGTATAATATTCACTTTGACGGTGGTCTATATTAAACTCATGGACCCATTTTCTTTTACGTCCACTTAACAATAAGTTCCTGTCCAATAGCATAAAATCAAAAAGTTCGTCGTCCATTTTTTAACTTGTCATACATATTAATTACAAAATAAAAAAATAAAAACTATAGGCGTATATTAATTAGAAGCTAAAAAACTGGCACTTTCCACAATATACACAAACACCTTTCCTCGTTCAGAAGTGGCTCTTGACTGGTTCGTCTGCTCCGTTGAAAACTAGCTGCAGTGTAGGAGTACCGAGTCTAGACTGGTCTGGTCTGGTCTGGTCTGGCCATCTGGCCAGACAACTCCGCTCCAATGTAGGACTAAGGGTGCTTTATTCAGTAAATAAATAGCACTTACCGTGTGTGTTGTGTTTCTGAGCTAGAGTGAATTACGGACCGTGAGTCCGCACGTTAACGAAGTTTGAACAAAATTTAGGTACGTTATACAAATTGAAATACTTCTATTTTACCTGATATGATGCAATATTGTTTACATTTGTTGTTAAAGGTTGATGTATTTTTGTTTACAAGTGAATCATGTAATACATTCACTATGATGAACAATTTTTTTGTTTTCATGAAATTCTGAATTGGTTACTTCTTTCATCGCCTACATATTGCTAATTTTTTATAAGTAATAAAATAATTCAATACTTAACGTAAATATTGTTTTTCTTCTGGCAGCGGCGGTAATGTATATAATACTTGGTTTAGTAAGTTTTGTTTGTAGAAATGATTAGAACTTATGAAGAAGAACAAGAATATCTACAAAAGCTTTATGATGAGTTTTTTACTAACGATGAATTACCTGTGGAGCCAGACGACGACGACATAAGCTTAGAGGAAGATTTTGAGGAAAAGCAAGACCATGATACCGATATGGAAGATGATATTGAAGATTTCCAAGAAAATCTAGAAGTTCTATGTGTTCCCCCAAAGTGAACCTTACTTTATCGGAAGAGATGGGAAAACTAAATGGAGGAAGCATTTAGGAAATCAACGTATACGAACTAGTGCCGAAAATATTATAAAAGTGAAGGTATCTTGCGTGAAAGGAAGTGCTCGAGAAACGAAAACAGCATCAGAGTTATTCGATTGTTTTTTCACTTTAGAAATGTTGCAAAAAGTTGTAGATTACACAAATATATATATAGAAATGTGTTCTTATGGTGCAAATAATAGAACTGCAAAACATGTTGATGTTTTAGAACTTAGAGCACTATTCGGTCTGTTGTACATAGCTGGAGTAAACAAAAATAATCATAGGAATGCAGCAGACCTCTTTAGGACAAACGGTACATCACCAGAAGTTTTTAGATTGACAGTAGAACGCGGGCACCTCAACATTGAGATAATGAGGTTGAATGACGTCATCTGTGACCTCGCCTTGTACGTGTATGAGGTGATTTTTTGAAGGACGTCATCTGTGACCTCGCCGTTAACGTGTACTAGGTCTTTTGAAATTTTTTGCCGACGTCAATGCCGGCAGGGATTTTTGGGGAAATTTTAATTAACGCCACTTTGGCATAATGACGTACGTCTTACCTTGAAATAAAATAGTGCAATAAAGATAAAAAATATATATTTGTCTCTCTCATTTACATACATATTACATTCAATACTACAATACATGAAAATATTAAGCAAACGTTGGATCACATGGACATCTTCTTCTTCATCTGCTCGCGATGGAGATGTGGTACTGCTGCATCCTTCTTCAACGCACATATTTCCCAACGGTCTTCATCTTCTGTAAATCGAAAAAGAAATTAAAATAAACACTAAATGTAATAAATTGAATGGAAATTTTTAAATATTTAATAATGAATCATAAAAAATCATAACTTAGCGCTGTAAAATATAAAAAAACACAACGTAAAACAATATGGCGGAATTAAAACTTATCTAATGAAATGAATTGATTAATAATTAAGTTGCGACATCTAGTGCCGCCTCATACTATCATTCGAAATGTAAAATAAAATGATTAAGATTGTTGTTTATTAAAGAAGTAATCTTACAATCCAAAAATTAATGTTATAAAACTAAAAAAATTTTAAATAAAAATATTGAGACGTATGTTAAATAATTAATCACGATATAAAAATTAGCGCTGTAACACTAAAAATGTTCAAATTCAAACAACAAAAGTGGTGGAATTATAAGAAAGAAATTTGTAAAGTGTAAATTATAAAATAAAGTAAATAAAAAAAACTACAAGTTCTTGGTTGATAAAATGAATTTTGAAACTGATTAAGAAAAATTAGATGTTGAATACGATAATGTGTTTGAACAAAATCAAAATTACAACATCATGCAAAGGTAATATTAAAATCAAAAATTAACGACACGCAAAATAAAAAATAATCAACGCCAAACAAGCAGAATTAAAAGGAATTACTACATCATGCATTACAAAATAACGTTTATAACACGGTTAATAAATCAAAAATAATTAAAACGTACTTACCCCTACATACACAAGATCTGACACTACCGGTGGTCGAAAATAAACTGAAATATAATAATTAGAAATCGTAATTAGCCCTAATCACGTCACGCGGTATTTTCCTTCGCTGTGCGAATGACGTGTACCTGCATACCGAAACGATTAAATAAATTTTCTATTGTCATATTGTTAAACGAATCTTAAAAATAATTCTAAATAGATAAAACTTTGAGAAAATTGGAATACGTTAGCAATCTATAAGAATAATGTGCAAACGAAAAACTGTAAACATTTCTGCCGTGGTAAATTAAACGAATTTTAATAATTGTACAACTGCAATCTTTTTCAACATCACTCTGTAGCTCTAAACTAAACCAACAGTAAATTGGATGAACCATATAGATGAATAATAGATAAAACAAAAACTTATTAACAAAATTAAAAATTAAAAAGTTATTTAAAAAATAAAGGAATAGTTTTTCAAAAACAAAAATGTTAAAAATGCACTTTTCAACTATTAGAAATTTGTCGATGGCCATTAATCCACAAGGACTATTAATGTTTCGCTGGTGAAATTTTAACGACACTAATGAATAATTGACATTCCTCTGCTTTCAAAAATGCATAGTTTCTAGTGAATCATTGCAAATATTTAAAAATAATGTAAAATTTTAAGAAAAAACGTAAAAGATTTCATTCAGAATTTTGTTTAAAGAAAACAATAAAGTACATTCGACAAACGAACCATCAACAACAAATGCGTGACATAAGAATTAAACATGTTCTAAAAATGATTTCGCGTTTCCGTTTACAAAATCGGAAAAACTAAACGTAAAATGTAAAAAGTTACTCAAACAAACTAAAACTGATGTAAAAATATGAAACAGGGTACAGCAATATTTTCAATTTAAACATCTAAAGTCTTCTTAAGAAAAACAAATTATAGATTTTATGCACTGATTGAAATATAGTTTTGGAATAACAAATTGTTAGCCTTTATTGAAAATATAGCGGGAATAAACAAATTAATTCCTTATTTCTTAAATTGTTATTCAAGTAAAACATAAACCTTTAAACAAAATGATGTTAAAAACCAATAGTTACACCTAACAACGGCTTTTACTGCTTGACAAATACATTCGAATTTACAAATTCTTTTGTTGTTTAATACATACTTACAAATTTAATAATTTTTAGGGTATAGAACGTTAATGATCATTGATCTTAAGTAGGAAAACTACAGATTTTCATCTGAATTTCAAAATTTCTTATATTTTACGCCACAACTAAAAAAAAACTAGAATTAAATTTAACTAGAATTACTCAAAATATGCGTTAATTAGAATGCATCGATAAAATACCCAAATTACGTGACGTCACAAACTTAATTATCCAAATGCACCGATTCGCGTATAAAAGTAAGAATCGGAAGCAATAATAACCATTACCGTTACATCGTTGACAACAACATTAAATATGTCGGTCTCCACAATTCTAAATCTCTACGCGTGCGGGATTTTCGGTGACGACGAGTTAGTGGAGATATACAATGATCTCTGCGAACGTCTAGTGCTTCACGGGGATGTGGTGGATCCTGAAGACGAAAAGATTTTTGATAAGTTTATCACCCATGTCTCCAAAATCAAGGTACGTCTTTTTACATTTTATTTTACATTGCAACTACGTTTCTACACATGTTTGTTACAGTTTGGTGCTACCTCTACGCCGACAACTTTTGACGCAGCTCCATCGACTTCGGGTCCCTCAACTTCGAATGTAAGTTTTTTTAATTTGATTTAATAATGTGATTTAATAAGTTATTGTTACAGTTTGTCGGAGGAGCAATTAAACCCCGTGGGGTTTCGAACATTTCACCCTCATTGGCGAGGGTGAAAAGAAATCAAAAAATTTAATGCAGTGGGTAAAACCCTTATTTTTAAATTTAAGGATGGCGTGGATACCGGAATTAACCCGATTACGTGGTTAGAGGTAATTTATTCTTATTCAGTTTAATTTTTCATATTTGTTAACATTTCCGATATTTTTTCAGCAAGCGTTCAACGAAGTGCTGCAGCACATCCTGGCTGATGCCCGTCCGTCGGACCGCGTAGGTCTTGTGTTGCGGAACGACAACTTCGCCGAAAAACCGGTAGGGATCTCGTTCAGGCGTAGGGATCAGCTGGATGCCAAGGTGATCCTGGCGACGCTTGAAAAGATCTTGCAAAGCAACGCCAATTTTTTCGCCGCTGATGCCCTACGTCTGCACGTGGACCGAGTCTCTCTACCTACCGGAACGGGCCGAGATCGAATGACGGGCGTCAGCTATGAGGAGTACTGCCATAGGAAAACCGGTATCCTCGTCATTCAAAACAATGACAATTTGTGTTTGGCGCGAGCCTTGGTGGCGGCGACAGCGTGGTCTGCAGGAAACGTCAACTGCGACAGCCTGCTTCAACGAGGCTCCCCACTGATGTTGGAAAAAGCGAGGGAATTATGCCAAGCTGCAGGAGTCGACCTCGCCAACGGCGGCGACCGTAGCCATATACAGCAATTCCAAGAGCACCTAGTAAGATACACAATTGTTGTTTATAACCACCGGTTAGGGAAAACTGTGTATTACGAGGGTCCCCGTAGCGCAGATAGGGTGGTTTTAAACTTGATTATGGAAGAAGGTCATTATAACGTAATTACTAATTTATGCTCTGCATTCAGTACCACGTATTTTTGCGAAATGTGTCGAACGCGTATGAGTAATAAAACTGATCATAAGGGGTGTAAATACATTTGTCCGGCTTGTCATAGTTCTCCCCGTGCAATAAGAATGTCGATGCTATATTGTGCAATTCGTGTAATCGCGATTTTCGAGGGCCAGCATGCTTCGCTGAGCATCAAAAAAATTTGTGCAAGGTTTTCAACCGGTGTAAGTCGTGTCATAATAGTGTTTGGGTGGGAAAAGCTGTACACAAATGCGGATACCGGTATTGCACTCACTGTAAAAGTGAAAAACCGGTCCGTCATTTATGTTTCATGGCTCAAAATCCACCAAAAAAGCAAAAAGTTGATAAAAATTTTGTTTTCGTTTTTTACGATTTTGAATGTCGGCAGGACACTTCCATTGATGGTGCACCGAATATGTTTTTGCATATCCCCACCTTGTGTGTGGCACAGCAAGTGTGTAAGTCCTGCATTAATGTCGAAGACATTGATCAGAATTGCATAATCTGTGGAAAACGTGAGCACATCTTTAAGGAAAACCCTGTCGACGATTTTCTAAATTACGTTTCGGTACTTAGAAAAAAATGTAAAGGGGAAATAGTGGCATTGGCACATAACATGAAGGGATACGACGGTACTTTTATTTTAAAATCTTTATTTAAAAACGTTAACGGGTGGAACCCTAAAATTATTACAACAGGGACTAAATTAATGTCAATCAATTGCGACGGGAACATTAAATTTATCGATTCCATCAATTATATGCCAATGCCGCTATCAAAGTTACCAAAACTTTCAACTTTTCAGGCTCGAAAGGGTACTTTCCCATTTTTTCAACACTTTGGCAAATCAAAATTATGTAGGCCCATTACCACCCACTCAATATTATGGCTGCGAGGAAATGTCAACTTCTGTTAGAAGTGATTTCATGAAGTGGTACGAGAACCAGGCAAGTCTTAACGTTATTTTTGATTTTCAACTTGAAATCGTCAAGTATTGTGTCGAAGATGTTAATATTTTGCGGAAAGCTTGCTTGGAGTTCTGGTCCCGCTTCACCACTTCTAACGGAGTTGATCCGTTCAGGGAATCTTGCACAATCGCGGGATCGTGCAACGCCGTGTTCAGACGTAATTATTTAAAGCCAAATTCGATCGGGCTTATTCCACCCAACGGGTACAGAATGGCTGATCAGCAATCCGCCATTGCAATCAAATGGTTGCTTTGGTTGGAAAAATCTTTAGACATCCAAATTCAACACGCCGGAAATTCTCGCGAAGTTAGACTCAGGGAGGGTATTTTGGTTGACGGTTTTGTGCGGCTACAAATACCGTGTATCAGTTTCATGGTTGCTATTTTCACGGCTGCGAGATCTGCTTTCCGGATCAAACAGCAGAACTTAGCGGCGATAAAGCTGATACAATGGGTATTAGACGAGAAAAACGGAAGCTACAAGTACCCGCATCCGTTCCTTGGGTTACAACTTGGTTGAAATGAAGGAGTGTGATTTTAAAAACTTTTAAAACAAATATTCAGGCTTCAAAATTCACCGCTGATCACGCCATATTTCGGAACATACCTTTACACCCTCGTGACAGCTTTTTCGGAGGTCGTACGAATGCCGTCAAATTGCATTACAAGGCCGGAGATGATGAACAAATAAGGTACCTGGATGTATGTTCTTTGTACCCCTATGTCAATAAATACGGAAAATACCCTGGGACATCCTAAAATTCACGTAGGGGACGAGTCATGCCGCCAGTTATCTTTGGATAGTGTGGAAGGTATTATTAAATGTACCGTTTTGCCGCCTTCCAACTTGTATCATCCTGTCCTTCCTTGCAAAATGCATGGTAAACTTATGTTTATCCTCTGCAGAACGTGTGGAGAGTCCATGTTTAAGGGTGATTGCCGTCATTCAGAAGATGAGCGTAAGTTTACCGGGACATGGGTAGCGGACGAACTCCGGGAAGCGCTGTCGCAAGGGTATAAAGTGTTAGAAATTTTAGAAATTTGGGAATACAAAGTTGCACAATATAGCCGAGGTTCTAGGTCCGGGGATTGTTTTCAACATATGTTGATAACTTCTTAAAACTGAAACAGGAGTGCAGCGGGTGGCCTTCGTGGTGTACGGATGACCACGCCAAGGATCGGTACGTATCTGAATATCTCGCAAGAGAGGGGTTGCATTGGATAAATCGAACATTGCAGTAAATCCAGGTATGCGATACATCGCTAAATTATGCCTTAACAGTTTCTGGGGTAAGTTTGCCCAGCGCGAGAATCTAATGCAATCCTCGATCATACAAGAACCGTATGATCTATTTAAGATGTTGACCGATCCTTCGGTCGAGGCTCATTCGTTAACTCCTGTTAATGATGACACCGTCGTTTTGAACTGGGACAGGCCGGATGAAGGTATTATACCTCTTAAGACAGTTAACGTTGCACTTGCCGCTTACACCACCGCAAACGCCCGTCTTGAACTTTACAAGTATTTGAAGCAGTTGGACAGACGTGTCTTGTACTTTGACACAGACTCCATTATTTTCACAGAAAAGCCAGGCGAATGGACCCCCGCAACAGGCGATTTCTAGGAGACATGACAGACGAGATCGAGTGTTACGGGCCTGGTAGTAAAATTGTGGAGTTTGTTTCAGGGGGCCGAAGAACTATGCCTTTAAGGTTTGGTCGACAAAACGACAAATTTTGAGTATGTATGCAAAGTCAAAGGCATAACTTTAAATTACAAAAATTCCCAAAACGTTAATTTTGAGAGCCTTAAAGACATGGTTCTTAATAACGCCGAAGACACGTACGTCCAGACTGATCGGCGAATTGTCCGAAACGCCAAGTTCGAAGTTATTTCCAAACCGGAGAAAAAGTTTTCCGGGTGCAGTACACAAAAAGGCGTAGGATTCAAGACGGGTTTGACACGCTGCCGTACGGTTACAGGGCATAAATTGGTAATTGTTTTATAGTGGTTCTATCTTACCTGGTGCTGTTGGAATTGTCTTTTTGTATATATTTCATTTTATTTTTTGTTTATGTTGCAATGTGTTGTGCACTTCAATGTTTTAAATTTATTTTATTAATGTTAATTTTTTCTAGTTAGATCTTTTCCAGAAAGTTACATTGTAATTTATTTTATTCTTTAACACTTGTGAATATGTAACTATATTTTCATTTTAAAATTTTTGTAAATAACTTTTTAATTGTTATTTTTGTAAATAACTTTTTAATTTTTAATTTTGTAAATAAGTTTTTTGCTGGTTTAATAACACTCTAATTCATTTTTCATATTTTGTTAGTAAGTTTTTTATTTTTAAATTTTTTTTAATTCTTGTAAATAATTTTTTAATTTTTATTTTGTAAATAACTTTAACAGTAAATATAGTTTAGGTTTTAGTTAGTAAAACAAAATAAATGTAAAATAAGTCTTTATTTGTAATAAATTTTTTTATAAATTTAACAAATTCGTTTTCATAAAACATAAATTGTACAATAAAATAATAAGATGATCATTATTGATTAAATTGTTATCAAACAATTTCAAAAATTCTAAGGTATTAATACTACAAAGTTTAAAAATAAATACACAAGACAATATTGGCCGCAGAAACCTGAATGGAAATCTTGCAGTGTTTGAGAGTTATAAACCCAAGTTCGACAATTACGATCTAAAAATTTTCGGTGATTATTTTCAGGAGGTCTTCCAAATGAATCAAAGTATTCTCCGTTTCCGTATTCATCAATGAAAAATGCTGCCCAGTGTTGCCCTGGTTTGTTTGAGGGATCGGTGTTTGCAATTACAGCGGCTGGTCTCGGAATTCGAAGTGGAAGTTGATTAGAAGCACATACAACGCGTTGTACATTCTTGATGGTCGGAATACTCTTCAATTGGTGTACAAGTTCGAGGTGGTACATCTTTACTATTTGTTTTGAACCACTCGCACAAAATTAAGGCATGTTCTAATGCACACGATGGGTTTTCAATATGATGATGAAGACATTTGACTGCTTCCATATCTTTCTTTAACACTTTAAACGACGGACATTCCATCCCTTCCATGTTGATTATAGGTTTATTTAAAAATTTTAATGTGTGTTGTTTTTCGACGCCTTTTACAAAAATTGTGTTGAACGGTTCTAGAATTTTTCCAAGTTCAGCTTCAAAATCTTCATAATTTATGTAGCCTCCACTCCATCGCAAACCGTGAAAATAATTTTCCAAATAACGGGTTTCTCGTTTTACCGAATACGGTAAAGTTGAAAATTTACACGGCGGTTTTATAAATAACACTTCACAACATTCACCATCTGAAGATACGATACCAATTTCCTTAGGTATAAATTTTTGTCTTTTCCCCGAAATCCCTGCATGTCAACGAAAGCGTCCATTCTGACAGCTGATGTTTAATAACCGCTGGGTCTTCAACTACTGAAATCAACTACAACGTTTCGATGTTTATCAATCTCGATGACGTTGTCGAATTCTGCGTAAACTAGACAATTTACAGTTTCCGCTAACGCGTCTTCAAAACCCACTTCTATGCGCAAGGAACCGTTTTTACAAGATTCCAATGGGTACTAATGTTCGCGGATAAATCAGGCGTTAAATCAAACGCTGTTAAACAGTATCCTTTGGCATAATCTTCGAGAGATATTTCATTCCCTTCATTTAGAAAATGAATACCGGTTCCAGAAAATAATGTATGATACGCTCGTACATATGATCCCGACTTTGTGAAATCCGGTTGAAGTGGTTTGGATGGTATTTGTTGTCCGTCAATGTATAGTGAAAGGTAATTAATTTTATAATGTTGAAAATTGTAAGGATTAACGGCGTAATCTCCATTAAACGCTTTATTCGACACAAACCCGATAATGCAACGTTTCGGTAACTGACCCAAGAATACGTTATCCAAAGATTTTCTCTGAAGTCCCGACGGAATAGTTAATACTTTTACATCAGCTTTAGTTATTGGATACTTTGCTGGAGTAGAATCCAACGCTTTCGTATGAGCAAGAAGTATTGTAGGGTTAATTCTCATTCTTCTTACCAACAAAGTCGCATCTAATATTTTAACTTTGTACGTTGGTGATGCGGCCATCAGATTAAACGAATCTCTTGAACGAACAAATTTGATTTTCATTTCAACACCGTTGATTAGAAATTTTTCTTGATTGAATATATCGGAATGCACGTGTCCTATCATTTCAACATGTTTACTCGCTGATGTCAATGTTTTACGTTTGCTAAATCCTGTGTTATCTTCACCCGTGGTATCAAATTTTCCAGGTGTATCTTTATACCAAAAACTACATGTTAAATGTGATTGTTTCGCATCGGGTCCATAATTGAGCACCGTTTCAATATAAGATCGGTACGCATACGTGTTATTTGGTGGAGAAACAAGTTTTTGGTTTAAATAAACTTCAACTTGATTAAATAGCGAATGCATCCAGTTATTTACAGGGGCTACAATTTCGTCAGCTGGTAACGTCGTATCGTCTTGCTTTACAATTTTAGTTGTTATGTAGAGCATCGTTTGACTTAAATCCAAGTAATCATTGCCATTACCCGGTACAACAAATTCGATGGGAGCATCGTCGCTTAGTGAAGATAGGGGTTTATAAAAATCCATTCACCTCCTTCTATAGAAGTTTGAGTTGCCGGAAGGGCAAATAAATCTAATTCAGATTTTACACATTCACAAGATTGGGCGTGGAGAAAAGCCATTGTTAGTTTTACCAAAAATATCGTCGTAAACGAGATTAGAAACTTTTCGCCGAGGTTTTAACGTTTTTCTGTTAATAGCTAACGACGACTGATTACTTCTTGTCTGACGAAGCTTTTTATATCCCGATCCTTGCATTAGGGTTTCGATTTTATCATCCGCTTTACGTTTAAGATTTTGACCCGCTTCGCGCATTCTATCTTGAAAAGATTCTTTAATTGGTCGGTTTTCTATGACGTCGCCTAAAATATTGCTTCCTGTTCTTAACACCTCTTTTCCTACAGCTTTGGCGCCAGATTTAAATAATGGTAGAATTGATCGAAAGATTCCTCCTAACCAACTCCCTATACCGTGACCTCGTTGATATGGGGCTCCTCTGTAAATTGCGCCAATTCCGCTACCCGCTTGATTCATGTAATATTGTTGATACGGACAAGCCATATTTACGAAGTTTTTAAAATGAAGTTTCAAATTCAAAGTTCCGAACTCGAATGGCATTGGAGCTCCTGTTTCGGTCCTTATATTTATTTCGATATTCTCAAATTCTCTTCGCATCACAGGCATGTAATGTACTGGAGAGTAAACTATATCTTTGTGACATCCATAATTATAATTATCAGAAGTAACGTTCACAATTCTTAGAAGTGGTGATAAAATGTCGCCGACAAATTGAGGTTCCACAATATCGCAGTACACAAACATTTGCGATGGTATACCGGTCCATATGTTTGCAGGGTGTTTTGCACTTTTCTGCATTGCTAAATTTTGATCAGGACTAAAACCTAATTGCAATGCTAATCGTTTAGAAAATCCTAGCACACTCAAACTTGTGTTTAACGTTAATAAAATTCGTTTAGTAACTTTATTGTATTTAAAGTTTATTAGTTTCTTTATTAACTCGTGATTATTAATTACATCAAGAACGTCTTCAATTGATTCGTAGTTACCCGCGGGGATTTTTATGATGTACCATTCAGCATCGGAATAGATAATTTCTTCATCATCTTTAAGAAAATAGTTTACAGCTTTTTCTAATATACCTTCTACATAATATCCCTCGTTATCTGGCGGTTCAATGCGATAAAACATTAAGTTCTCAGCTTCACCAACGGCTAAGAATGAACACGGGTACTGAATTTCAGAAACTCCGACAACCCATTCTCCCGTCAATCTTACACGTTTTGGAAGCTGCGTGGTGAAAGTAGCTGTAGTGTTACCAGGAAAATAATTCATAGAACTATTGCTTAACAATGTCAAGTAAAATTCGTTCTCGGTATTCATAATTCTTCTAAGTGTTTTGCGAATACCCAGGAGTTAAATTTCTCACCATAGCCTTGCCACTTTACGAAATACTGTTTGTTTCGACCTTTACCTTTTCTTTTAAAACTTTTTCAATTTTGTATGTGGTATTGTGATCAATTATAACAGGTTGTAATTCTTCTTCATAAAATGTTCCTTCTATTGATTCACCGTTTAAATCTTCAATTTGATAGACGGGCGGTTTGCGTTTTATAACTTTAATTATTTTAAATATTTCCTCGCTCCAATTTGCAGTGTAACCTTTCTCAAACACTAGTTTGTTTCTACTAATTCTCACGTGTTGATTCACTTTATATTTAGGTAAGCGCTGAAGACCTACGCCATTGTGATACAGATTTTCCAAACTTGTAAAATGTTTTTGTCGTTGACATCATTGGGAGCCATTTTTATGCTTCGGTGGTATCTGTTGTTATAAGATGACAACAAGTCGTGTAATACGTCGATATATCGGTAAGAATTAGAATATGTAAAATAACGCCACATCCGTGTTTTAAGAGTTCTATTAAATCGTTCTACTACAGCAGCTTTTACATCAGGATTATTAGTAGCATGAAAAGTTACGTTGTTGTCTTTAAAAAATTTTTGGACAGTTCTGGCAATAAATTCTTTTCCTTTATCTGTTTGAATACTTTGAGGAATGTTGCGAGCTTCTTCAAAAATATTAGTAAATGCTTCAATAATGTTTTTAGATGTTTTAAACTTAATAGGTCGCGCCCATGCTTTCTTGGTGAAAACGTCGATTACTGTTAAAATGTAATTGAAGTTGTCGTTATATTTTCGGATATTTTGCATGTCACACAAATCCGCTTGCCATAATTCAAACATATTATTTACAATGTATTTATTTCGCGGAAATCGTTTTTGACAGGTTTGTGTACAGTATATGATTCTTGTTTGTGTAACCAATTCTGTACATCACTTCTTGAATATCGATTTCTCACACTTTGTATTAAAGAATTCGCACCAGAAAATCCTACTTCGTTAGACGGGTCAAAATATATCGTGTTTAATTCCATGATTATAGTTTCAAATTTTCCCAATTTAAAAACGTTGATGGTGTTTTACTCCGTGATGATGACATTCTTGTACGTACTGGACTGCCTTTTGTATAGGACTTCTTGATCTGGACCGATGTATTGAAATTTTCTCTTCGTAATTTTCCTTTTTCGGATCAAATGTTTGTTCTTGTGGAGATACTACACTCCTCCGTTTTAAGTTTCCTATTAGTTCTTGCGGAAAATTTATTTCTTTCAGAAATGTAGCAAACTGTGGCCAGCCTATCGGACTCGTATTTTTTCGAGGTCTTATCGCATCATGCACTAAGTCTATAATATTTGACGAAGGAATTATTTCACCTTTTATTGTGACAGTTCCGTTTTTATCCCACATTATATCACCCGAAGCATTTAACATTTTCATAAAACTAACACCTTTTTTCTTATACATGGTAGGTAATGTATCAACAATTTCAAAGTCTGGCATACTTGAAGATTTTTCTTCGTGTATCGACATAGATTTTTCTTGTATCGGTATGCTTACAGGATGTCGGACTTCGTCCGCAAAGTGTAAGTATCTTTGAAGAATTTGGTTATACTGTGTCCATTTATCGTGATCAGAAAGTTTAGAATTCAAAATATTGTACATCTCGGTATCAAGCTGAGACAATATATTGTTCTCGACAGATTCTGATGATTTCAAACGTTGTATTAATTCTGGTGGTACAAGCAACATTTTCTTGGCGTGTTCCATGTTTAACCAAAAATACTACTTAGCACACCGGTTAGTAAAGGTGCAATGAGAAGTGGTAGAAATGCGCCTCCTTGCTGAACCAAGATTTTCTTTTTCTTTTGATAGGTTCCCCTGTTTTACCAATCTTCTCAAGATGTCTTTATGACGCGAAAGTTGTGATTTCTGGTGACGTGACAAGGGAACTTTTCCTTTTAAAGTATTGTACACGCATTCGCAAATGCAATGCACTTGTTTATCGTCTGCACATTTTAGTAATGCAAGACGTTCTTTATTTCCAAGTTTCGCAAGAGCGCGAAGGAGTTCGCGGTGTTTAACTAGCACTTTGGGCATTATTGCTTGATTATTTCAAATTTATCTGAACGGGCGTATTTAAAGTCTTTTTAGGGGCGTAAACACAACATGGACCTTCTTCGTTAAAGATCGAAGTGCGGTAACGAACTAAATCCGGCGTTGTTTGTTTTAAATCGAAGAGTAAATAGCCATGAGGTTTAGATGTAGCATCAATGTAGGATTCTTCTAAAAATTTTGGATTTTCGGGACAAATCTGTCTAGTTAAATGTTTAATTTGGGCTTTATCGCGCGGGTTTTAAATAATACAATGTAATGCGTATTTAAAGAAATGTCGCGCTGGCCCTTCCCTGATGAAATATATTTTGAGTTAAGAAAAACACGCTTAAATTACGGTGATGACAGCCTTTTGTAAATATATCCACAATTGAGGAATTTGCTTCACGCATCAAATCATCTATAATAATTAACGTAGGTTTTGCACCGTCAAACAATTCCATACTTGGTAAGCCTTCTTGGAATTGCACTTCAGTAGTTGTTTGTAAAGAGGTTGCCACTCGTCGTAAAACCAAAACACTTTTTCAAACTTAGTATTACATGCAGTTTCTTTTTCTTTTAAAAATTCACGATAAAGTATGATTTACCACACCCTGACGGGCCTGCTACAATCGCAGAGAATGGGTGTTCAAATTGGTACATGTTACCACTCGGTGATTAAATGTAAAGTAAAAAAAATTTAATTGAAACGTGTTATATATTTTATTTGTTAAATTATACAGTGAAACAAAATTATAAAACTATTTATACAAAAACCGATCATCGTAAGATTCCATATAATTTTTACCTGAACGGTTACATAATGCGGAAATTTATGAACTAAGTCTTGCAAAGTATTGTTGTCTTTATGTTTTTCATCCAACACTTTATTGAACTCTTCATATCCGATTTCATCCATGTCAACAACCTCTTCATAACCAACGTTTTCTTTTTATCAACTATGTCAACTACGTTTTCTATAAACTGATTAAATTGAAAATCACACTTTTCTAATTTTTCATTCGCGATATAAAATAGTTCTTCATTTTTCTAATTGATTGTAGCGAACTAAGTCCTAAGTACAGCTGATACTTTTCATCACTCTTCTTCGGGGCGAATCTTACAGCATTTAAATCTGTTGTAAGTACGATATAATCTTCAAGCTCGTAACTTCCAGAATCTTTATATCGAAGAGCATTAATAATATCATCTAGCACATCTAGAAACGTTTTAAATTGCGGTAGTGTAAACTGTATTGCATAATTAAACCCCTGTTTAATTATTTTTAAACAAGGTCTGAAGTTGTTGTAAACATCCATCCCGAAACAAGCTGATTTGGTGTAACTATTGTTTAACGGAATAAATACCTCATTAAGTAATGTATTTTTCTCACGTTTTTCGAGATTCTGTTTGCAGTCTTCATCTGTTGTGACACCATATGATTTTCGAGCTTCGTTGTACATTTTATAGTCCACTTCTGAAGGTCTGTACACTGGTGATTGTGGCCTATGGTAAGGAGCTGTGTTCTTCTTGGCAGAGTTGAATTTGAATTTACCAGCCATTTTAAAATAAGTACTGTCGAGACACTTCAAGACTAAATGTTAGACACAGAGACGTCGCTTTTATACAGGTGGTAAACATTGACGTCATAATTTTTATAGAAAAAACACTTCAGGCAATTACATCATCATGCCAAAGTGGCGTTAATTAAAATTTCCCCAAAAATCCCTGCCGGCATTGACGTCGGCAAAAATTTCAAAAGACCTAGTACACGTTAACGGCGAGGTCACAGATGACGTCATTCAAAAATTCACCTCATACACGTACAAGGCGAGGTCACAGATGACGTCATTCAACCTCATTATCTCAAGGTTGAGGTGCCCGCGTTCTACTATTGACAATGTCCCTGGCGCGTTTTCAGTTTTTGCTGAAACACATTCGTTTTGATGATAAACGGACGCGTTTGGAGCGGCAGAAGTATGATAAATTAGCACCGATCAGGGAATTTTTTGATGCATTTAACTCAAATTTACCAAAGCATTTTTCACTCTCTTCGTATACAACTGTGGACGAAAAACTAGAGGCTTTTCGTGGCAAATGTGGCTTTAGTGTGTATATGCCTAATAAGCCAAACAAATATGGCATAAAGATCTACGCTCATGCCAAATTTCCCTATACAGCAAATTTGGAAATATACGTTGGTCAACAACCTCCAGGCCCCTATAAAATTGATACGAGCAACATGGCTCTTGTTCCTCGTCTTTGTGCTCCAATTTCTGGTTCAAACAGAAACGTTACAATGGACAACTTTTTACAAGTTTTCCTTTAGCCGAGTTACTTTTGAATCAGCATAAACTAACTATCTTAGGGACAATCAGGAAAAATAAAAAGAGCTTCCATTAGAAATTTCTAAACCAGTTAGACCAGAAAAAACCAGCATGTTTGCTTTTCGAGAAAAATGCACAATCGTTTCATATAAACCCAGAAAAAATAAAAATGTAATCTTATTATCTACCATGCATCGTGACGACTCCTTGGATCCAAATACGGACAAGTCTGAAATGATAATTGATTACAACAAATCTAAAGGAGGCGTAGATTTGGTGGATAAGATGAGTGCTGCCTACAACTGTGCTCGAGCCACTCGTCGTTGGCCTATGGTTATTTTTTTGATGCAGCAATGAATGTTGCAGGAATTAATGCATACGTGCTAAATAAATATAAACAAACATTCCTGTGCAAACGCCCAGAAGAATATTTCTGGAGACTCTTGGAATGGAGTTAGTAAATGATCACATGACTCGGCGTTACTCAAATAAACGTATTGCCCGTTCAATAAGATTGAGAATGAAGAATTACAACAAATTGGGATTTTTGCCTCACTTTATTCTGCACTAAGAATACAAAAGTTCTGTGTAAAAATTATTTCGATACGTCAAATAGTTCCCGAGATATCGAATTTATTAACTTAATTGCGCGATACGCTTAGTGCTTACTCCCTGTGACGTCATACTACAACACACGTGCAGTTTATTTCGCGCTTCTGCAGGCACAGACTAATTGAAGTTTTTTCTTAAAAATGTCTAATCCACAGACAAGAAAGTCGTGTGTTGTGCCAAAATGTATCAACACAACCATCAATGCACCAGAAAAGTTGTTTTTTGTTGTTCCATCGAATGCCGAAACGCGAAGCAATTGGATAAAAAGCTATGAAGAGGGTTGATCCATTTGGAACTAAAAGTTGTGTATATTGTTGTCAAGATCACTTTGACGTAAGTATCGTTTCTTTTTAATTTATTTCATACTTTAAAAGTAAAAAACTTTGATTAATTAAATTAAATTTGTTAGATTTTATCAATGTTGTAGCTATAAAGCTTTTGATAGTAATACAAAATTTAGTACATACACGGTGTCTTTTATTTTGCAGACATGGGAATTTTCATGTTAATATTATTTGTGGTAAATAGATATTGTCTCATCTAATATACTTTCCAGTAAAACATTCAATGAAAAATAATATCATAAACATCGTACTAATTTGATTTAAAAATCCAGAAAAATCCCCTTCTTTACAGAACACGTGTGCGCGTATGCTGGACACAAGCACGGAGGAATAACATAATTAATTACTTACCTGATGGTCTGGTTGAATAATTTTTGAAAGCGAATTGCTTATGCATTTTTAAATGTAAAATAATTGGTGTGCAAAATTTACAGCAAATGAAATGTACAAGTAATTCCCTATGTTTCCAAATAAAAAGACAAATAGTTAGATTTGGAATTTTGTAATGTAGTCAATTGAATTCGTATCCAACATTTCAATTTATCCTGTTAACAACCAGATCGTAAAGTCTTCAAAAGAATGTGGAAATGGTTATTCATTGATTATTAATTCAAATTTAGCTTATTAGGAAGAGTTTTTTTTGTTTCAGATTGAGAATGACATGGAAAACTATGTTAAATATAAACTAGTTGGAGGCAGAATCAAACTTAAAGAAGGTGTAGTTCCTCACAAGTTCGAATGCCAGCAACAAAAACGGTTAAACCTGAAAGAGCTGCTGTGCAAAACGGAATCGCAGAAAGGTTGTTGATGAATTATTGGCCAAAGATGCCAGTGCTGCCCCATCATATGCACCTGAAGAAGTGTTTGTTGTTGAAAATGAGGAAAAAGACCCATTAGCCACAGAAAATAATTATCAATGTTTGGATAAATTTAAACTTCATAAGTCAGTGCAAGTACGGTTGAAAAATAAAGCTGTTCATAAAGCAACCATCACAGAAGAGAAATATTTAAAAGAGAAAACAAAACATCAAATAAAAAATATCTCAAAGGGATGATGCAGCAAGATGTCACAGTTCTTCCGACTCCTCTTCTACCTCGTCCACAGATGAAAGATACGATTCTGATCAAATTACAGAGTCCGACGACGAAGAACACGATAAAATACATTTTAGAAACCACATGCAAAAACCGCTATTTTGTGTATATCTCGAGAGCCGCAACTGTTATTAGGTTTACCTAAACAATGCTACTTTTGCATAAATCTTTTATCTGAAACAACAAACTGTACTTCGCGAAATATTATGATTGCTTTAAAAAAAATCCGTTTGCATCAACCAAATGCCATCCTAGCTTTGGATTTTGGTTTGGCGCCTAGTTCGGTTGCAACAATCATAAGGCGTACTCTTCCGGCTATAGCGTCAGCAATGCAATCTCGTATTTTTCCACCGCCAGCTGATGTATTCTTGAATTTACCTATTCCTTTTAGGAAAAGATGTTTTCAGGTTCAAAGCATTATTGACTGTTTTGAGGTTCAAATTGAAAAGCCTGTTGATTCTGTAAAGCAAGCTCTTACATGGTCAGATTACAAAGGCTGTAATACAATCAAATATTTAATATCAATCACACCCGACGGATTAATAAACTTCATTTCTGAAGGTTATGGTGGTAGAGCAGCAGATTCATCAATTTTGAAGATTGTGGAATTTTGCAATCTTTACCTCAAGGAGCAGCTGTTTTAGCCGACCGGGGATTTAAGAATATTTCACACATGCTGCAAGAACATGGTCATACTTTGATCAGACCTCCTAGTGTGAGCGCTCAAGTACAACCAACGAAGAAAGAAGTACTACAAACAAAAAAAATAGCGGCGTTACGAATTCATGTAGAGAGGGCTATCGGCAGACTCAGAAGTTTTGGATTCATGCTACCGCATGCTTGTGTAGATATAAAGCAAGTCGATCTCCTAGATTCGGTTGTGGTTATTGCATGTGGAATGGTAAATTTGCAAAGCTGTTTGTTCAATTTAGAATAATTAAATGTGAAATTAAGTTTATGTTATGTAAGTTTAAATTTATATATTTAACTCTTATCATTTATAGAAAATTATTTTACTAGTTTGTCATAAATATTATCTTTCCAAAACAATACACATTTTTCAAAAAGATTGTCGCAATAGTGTTGGTCATACAAAACTTCATGAACATCTACTTTCTTGGAGGTTTCAAAGTCCACGTGTGCTATACAAAATAAACCTCTTTTTCTTCCAGACATGTGCATTTGTGTTTGTATTTGAGCATAGTAACTTTTCCCAATTTCCCATTATCATAGTACAGGTTTAATGTTCTTTCCTTGTACGGACATTTTATTTCCACCACACAGTCACTGGTAAGTCCATCAGGCGAGGCACCGATCATAGGCCATTTGCAGTTTAAAAAGTCCAGAATTGGTTATCGTTAGGTTTTTGACTCGAGATACCTCATTTCTAACATCGCTCTCTAATAATTTTCCTCTGGTAACAGCAGCAGTTTCTTTGAATTTTAAGGCTCCAAATATTTCTTCAACTAGAGATCCATCTTTTGTTTTACAGTGAGCCGCTTCATACATTTTTGAGGCTGTTATTCTCCCATAACGCATCTCAAACCACATATTGCAATCTGCTTGGGTCATAGTAGCGTGTTCCACTTCATTACATCTCGATACTGTCATTTCACTAGTGCAAAATTCTATAAATTTATCAACATCGAGATCTGTGCAGCTTTTTAAAAGTACTTATTAGGTAATGAATAGAAATTTTTCAACTTCTTTTTCAGTTATATATTGCAAGAGCGGACACTGAACTTGCAATTCTCGAAGTTTTGGTACTAATTTATCAAAGAAAACACTTTGATTAAGCTCAGGTTCATGACGCGTTGAACCAAAATCTTTTGCCTTAATCAGTTTTAGTGTAGTACCGATACCTGTAAAAAATCAAAACTATTATTAATCCGATTGCAGAAAGTATCTGACGTAGTATTGTTATACAGACGATTATACAAACAAACACCAAGTAATAATAAAAAAGAAACTTTCCTGAGAGCTTTGATTTTTCCAGTAACACTTAATAGATGTTGTTGAAGGCTCCTCGCTTCTACGATGTAGCCACATAAGAAATGCTACAGCATGTTTGCAGCCGCCTTTACTAGCGGCACAATCATCACACAGTACACTCAAAATTTCTTTTTCCTTTCATCGCACTCTAAACTGCAATAATATGGTTTTGCACGTACCCGATGTTCAGGAGTAATTCTACATTTAACTGTACAGGTATCATCTGTCCTTTTACTTGCACATATCCAATTGCATCATCACCATAGCTTTCTCTCGCTGATCTGAAATAGTTAACAAAAACATGTAAATACCAAACCACTACAGTTGGCGACTCACGAGAAAGTTCCGAAAGTCTGGAGATCGTCGAGTAGTTGATAAGTACATTAAGGGTCTGTCACAGTGGTCGCCATTTTTGCGTAACGAATTACTGGAAATACTCAATATTTATAAGAATTATCGAAAACGGTTAATGCAAAATCGACTTGAATTTTATGCCCGAGTGCGGAAAGTTATTTTAATTTGTAATTATTTTTTAATTTTAACTTCGTGATGTACATAGTTAGAATATTAAAAAATGACTTTTCGCACTAAACAATATTATTTTAGGAATTTTTGGCGTAATTTAGTTGTTTAAATTTTAAGTAGCATATATTCACAAAGTTCAATTCGATATTGTATTAACCGTTTTTCAATCATTCCTATAAATAATGAGTATTAACAGTCGTTCGGTACGCAAAATGGCGACCACTGTGACAGACTCTTATGATTGTAGCGTTCTAAATTTTTATCAAAATTTTAAAAAGCAAATTACTGATGTATTATGAGAATAAATATGACATATGTTATATATCAATTTATAGCTATTTAAATAAGGAAGACCGCTATTACACTCTAGTTTAGAAATGTTTAACATAGTGTACAACATTCCTTTTTTCGTTGTTTTGTATTTGATTAGACGATTCATGTTAATTGATTGCTTTTTATTTTATTTGGTATAATCGTTAATGGCATTTCTCATGAGTTACCTGTAGTACATATTAAGATGACATTTATTATAGTGGTTTAGTCAGGGTTTAGTACATCTGACATAATCATTACGAATATACAATAAGTCAATCATATTATTCAGGTTCAATAAGTAAATCTCAATAGGTATTAAGGTGGCGTTTCAAAGGATGAGACTTAAAGTAAAATGTAAAATAATTAATTAATTAGTAATTATTTTTATGAATATTTTAATCATCAAATTATTGTTAAATTAATTATTTTTGTTTAAATTTTGTTTTAAGAAATACAAAGAAGCTTTAACAATAATATGATGCATTAAAATATTCATAAAAATAATTACTTATAGAGTTATCTAGAAACATCATTTGAAACGCCATCTTAAACAAAATTTAACGGTTTAGCACGTGCACTGGCTTAATGCTTTTAATGCTATTTTAGTCGCCTACAATAAATTCAAAAGTAGATATAGGTACTTACCTTTGCATTTTACTCCTCGCATTTCGGCGGCAACAAAGTCACTGTTTTTTGAAAGATATTCAGCAACCATTAGACCATCTATTTTGGGTAAATTATCGATTGACCCTTTTGAAATCCTTCATTCATTGCAAACCGATTCGCATGAACAAAACAAAGCACTAAATACAATCTAAGTTCTAACAGCTCGAAGTTACATACTCGAATATATATTAACGACCGATCGGGTGTTGTAGTATGACGTCACGCAGTGTCCACGCGCTCGAGAGTAAAATTTGAAATTCAGGAAGAAGTTATATAAACCTATATAAAATCAATATCGCTGCATCTATTTGAATGAAACAAAAAGTAACGTATTTGTATACCTTTAAACTTCACTATAATAATTTTGTATGAGATTATGTGTACCTACTGATATTCTTCATTGCAAGAGAAGTTTGGTTGTATCGAGAAAGAAAATAATTGCACCTGCATTATCAACAGAGATTCAGGGGTCGTTGTTTATTGGGTAGTAGAAAAACCGGACCAACGAAATACAGTTGCGAAAATAAAAAGTTTATGTGTTACATGCAAAATGCATATGCGACAATTGTTTAGGTAATGTAAGTAGCGACGGAAGCGACGAAGACTGACTTAAGTTAGTAAGTTTTCAAATTAAGAAATGTATATTTTTAGTTTGTTATATAATATTTTGAAGAATAACCAATATTTTAACTTTCTTTATTCTTCAAATACCAAATTAAATAAAGCAGTTTTGCTTCATGTATAGAGTATGGCCTCCTAAAATTAAAAATGCAAAGTAATTGTGCAATAAAGAATGCTGTTTGTTCAAAGGACTTTTTTTGATAAGAAGTAACGTATAACCGCTTGGAATTTTTTTTTTTTTAATGGCTGGTTTCTGATCAAGTCAAGGTTGCGGGCTGTCGTCCGACGTTATGTTGTGAGACAAAAGCCGTTAACACTAAAAGGTTAAAGTTCGATGTATACTGCGCGCATTTAAGACGTACCTATTTCTAACCTAACTTTTTGTGAATTGATAGTGCTAATTTAAAAGAAAACATGCCCAAAAGAAATATCGCCGTAGTAACAAGATACTATTATTTGTTGCTATTAACAGCAACACATCATGAAGAGCAATACGTAACTGAACGAAGGCACAACAT